>NIJG01000010.1:1651468-1750352 GCA_002201625.1 Euglossa dilemma
AAGAACGATCGCAGTCTAGAGTAACAGTAAAATTAGAAGAAATTTTCGAGGCTCTTAACGTTCGTTGTTGCTTTACGACCACTCCTTGAATTCGCGTTGAAATTTTCAAGAAAATAGTTCACACGGGCGTCGACCCGGATCCGCTAATTGGTTATCAGTGACGGTTTACGAGCTTTTTTCAAGGAACGGGACAGCTGTGACATTTACACGTGCCCATAAACCTGTTCCAAGGCCGTAATTCCGTCGCACCCGTACGTTTATTCATACAAAGAACGACATTTCACGTTCCAGGAGACCGTTCCGCGAAAGGTAATCGTTCTGGCCCGATAACGGCCTTAAGTCTCGAATTGACGTTTCATACATTATTCATCGTCCGTTACGTTCTCGCGATAAATGCGTTATAAAGCGTATGTGCATCTGGTGGGTGGTCTCGTCGCGTCTTCTCGCGCGACGATGATCCGAGAATCGTTCACGGCTCTTAAGCCGTAATTAAATACCGATTAAAGCATTGCATGTTGCTCGAGTTACACGCGAGAAGCTTAAGAATAAATACGAATGGAGGGAAACAATGGGTGGCTTGTTCACAGGAGTAATGAGGGAGCGCGGTGTAATTAGTCCCGGAGCGTGTCTCAATTTTCGCGCTGGAAATTGACTCGTTACAAGCTCAAGCTCGCTGCGTTACTTTTCCAACTTCTATTATCTAACTTTCGTTCTTACGTAGCTCGTTGATTCCTGGCTGTATCGCATTTCGATAGCACGGCGCTTTTACGAGCTCAAGAGTAACGAGGATAATGCGAATGGAATCGGTGAATATCGGAGAATACGCTGCCATTATAAACGCGGAGATCTCATCAGCTTTGCATGTGAATTACGACGCGATGTTTTTACCAGTCGGAAAATAACAGGAGTAATAAGACGAGGAGAGAAACGTAGAATCGATCACGTTTCTGAAAAAGGGACTCATGGGTTTAGCGGTCTCGGATAAATTGCCGCGTATCTAAAAATATTCCCCTGTAATTTAAACTTAATATTCCGGCGATTAAAATAAAGAGCGAGCTTTCCGTTTACCCGTATACACTCAGTCTTCGTTGGAATTAAAATTTTTTGCACGACTTATTCGGCTCACGAGTCATTTCTCCAGGAACGCACTCGGCTATGGTATAATTTCTTTGTTGGTTTCAGGATAGCGATGAGAGTACGATATAAAATCGTACACCGTTTTCGTAAATTTGGGTAAATTCGAGTAAATTTGAATATAATTTGTGACGCGATGTTCTCGTGAACTTAGGGGTAACGAGGATGAAAGACAAGAGAATTGTACGGTACCGTTGCGAATGTGGGTGGGTGTCATTAGATTTGAATGTGAATCGTGATACGATGCACCCACGAACTTAAGGTTAACGACTATGACAAGATAGAAATTGGTGTTATAATCGCGGGTGTCCTTGGATTTAGCGAACTGTGGAATGATATACACGATGTATGAAATACGTCGAAATACGTAGGTCGGGTTGAAAATCTTCCTTGATAGAATTTAGAGAAATTTCTTCGGACACGATCACAACGAAACTGAAATAATTGTGTAAATTAGAAACATTTTTCTATGGAAATCCTTGTAACATTAGTATACAGGTTAAACTGATCGGACAGTGAAGACAAAGTGATTTTCTACTCAGCAAACCATCGACACTGTGGGTGCGGTGCATAAATTCATTGAGAACTAAACTCGTTGCCGAGCGTGACCTGTGGTTTAATTATTGTCAGTAATTAATGAAAACGCAATGCATATCGAAATTCCATTGGAGACAATCAAAGAGAAATCAATAGATAACTGTTGCTAGCGACCTCGAGATGTATTCGTTGCAGACTAGCAATTAGCGATGTCTAATTACTGCACTCTTAACAGCAAGGAAGAAGAATATCCCTGGCGCATGTCAATTATTAAATTTTCCGCGGATCAGATATTCGATTAACCACGCGACCGCGTGAGCTAATCAAAATACTTTCAAACGTATGGTAACTAGGTAACCAAGATTAATTTCGAATCGAATTTGCATACGGTTCCATCATCGTTACTAGTAGTTTCTGTCGAATGACATCCCGCACGATTAAACGGATCAATAAGTGGAGTATCGTAATTATCATCACCCACATAATTTTGCGTCTATGATTGGATTAGGTTTCCGGAATCATGACGAAAATTGGACTCTGCTAATGGTACGATTCCTATTATTTTCTTCTATTTCTATCTTATAACTGTCTCCTATAGCAGAAATCACGATGATAACGATACTACGTGCTGGATACGATGAAATTTCATTTTTCCTGATCCAATCGAATTGCGGCTAGGTCGTGTCGTAAAGTAACCTCTCGAATCCTCGGTAGGATAGTCAATGCGCTATTTTTCCGTTATAATTCGTCAGCTTATAGCTTTCGTTCTCTCCAATCTCTCGGCTCTTTTCATCAGGACCTTGGAAAACTGATTAATCGCTGCGACCACCTTCGTCTCGATGCGCAGCAATCTCACGACATACTGCCGTGCTAGTGCAAAATGAAAACCGCGATAACTGCTGTCGTTACGTCGATAAATCACGCATGGATCGTTCACGACCTCGACTACCTTTCGAACCGACTGTTGCATTAATTTGCAACGGAGATGTCAGCCGTGTTTCCTATCGAACGCACCGAGTGTCGCGAAATTAACGTCCGAGTTGCAACGAGATGCAACGATAGCAATAATAACGAGCCGGTAGTAATTAATAACGTTATAATTGCGCTCTTATTAGCAGTAAGCAGGCGGATCGTGTTCTCCCGTTAGTTATTAAACCTTCGAACGAGCTGTTCGTGCTTAATTATTCGATTAACCCTGGCAAAGACGCAAGATAATCGGAGGAACTTTAGAGGGTGTCCCGATAAAGCGTCCCGTGCCACGAGACGAATAATTGGGCGACCAGTTGCGCTCGGCACCTTATCGAATCACGTTTTAAGAACAGGTATGTAGCCTAGTTCTTTGACAGGGTACAAAGAGTCTTTCGCTAATAGAATTCCGGTAGGATCGAACGCTATTGAGTGCATCTCGATGTTCGAGCCTGTTACCAACTCCGGGCAAGACGTAACGCAGTTAGGGAAGTTACAATTTGGTCATTGACGGAAATTCGAAGCGATGAAATCGGAGACACTCGAACGGAGAAGAAGTAGTTGGCAGAATGAACAAGCTGCTGGTAGTTTGGGGCTGCAAATGTTATTAATCATCGAGTCGTTACGTGTTAATTCGTGACAAACACGCGATACTCTAGGGAATCTACCTTGTTACTTTAATTTAGATACGTGAAACGTAGTACGAGCTTCAAACGCGATTATATATATAATTCATGAAATATGGAATCGAAAATTTAAGACACGTATAAAATTCCGATTACCCTGTTCGGTCTTATTTCATTTCGTCTGCTTTTTTCCCGTGGCTTCCATCTCGAATGGAAGTCTTCCATTTGTCCATGTAAGATTTACAGGCGTAAGAGAAGGTATAAGAAGATTCATACATAACGCCCACGGGGAAGGTTTTTCCTGCAGTATGTTGCACCGAGTACCTTTCATTCGAAGAAAGTCTCACATAAATTTCAGATCCTTGTTTTTACCCTTGATGTGCGTGGGTTTCTAATGCGTCGGTTACCGTTGAAACAATGTGACTGGGAGCAGTTTTACGGAACTGACGATTTTCGGTCACAAGTCGTTCTTTAAAAAAAGACAAAGGTCACAGGGCAGTCGAAAAATATGCTATTTGTCCCCTAGCATCTACGTCATGGCAAATACCACGCTTTCCCAAAATGTCATTACCTTTTTCTAAATCAGACGAACGATCAAGTCATCGTACCCTAATCGTGCATTAATTAGAAAGATAAAGGAACCGTATTAAATTTATTCTTTGATCCCTTTTCGAACCTTCGTTTTACTTTATTCCTCTATTAGTAGAATTGCCTGGAACGAAGACTGTTCTGTCCTCGGATAACGCCAGTATTCAAATACCAATAATGTTCTTCTTCGCTTACGATCTACAGATTCGCATTTCTGCGATCATAATCGTCCGAATGGAATATCAACAGGACCATTGAGCAGCGACGTTTAAATTGGACTCGACTTAACGAACGGGAGAATAATCGCAAACGAAGTCGCAAACACCGACAAACTCGTTGAAACGTTGAATCCCGAGTTACGCTCGGGTTAGCTTGATTAATTAAACCTAACCCAAATTGAATCGTTCCTGCGATTGTAAATACCATTGCCTCGCGAGCTTCTTATGGCACGGAGCTGCAACATAGAATTACAGTCTGCTCTGTGGCTCCGACTCGTCGCGAATCCAAGGTATCGTACGAAACGGTCGACTATCAAGCGTGGTTTACTTTCTCGAGCTGTGAAAATATTCCCACCTGGCCTGACCTTTCGCAGAACTGTCCTGCTGGGAGGCGCAGTGCTCGTCGAGCTGGCAGGATTTATCCTTGCCAATAGCGCGGATCCTTTAATCGTCTGGGTCGTTCTCGGGGACGGTGGAGGCTGCGGGGACTTAATTATAAAGAGAAAAATTGCTCGTTATTGACATCTACCCGGGGCTTAACGAACCATCCCAAGGAAATTTCACGGTTTTCTCTCAGTGACGAGATGGGGTTCACTGACGGGAGAGCTTTTTGTTCGGTGAGCTTGATCAACTCCGAGTAGTCGAATCCTTGGTTACGGGTTTCGCCATTGTGGAGAATCGCTATAGCGATTCGAGGGTTCGGATTTTTTCAGATACGTCCGGATTTAGCTTGCGATAAGATCTGGTGACCTGGATCAACAGCGATCTTAATTTCAATCCTTTGATGTTCGCGTAGTGGAATGTAACGGCATAAGTCGGACGAATTATAAATTAATTTATTCGTTTTGTAGACCGAGGTAGGATCTAATAGAATCCGTATAATTCTTCAGTGCACTGTTTCATTGTTTGGTTTCCCGTCCTTTGGATAATGGA
Organism: Euglossa dilemma; assembly: GCA_002201625.1. Classification (NCBI taxonomy): domain Eukaryota; kingdom Metazoa; phylum Arthropoda; class Insecta; order Hymenoptera; family Apidae; genus Euglossa; species Euglossa dilemma. Next base: position 1,656,471 of record NIJG01000010.1, read on the forward strand.
TCAATGATACAATTGCAAAATGCAGGACACGATAAGATTACCATGATCCCACAAGTGTGTGAAGTACATTCAATAGCTTCTTCATTACACTTAGTTACTTCGAAATTGCGAAAACTTCTTTAATTTGCATTTTTAATCTCCTCTTCGCCAACTATCAAATTTACTGAACTTTCTCAACGTGAGATCCTTTCTGAACCAGTCAACTGTGTTTCACAAGTATACTCGTCATGGATTAGTTGTGATATAATATAATTTAATTTTAATTAAATATAATTTTTGTGAAAAACGAAATCTGAAAGTTCAAGATATTTAGAATATTTTGAGGCCAGACCGGAATAATACAACAAATAAAAAATACGAAAAATTTGAGATGAACTCGTGCGTTCTTGTATGCATTGGCTGGAACAGCGTATCAGTTAGCATAACGAATTTATTTATATGCGATGATAACGTTTTTTAGATGTTAGCGTAAAAGGGGCAAAAACAAAAGTCAGAAAGCAGATTTATGGTAGGGTTCATTCAGGGATGGTTGTAAATACCAAATTTTTTGATGTTAGAACGATATGCTGACATTAGACAAATGGTCCGATGTCGTGAAGGACAGTTATTTTCTTGGCAATTTTATAAAATAAACTCTGTGGTTAAGGAGTATACTCATCATCGCTCGATTTCCGCGACACATCTAAGTGTGCGTTCTCAAAAGGGAGCGCCAGAGTTAACTGGTTAAATCGAGGAATAACATTTGCCACAGTTCGATATCTTCGATTCCTCGGTCACGATAATTCCCACTCCGTGGATATATTTTCAGGTCGTAAAAATCCCTTAAAAAACCAAAGAACAGCGTGGTATATGGTCCTCTTCCATCAACGCGCGTGATCCATCGGAAGCAGTTTCCGCTGAAGTCATTACCCGGGGAGTTACCAAACTACTCGTGATAGCCGAAAAAACCGTAACCCGAGCCGGTGNCAAACTACTCGTGATAGCCGAAAAAACCGTAACCCGAGCCGGTGATCCCGAAGTCTCTCGAAATCCGTGGAAATCTCTCGAAATCGGTGGGAAAAAGCAAGCGACCCCGCCGTTCCCCTGAACTTTGGAACGAAAGCAGCCTGGCGTCATCCGGAGCGCGGTTAATCGGGTTGATGCCGAGGGGGCAAGGGAGAATCGGTCGAATTCGGTCGGAAGCGCGGATCTGGCAGTGGCAGAAGGCACTCGTAGTGACGTTGAAGGACTGGCACTGATCGAAATGCCTTGTTGCTCCGGAATACCTGTAAACCGGCTAGTATTTCGACGGAAGTCGATGCGCAAACCGGCCCTGGCGCGCCGCTAATGAAACACGGCCGAACGTCGGCCCTGTCGAGCGTTGACTTGTCGAACGGAATAGTAAATTGATCGTAAAAGCGACAGCGATCAAACCCGGGTCCTGGGCTCGGCGTTTAATTGCCGGAGTGCTGGCGTGTGTTGCATCCGGGCCGGTCTCGCGAGTCTTATCGTGTCGTGGCTCTGCTTAATTCAATGGGATTCGCTGGTTGCGTTCCGGCCCGATATCGTTCTGCTTCTCCAGAGCATCGTAATTGCTTCCTTCGTTGCTCCACCTTTCTCCCCCGGGGGCTTTTCGTTCCGCGACCAATGGGCCAGATGCACTTTTGGCATTTCGCGGAGATGAGACTCGATGGCGGGATGGATTCTTCGCCAATTTCGATCAGATATCCTCGATGGTTGCCTCTATGGAGTTGCTTGGGAGATTGTTATCGTGTCCTGGGTCTCTAGCAGACGTGAAATGGAGACTCGTGTGCTTAGATATTTAACAAATAACGGTAGAATGGTGGTTTTTAAACTTTTCGCATTCGACGTTGTATTTTTATTTCTCGATATCTAGTGTTTCATTCTTTTTTATTTCTTTTCAAAGTTTTTCTTATTTCATTTCTTCGACTAACATGACAGGTTTAACGTTAAGTCTGTTTATTTAGCTATTTCTTAAAATTCATAGAAGTAGATTTATTATCCTTCCGACGTATAACGAGCACTTTGTGATCTAAAAATCGTTATATTCACGTGTGAGGTATTTTATAGATGAACCTCTTGGAATGTATAGAACCGATACATTGGCAGTCGAGCCTTTAGGGGTTAATACACTTGACTTCGTTACTAATTCTTCACCCTTTGCCCGTTTTAGTAACCGCATTGTGTCGAGCTAGACTTGACGTTCTCGAAACGTGTTCTTTCTCGTTGTAATTTACTTGGATGGAGACGTATTGAGGTAGATACCTCGGAGAAACAGCCAAGCTTTGAATAGTATTTCAAAGCCTGTTCTTGACTATAAATCAGGTAGGACAAGAGGGTAAAAGTACGAAGTCTGTTTGTGTTTCAAAGAAAACTCGCGAGATGATATACTCTATCTTTAATGACAATATTTAGTTTGATTTATATTAAATTAAATCTATTCCTATGTCTACACCGAATACTTTGTCCTTTGATCTCTATGCTGCTTCTGTTCGTTCCTTTCGTTGCACGATGATGTATAATGTAATTCGTGAATGCGAGATTCTCAGATAATGACGAAAATTCGCCTCGAGTCTTTGCAACGTCTTTGTAATTATACGTGAAAAAGTGGACCTCTCGCGCTGTGACATTTGGAGTGTTTAATTCAAACAAAATATAAATTTAATTCATTATTCATGCGTTGCTCCAATTATACGCGATGCACAAGCGAACGTTAAATTCATACATTGCGTATGATTTATGCGACAGGCGAAAGGTATAGGATATCTTGGATAATGTTTAAAGCATTCGAAAAATTTCGCGTAACTCGGTGTAACGATACTTTGTGAAATCCGATGTTATGGGATTTATTAAGCACCGTGAATTCTGATGAAGACTTCGCGTACTTTCTTACAAAGGTTTACGTAGTCTCTACTACTATTGACATTATTCTAGAGATAAGTGGCTTTCAGCTTCCCTCGTTTGCTTATTGGATAACGTGGATCTCTCGAAAAACAGTCGTAAATTTAGATGGAGCATGAGTGCTTCCACTTCAAACTTTTCGTAGGTTCTCGTTCTCGCGAGCTCCTTCTTTCTCCCTTAATTTTTCCCTTTTATCCTTAACATAGGGAAGAGATACGTCATTAAATTATATTTTTACCGAGAGAAACGTAAGTTAAAAAACGAGAATGAATATTTTACCGATTTAAGTTCTAAAGAAGTCATTTATTTTCCTAGTATTCTTAGATTGTGCTGGAACATCGATGTTTCGATGTTGCGATTTTTCCACGTTATTTTCCAAAGCAGAAGGTTTGACAAAAATTCATGGATCTTCGTAAAATATTAAATTGTACGAATTAATACCTCATCGTCATCCCTTTAAACGATACTTGTATTTTAAACGATTAGCAAAACTGTCGATGTTGAATTATTTATCGATGAAAGATTTAATGTTAAAAGTGTATGTTAAATATGGTCCTCGCGCGATTTATATGCGTCAGCATCAATTTTGTTTTCTTAATCAATAATTCGTTTAAATACTTTTCATTGCCCCCTTTAATTCACGATTATTTCACGTAAAATACGACGCGTGCGTATTACAGAAGAGCCCTCGTATTAACCTGTTAGTTCTCGTACATCGACAATACCAAACGAGATGTACGTGGAAATATTTTTAATGAAATTCGACGTGCAGGAAATCCGATTATCTTATAAATGGTGGTTCCGTGTGAACTCGAAATTCGACGATGTCAAAAATAAATATCTTTTATAATGTGTTACATATCGACGGAACGTAAAGCTCGCAGACAAAACTGGACACCATAGTTTCCGACTCTATGAATATTTTTCGAGCAACCGTATCATTATTTCTGTTTCATTAAAACAGAAACCGATTCTTTTAAAACTCAAGAAAAGAATTTTATTGTTCAAAGCAATCGATCATAATGAACACACAATGGTATCTGGGACACGATTATTTTCAGGTCACGACTATAGCTAAAAGAAAATGCGCCAAAAAGAGCAGAAAAAAAGAGAAAGAAAACAATCGAAACCCAATCAAAAACACCGTCGAAGCTTTGATCTAACTACGACAAACAAGCAACGAATGTGCACATGGCTTTGAAAAACGTTGCTTAAAACATTGGAACCAGGTCATCATCGGAACCGAATGAAACAACCTTATTTCCTCGAAACGAGCGCAATCGTTAACCGCGGGATTATGCGAGTGCGTTTACACCTGTATGCACAGCCCTCGACACCTGTGCGTCACGGTATTGAATCGAACCACAGGCCAACCCTTCTCGAAATCCCATCAATTCTATTAATCACCATCTCAGGCGATTTATCCTCTCGTTATCGTCTGGCATCAGTAACGAGCACTCCAAATTATTCCCAATAATCGCGTTCATTCGAGCTTTTCGCTGGGAGCCAGCAATAATTCCAGTTTCGCCCGAAGTTCATCCCGCCATTTTTCTCCGTGTCGTTCTTTTTTCTTTTTCTTTTTGTTTCACCGGTCGACTTGGCCAAGGAAAACCAGGGTGAAAGCGAAAGTCCGATGTTTTGTTCCACCTACGAAGCCAACCACTATCGATCAAGTTAATCGTCGAGGCCCTACCCTTTCTAGACGAAAGGGCCAGCGATCGCGATTAAGGGGTGAATGCCACCAGTAGGGACCTGGAATTGGTTCGGGGATAGTTAAACGGTGACCTCGATGAAACTTCGAGTCGGAAGGACTCCGAGTGTTTGGATAAATCATTCATTTCGTGGCAAGAAACGTATATACTCGTGGTGTCGCGTGGAAGATTGTTAAGGTGATTTATGGATACTAGGATCGGTAGTTTCTGCAAATACTGGATAATTCACGGATAACCGTTTCACGATCAAAAAGATATTTCCTGTGCTTATCCTCGCGGTGCTTAATTTTTCGAGTTAATCGCGAATAATCGCGAAGAAAAGTCGAATTCGTTCATTCCAATTTCTAATTTCATTCGAATATCTAATATATCGCTTGTCCCAGAAGGAGAGAATTTATTCAACAAGAATACGCTTTTTCATCTCATCTGACGTTCGTATTCAGAAATGCCAAAGGAAGCTTCACCTCCCCTTGCCAGCACAACACTAACGTGCGACTCGTAATTGCCTCTGGAAACGCTATCGTATCGCGAGAAGGGACGAGCTGATGAAAGAAAAGAAAAATGGACCTTGTGTCCCCTATGCTCGTCCGCGGAACGCATTTCCGCCACACGCAGAAATACAGTTAGAACCACGCAAACTAGTCCTCCCTTACATCTCGGAATATTTCCTGCTAAGCAAATGACCCCGTGACTCACCTGATTTCGGTGTACATTTAGGTTACGTATCCGATGAACCATGAACCATGAACATCTGCTTCGTCGCTCCTGTTACCCTAGAAGGAGTGGTTCGTCTAGAAGGAATTTTTATTTTAGAAAGCTCTTCTTCCTTTAATCTTTTCCCATTTCAACAGCATTCGGGACCAAGTGTTTCCCTCTTAACGAACGTGCAACCGTTTTTAATTAAACTATATATTTTACTTGCTCTTCGAATTTGCTTCCGCTCGTTTGTTTTCGAGGATTGGACGTTCGTGTAAACGAAATTCCATTTTATCGCGTCGTTCCGAATAACCGGGTGGTTTTGAGATCTTCATTTTCAAAATTTCCACGGTAATTTAATAGCATTGTCCGAGGTCATTTGCCGTAGTGTCGGGTTTGCTTCTGCGACGCGTTTTCAGGTTACGTATTCGAGGTCTTTGGGGGTCTCCGCGGAAGTTAATCAGCATGAGACGCGAGAGAAAGGTCATCGAGGTCCTTGAAAGTCACTTAGGGACATCCGAGGACAATTTAGAGATGGATAATGCTGTAGATTCGTCTAGAGATCGTTTCGAGGTTGTCTAAAGGTCACTGAAAGACATTTCGAGGTCACGGGAAAGTCGTTCAGTATTAATTCCCAGTTGAAACGCGAGTTGCATGAAACCGTGTTCGCTTTGATCTAAATATCGGAAACATGAAATATGCGAAAGCAGGGGAAATTTGCGTCTATTCCGAATTTATATTCTCGTGTGATTCGCGGCAATGTGAAATAAAAGAAAAAATTTCGTTTTAATAGGATTACGCTGTTTCAATCTGAACGTTTCATAAACCACAAAGTATTTCAATTCAACCAAATAATTTCGTACTTCAAGTTAGGTAATTAAATACTTGAAAAATATACAATTCTTTTTCGCTCAACCTTCCATTGTCGCGTATGCCACGGGTATACTCCAAACGTCATAAACACAATTCTTTATATTAATAATTGGAAACTCACGAGGAATCGAAGCGCTCTCGATTTAAAATTATACGATTATAGCAACATTCGAGTGTCTGTGCAGATTACAACCAACTTTCCGATTAATTAAATATAACATCCGGTTTATTTGGAGAAGATAGCTATCAGGACGATTTGCGCTTGAATTTCTACCGATAATAAAGCAAGAAGAAATCGAATCGCTTCGAGGAAACGATAAAACGATTCACTGTTACTCGGAATACGAGAGCTCGATAAGATCGCCTCACCTGTTGCGGCCACGTAAGTGAAATTATCGGCCGAGTTTAAACCTTCTTTAAACGAGTAAGATTCCTAAAGCGATTTCGCCTCGCGTTTCTCTCACCAGGGTTGGAAGTTGATCGGGAAGTGAATCACGGAACGTTCCAGGCCGACCGGAAATGCCGAGTGATTATTTCAAATTGATTTCGAGAACGAGGTCCCCGGGGATACAATTTGGGGCCGATATTAAAATCGAAGCTGAAATTGGATCGAAATGGAATTGCTTAACGTAATAATTCTTTCGAAATATCATTTTCGAAATGCTCGCAGGGTCGGTTTATTTACTGGGAAGTTTCGCAGAAAATTCGCCGTGGAAACTGTTTCGCGTTTTCTCGCCCATTGGTCGTCGGGAAAACGATAGAAGTGATTCGTGGCTGGAAAAGAAACAGGCCGCGGAATTGAAGAGTATTAAAATGCTGTAATAACCGTTGGATACGAGTTTCCTTTCTTTTCCTTTTTTTCTCTCTCCCCATTTTTTTTTCTTTTCTTTTTTTTGTGGACCGAATAATAGGTTAGCTCGCGTTTGTCCATCGCGAGGGGATTAAATTTTTCATCGTCGTGGTTTCGCTGGGTGAATCGGAGAAACGAATTATTTCCACGGTAATATCTGGCAAGCATACATTAAGCGTGCAAATGGATATAAGAATATTTAACTTCGTTTCGCCGTGCCGTTTCTTTCAGCCGAGTTAATTCAGATTACCCGTTGTCTATTGTCGTAGATTCCTGCTGACAATAAATTTCTGAAAATATTGCAAGTATAGAAAAATTTTACTCCACGTATCCATTAAATTTCCCGAGAGAGTATTTAACACCATTGACCCTGTTAACGTTATTTATAAAATGTTAAATACGTAAAACGAGCAACAACTTCTCCTCGAAGGTATTAAATATACATTTCATTTATATTCGGTGTATTATTTTCTTGAAATTGTACGAAGATTTTACATTTTGTAGGCAATTGTGTGATTTTTATAAAATGTACGGAGCATATAAGATGACTTCTTTATCAAATGGTTTAAGCGCGGTATGAAAGAAGGAGTTCTAAGCTACTAAAAAAATTTTATTTTACCTGTATCTACTTACTTCCTACGACCACTATACCGTTCTCAGACACAGACTCGCCATCTTAACCGGCATCCTTAACCCTCTCAGAAGCACGCCGTGGCTTTACCTTCTAATAAACATCTCATTCACAGTTAGCGCTCGATTAAACCCTTTCTGGCTTACAACGACGTTCCCATAAGAAAGTATACCGAGCTATAAAAGCTCGCTATAAAAAGTAACGCTATGCATCGCGCTGTAAGAAATGCATCGCGCAAGTCTGCATAGGCCATGGTCGACCACCGCGAATCAAATTTTCCGATGGAAACACGCGTATCCTTGCTCGAACACGTCCGCAGTTCACCCTAAAAATGTTCCGCGAAAAAATTTAATTCCTAGTAATCCAATTCATAAAAGTGTCGAATTATATTTTCCGACCCAGTGATCATATTCGTCCAACGATCGTTAAATTTATTAAAAACACGTGTTTTATCCCGGAACCAAGCTCGCGAATCGTTATCCTAGTTTTCGAGTATAATCGTCACAGTTAGATCGTTATTTAACTTCTCAGTGGCAATTTTTACGCTGTAGATATAAAAATTCATTTTTCATTTTAGAAAGTAAGGGTCTGCTTTGCAATGAAAATTTAAGCAAATTCAGGGAACGTTCTTCTACTCTTCAATTATTTTTTAATCCTGTCAATAGAACCTTCTCTACTTCAAACATTTCTCAGTCAACACTCGACTCGACGTACAATCTTGCTCTAATTTCAAATATATTATTTATAACAACCACGAGGAATTGTCGTTTAACTAAATTTCTTGTATCCAATTTATTCGATTCATCCCACTCACGCGTACTCGAATCTGCATCCAAGGATCTGCACCCTAACAGGGACTTCGTAGCGCGCGCGTTACCTCGAAGAAAAACCTGGAACGTTCTCAAATCGAATTATATTTTTGGCATTTCGACTGGTCCAAGTGAATCCGACGAGTGTCGTCAGAACGCAAATTGCCAGGCATATTTTATTTAAGCTTGTGCACAAGTGTGCGGCCCTAAGCGCGGGACACGGGTCGTAACTGGGGATTGTAGCTTGATTCATGGACTTCGTTAGGCGAACAAAGCCATTGCACTTGTTGTTTGTCGAGCCATTTCCTTTTGAGAGATTCACTCAAGTGTTACCTCTGTTCCTCGCGAGCTCGTACCGTGTCCCAGAAATACTTTTGTTCCCGCTGCCCGTAACGGAACTCATTAATTAGAGGGTGAAATGTAAAATTGTCAAACAATTTCTCATTTGTGTGCCAGCACAACGCGAGCAGATGCTGGCGATAATTCGTTCCCGTTTATGCGCCTGGCGTTGATCTCTGCCGATAGTTTAATCAGGATCCTGATGCAAACGCGTATGTTTTTCCTAGTAACGAAGGGTGAAACTTACTACTGCGTTGCAAAATAGCAGCGAAGAGTTGTACATCAAATCTTTATGTTTTGATTTTCGAAAGTTTGATGTTTCGTTAATTGCGACAGCTCGAGGAAGGATACAGAATACTAAAGAATAGGTTGGGAAGAAAAGAAGATCATTATTTTTACATGAACTTTAAGACTTTATTTAACATGTTTCGGATTGTCCGATTTGGATCAAATATGCACCGTTATGTTCTATAATTTGTTGCTATTTTAACCTTTTGCACTCGAGAGGCAACTGTCAGTCACCATCAAATTTTAAAAGCCCATGTTAATTAATATATAAAGTTTAAGATAACATAACAACATGCGAGATATCGAAATCAAATAATTTTACGCGTTAATTATTATACGGTTCTTTATTTACCACTCAAAAAAATAATGTCAGTTTTGTAGCAGAAAATTTATGAATTTCTACTCTTCTTTCATCAAAAAATCGTCGAGTGCAAAGGGTTAAAGGTAGTATCGTAATGCTTCTCTCATGGAAGTCTTGGTCCCTATTGGGGAAAAATTATGGTAATCGGGTTTCACAATTTTCTCTTGATGCCAATTTCTTATCAATAAGGAAGTTTTTCAATGCAGGAAAAACATGGTAATCGCTTGGTGCCAGATCGGGAATATATGGTGGATGCATCAAAACTTCCCAAACATGCTCCCGGAGTTTCTGGCGATTCAGTATAGACGTGTGTTGTCCGGATGGAACACAACGCCTCTTCTGTTGACCAATTCTGGCTGTTTCTAGCCATAGGTCAATATTTTATTAACCTTCGTCGTATCACCGATCGAAAGTTAAATAATCTGTATTTTACAGAAAATTTCGGTAGGTCGTGATAGAAGTTGGAAAATTTGTTACGTTATTTTAATAACAGAATTATCGTAATTTATTCCATCAATTTGTCAGCAAATTCTTAGCGATCAATTCTCTTATTTCATTTATCACGCTTCAAGTTAATAATATTTTTGTTTTATCTCGTTTTTGAATTTTTAAAACCGAAGATTTGATTGGCTTATAAATGTTCTAGAATATTGACGGACGAAACGCACTTCCTTCCATACCATCGCAAACCTTTCATCCTCGCTAATACCCTGGATTTATTCTCCTAAATCCTTTTTTCAAATTTCATTTCTTTCATAGACGAATTAAACCTACCGGTTCGAACAAATACCATTTATTCGATTATCGGTCACTCCGCGAGATCCGCTGATCGAAAGTTCGAAAGGCAATGGACCAGATACGAATCGTTTGGTCATTCGTGATTTTCAGTCACGTTTCCAGAAAGCTGGAAAATAACTGGTTATGGGTTATTCCGGATACACGTTGCATTCGTCAATGTTTCGTTAATTAAACATCGCGATATTCATTCGACTCGAAATAGGTCGTTCGAAATGTCCCGGATAGAAATCATTTTATTCGTGAAAATTCGAATCTTTCTTTTTTTTTCTGATACACCGCGGAACACTCAAGATTTCATTCTTTCTCCATTTTTTCGTCGCGTTTTCGTTAGTCGTCACGGAGTTGGAAAGCCTCGAAATGCGAGTTGATACGAGCGTTTTGATCGTGGAACAATGTGTAATTTGCGGGGTGTGTCGCGAGGCGTGCCATTGAAAGGATTGCTCTCGGCAGCTTTGATTTCGACTGCAACATACGAGGATTTTAAAATTCGAGAGAAACGATATTTCAGCGATAATTACCGTCGCTTTGTGCGACACCTCGGTAAAGTGGATTTTTTCTTTCTTTTTTTTTGAATCTGTTATTATATTTTCGAGCCAACGAACGGTCGAGAAATACGATTTTCACATTCATGTGTTAACATTCGACATTTTAATAGCGAATAACAATCGGTAGCTTTGTTTCTTGCAAGTATAACTCTGATACAGGCTCGTTTGTGTTCAAACCGTTCGAAATCATCTGAAATCTGTCAAGCTCATTAAAATGTAAAGCAATTTAAATTCACTAATTGCAAGTGTTTGAGAAAATAAGTAGTTCGTCTTTTAACCTAGTCTAATCGGAAGCTACATGGTGGCAAACTATCAAAGACTATTAAAAGAGAAAAAATTGAAAGATGATGCTTAATGCCCGAATAATTAAGGCCAGGGTCAAAAAAGAAAAATTCTGATGCCGAAAATCGTGTCGAAAGAAGCTCTCTCCGTTTCCGTGACTCACAGAGAGATAAGTGGCGATGAAATTTTATCGGTTGCTTTTCCAATGCGCAATGTGGACACAAAGGCGAATGAAAGGAGAGAAATGGGGGGATGAAGAGCGTCGTCATTGTTCCGCGATACGAGGAAAAGGATCAGCTAAGCCAGAGTTTAATTTTGAGCTGGAAAGTTCGGATCGTCTCCGCCTAAACGCTTTAAAATCGTCGCGGATCGACTCGACAGGTTCGTTTAAGGAATCTATATTCGAGACGAAATCCTTCGAGATGGAGCGTGCTCGACGAATGTGAAAGACTTGGCTCGAAAGGATGGTAACGAATTGATCATTTGAAGGAAAGATAATTTGCGTGGGGCCATTTTCTGAGGCAGTTTCAATGGACGTTGAACGTTCGTTTAAACGGCAGTTATATCTTATTATTCGAGATAGTATCCAGTCGATGAACCATCACCTATGATTTTCAAATTTATCGTCTTCTCATGGTGGGAACATAGAAATTACAAATTTGAATAATCATCTCCTTTCATTTTTAAACGTGCGGAAGTAATTCTCGGAGAGAGACTTGTACCTCGCATCTTAAGATGCACATAGACTCTGTATAAATAACGTTAATGACCAACGGTAACGTTTATCTCGTTGATAATCCCGTAGAAGGTTACGGCGTAAATAAAAAAGAGGAAATAGCTTAATTAAATAAACACGATGTTTCGCATATTCTATTCTCATACTACCTACTATACTCTCCAAATGATGTTAATCACCAATTTCCATTAGCCTCGTACTCTCTTAGCATAAAATTCTTTTTCTTTTTAACAATTCTGGTTTTTCTTTTACATCTGCTCCAAAAGATTGTCGGTTCGTAAAATATAATTCAAACAAATTTTTATTATCAATTACATCGATAAAGGCATTGGAATTTGACATAGACATTTATTTATCCGGATTTTATAGTTACCTATAACTAAAATTAGAGTCGAGTCACGCTCCACGAGGAAGTTCAAAGAATTGTCGATAAATTCACATCTCCCTGACATAGCTATTCATGTTTCAGCATATATGTTAGAATGGGTTGAATGTGGCCCTGAACAAATATCATAAGTGGATGCAAGAGACCCGAGCGTAAGAAATGTTTAGAATAGCGACGAATCTCAGGAACGAGTGAAAATTTTGGGATGCGTCCCAAGTATCTGGCCCACTCAAGGCCCAGGCTGCATGGGAAATGTGTAAGTAAGAAAAAACGGCTGTGTATGAAAGAAGTTAGAATGAAAAGTTTATAAAGTAGTATAGGCAGTAAGAGTTTATAATTTTAAAGCAGTTTAGTTTGAAGTAAGTCAAAGCCATAAAAGTATCAGTTATAAGATCATGATTCTTTTAACAAAGGTTATCGTATCCCTAGAAGAAGTTGCAATATTATTCAAATCAATTACCTTCGTCAAATACGATCCTACATATATATCAGCATTTGCTGTTCATATTTCGAAAATCGCGTACCTAACATATTTCTCGAATCGTCTTAATCACCAACTCCCGTACGCGATAAATTTACATTCCTGTAACATGCCGGTATATACGATTCGCGTTCCCGAAATTCTTGCCGCGAGTACCGGAAGCGAAGCCAGAATCCAACAGGACCATTGGATCCTTACAAAAGAGGCAATAACTATCGATGAAATATGATTTCCGCTTCGATAACGTGTCCTGAAATATTACCTTTTGTTTACAATTCCCTCGACCAACGGCGACAAGCACGGTAACGAATGAACCTGCGCTCTTTCCGCGACGACCATGATAAATCTCGCTGGCCTGGAGACGTCGTAAAATGGGACTCCTCTTTAACCAGAATTCCGGTCGCGAAGCTCGGAGGAGATGTAGGTAGCGTTATCACAGCGCCAGTTTATCTCGACAAGATTTTTAAGCTTCGGTTATTCTCGCGGCATCACCGTCGCGTCGCTGGGACGGCGTCAGCCATTTTCCGGTTTACGGCGCCTCGGAAGCGCCTGTGGTAGCGGGCAAACGTCGTTTCCGTCTGGGACTCGTTGGAAAGCCTTCGGGCCAAGAAGATTTCGCGAGGAAGCCGCGACCAAGTTCCCTGTTCCCGCCTTGACAATCGCTTTTTCGCGGATTCACTTTCCGACACCTCGACGCATCCACTTCGGCGTTCGTTTCGCGAGTCCTCGATGTTGGACGGCCGCGAAACCTTTCGGAGCAAACTGCGTTCGCTGGCTGCGAATTTTAATAATCTCGTAAACTGTAACCTCGTATAACGGAACGCGTTTAGCCGGTCCTCTCCTTTGAATTTCACGTTACTTCGAGCACCGGTGAAATCGGGTTCTTGGCTGAACGCGGGAACACGTTTAGGGCTTTACGAAGTACCAAGTCGTGGCAGGTTGCGCGAGTTGCGACAGGTTTGAGATTCAAAGGAGGGACGTCAAGTGGAATTCGGCGGTTTTAAACGAATCGCATTTGTCGTTAGCGAAACGAGACTTGATTTTTCTAATTAATTAACTCCGATGGTATTTTAATATGAAATAAGATGGTGCGCGGTGTACCTAGATTGTTATTATATTTTCTACTTTGAGTTTTCCTTTTTCATTGACAATTATTTCTTTCTAAAGTGAACCTCGGAGACAGAGATATCATCGAGCTAAGCAGATATTAATTATCGACAATATCAATATAAGCGTGAAACTAAAGAAACTTCATCCTCAATTTCTGAGACTTTTGAATCTGACTCTAGCTTTCCTAGCAGAATTCATAAGTTTGTTAACTCGTACAATTTGCATCTAACCAGTTCGCCACAATTAACGTGACATTAATTTTCTAAACACGTAACAACAGTAGCTTTTAATCTCCGATATAATACACGTGTTAAACTTTAACATAGTCGAGGTAAAGTAACCTGTTCTTTGTGCAATTGACAAGAGGTATTAACACTTGATTTACTGGACCCGTCAATTTGAGGGGTGGCTCCAATTATACAATATTAATATATTTAATCAACTTATATTAAGTTTGTTAATATAGTAATTGTTACTAAATTAAACTCATTGTCTTTTTTTTAAGAAAATACGTGGTTTGTTTTACCCGTAAACCTGATGGATCTCCATAAAGATAGATATACAATAAACGTTCGTAAACCTAGTATTAAACTAAGAAAACATGCAACCTTCACCCGCATTTACACAAGAGACCTGTCGAAACCTAAATCATGAACCATAGTTTTAATAATACGGTATAATATCTTCGAGCTAGCGATGCGAAATGCGAAACGAGCGTGCGAGATAGAAGTAACGAAACGAAAGACGATGGAAAGCATTTTATTTCGGGCCTTGGTAGTCTTAGACGCGGAATATTCGTGGCAGGTCAGGAAATCCTATTTGCAGGAAGTAGAGAGCTCGCCGAGTACATTCGAGAAACCTCGTACCCTTTCGAATCTCTCTGCTGGTAGGAGTAGTCACCATGTCCTTATGGATACGTAGAAGCTTGCTGTCAGTAGCTAAATCGGCACCCGATAGACGGCCAGTCAACCATCGGAACGAACATGCAAATAAGACAAAGAAATCGAGCATGGAGTAACATTCGAATTCGAAGCTTGCCACCTAACCCACTGCAACGTCTTCGACGTTAATCGATACCCATTGTTTCGCGTTTCCACGACGCGGCATCCCCGAAGGTCGATCTCACGAGACTCGCAGGACTTTTCCAGACTGGCGCTCCTGGGCGAGAGAAACCGGGAGAGAAACGAAGGAAGAAAAAGCGTGGTATCGAGCGAGGCGAGGCGAGAGAAACCACGCTACTACTTCTCCAGTCGAATCGAATCATGGCACCCGTGGGAAATAAGTTTTGGCCGATCATACACAGGCTCGCGGCTGTCTGATCGAAAAGCGTTCGGACCGCAGCGGCCACCTAGCAGACAATCGACACTCTCGGCCAATTGCCTGCGAGGAATTTTTACTTATCCACAAGTTTATTTCGCGTTTCCGCCATGGAACGGGCCGTGTATCAACGTCCACCGGAAGATTCCTGAACCTGGATGGTACTACGGACTGACACTTCTTCGATTGGCAGCTGATGCGTCTTGCTCGATTTCTGTGAGAAACACTCGGAGTAAACTGTATATTCTGTTTCTGGTCTTCGCGATGGGAGACGTGCATTGCTCAATTTTTATTTATCGGCGATTGTTGCGACGCAACAAAGAAGGTTAAACGTTCCTCGCTGTCCTTCTGATGGATTAAATTGCAATTACCAGAAACGGGCACCGAATGTTTACCAGACTGGACACACGTGTGACTGACCCAAGGAAACGACAAACAGACGCACGTCCATAAATCACGACTCAAAACAATAACGATAGGCACGTCCTGTGCCTTCTTCAGAAATCATCTTTCCGACACACCCACCATCCAATAAGAAAATTTTATTTTTCCACTACCAAATCCTGTACCAACCAATCACAACATAATCGAACCAAACTCCAACAAACATCGACCAGTATAGACAAATCTTAATCGATTATCAAACAGAACACATCAGAACTCAATCGAACATCAGACAGAACACTTCCGAACGAACTCGACAAGCAGACAAATCGTACCAGAATGCAGACAACGCATTATCAAATTAAATAAAGCGTAAAGCGCCAACCAGTGCACTTTATTATAAAACACCTAACCAGCTAAACGTTTCGACTTGCGAACACTGACACACAACGCGATACAACACAAAACAATATAACAGGGATATTTATTTAACGCGTTTAGCGAAGAAAAGGCGGCGATTTGTCGGTTCGAAAGTTAACTCAGGATAGTGGTATAGAAAGTTAACTTCTGAGCTATTTTTAAGCACGTTGTAACGTTTATTTTTTGACCTATGTCATCCAGACGAAAAGTACATTGTCAGTCCTCAGAGACTAGCGTCGCCTAAACGAAAAGTTCACTGTCAGTCCCCATGGACTGATGCCGCGCTCAACGTGTTAAATAAGATAAGGGTTTTTTCTTTCTTTTTGGATGTCACATTTAAATGCCCCATCCAATTATACGATGAGCGTGTTTGTTTAAAATAGCGCGAGGATTTCGAATCGTTTACCGATAATTACTAAAGCAAAAATTATTATAGTTAAAACTAACGTGAGCGAAGGAATTATTAGTAAATAAATCTGATGAGTTGAATCCCTCTTGAGGTAGGATATAATTACTTACAATAAGTTCATTCCCTCCTCTTTTATACGAGGAATGACAATTTTCCAAAATCCTAAACAATTTTCCGTTTTATAAATTAAATCAGGTAGCGCACCGAGCTAGATGTTAGTCAGGGAATTTGTTCCGGAGAAGAAACAGAAGGCAATAAAGATAGGAATTAAACGAAGGGTTACGTACAATAGAGCCTCGCGAAAAATAAGAGAACACATTTTCATAAAAGTTTATACGATGACAGGGAACGTATAAACGTCAAGTGCAACGGGTACGATAAAACAGTTAAATCTGCGGAGGAGTCCGGATGCTTTTGTTCCCAGCATCTTGCTGGTAAGTTTATTTTCTTACTTAAAAGAAGTCCGAGATGTAACGTTAACTCGAGCAGCGTTCTTCCTTGCTCGATCATTCGACTTCTCAATTTAATCGCAGTTTATTCTTAGATTATACAAGAATTCTAATAAAAATAACAGGAAATATTTTTTAATTAATTTAATCAGATTATTTAATTGGAGGGCAATTTTTCTATTACATATTTCCAATATTTATTCAAATCGTTGAATACGTATAACTTTCTTTTATTCATAATTTTCTTCTAACAAATCCACAGTAGCTTAATTGTGTTAATATTTTTGATACAATATGGATATGAAAGAAAGACGAATAAAATACTGTTAAAATACGAATTATAATAAAGTATGAGAAAAATAGGATATAATGGGATACTCGAGTTACGTTGCTTTAAAAATTGAGGTAGTATTAAAATCATAATTTTTAAATAGCTATCAGCCTCGGGTGACGAAACGAGTCAAAGTTGAAGGAAATAGATGGTAAATCTTTAGATTTAAATTTAATCTATATTTACGTGGAAATGCGAGAATTAAAATCGAGATTTGTTCCTGCCTTCCAGACGTATGACTGTCAGCATTAGGGACTGTTCCTTTTTATCTCACGGTCGTAAAACTGTGCTCTTCTTCTTTAGCAACTCTTCCTTCACGTTCGATCGGCCAACCGAATCTTTCGCGAGTTTTATCGCGTCACAAAATTCGAATCGTCATGGTGTAACGGCTTCGAATCTCGTTCAGTTCCGGAAAAAATCCACGTTGCCAACTAATCGAATCACCTGGCTCGATATAACGCTCGGTGAAATGTCAAATTCGAACAACGAATCGGCTGTCTCTATTTAGTTCACCTTTTTGGAGATCGTAATTACACCACGCATTCATCTAGCTAACGATAATAATTTTCTTGTAAGATACAATTTCATCTTAAAGCTCAAGCAACAAGGATTAATAATTTTCCGTAATTCATAATAGTTTATTACGGATATTATTGATTGTAAGAAACCTAATGACAGTTCTTATATCGTTTCTAAGGTTTAAAAAAATTTGTCTCATCATTAAAACTTTATTTAAAGAGTTAATAGTTGATAGGTCTATCTGCGTGATATATTGGAGCATATTCGTAACATTGTCAAGCTTCATTTGCTTAGGTCAGGTCACAAAGTGCAGAAAATTAATATCTACAACTCCATTAATGTACCTTTTCATTCAGATATTACTTGAAACCCCTAATTTTCCTACAATTATCAGTGTCCGTGATAAATTATAAGATTGCGTGTGTATATTTTTCTATTTAGATATTACTTGAAATATCTGTACCGCGTTCTATCGCGTGCAAACGCGCGAACCTTTTTGCACACGGGGTGAAATTCGCGACCGCGAAAGAAGGGTGAGATGATCGAGAGAGGGGAGAAGCATAGGGAGAACAGAGGAGGAAGACGCGCGGAACGTGGAGAGGATTGTGAACGAGACGTCGACCTGGGAATATATAAATGCATTAAGAATATCGACAGAGAAATAGGAAACACGAAAGAGGAGTCGTATAAATAATAAGGATTCCAGTTCATTCTGCTACGTATTCCAGCTTTTCTCATGATACAATCCGTGCATCGATGCACGGATAATATTTATATAATATCACAGGCGAACGAATCGTGCTCGAGGTTAATTTCAACGCCGTGTCGAATTTATTTTCGTTAATGCGAATCGGTGTTCGAACGACCGCTTTCCTCCCGAGCAAATGGAAATGTTAAGATTACTTTTTAAATCTCCCCCGAACCGTTTAAACTCGAACGAGGGGTAAACTCGTAGATAGGAATTTAAAAGAGACGGTGCGGGTTGTATCGTGGTTATCATTTTACTTTTGAAGGGGGGAAACACGAGCCGGGGTGAAGATATCGAATACTCGAACGTTGGTAAACTTTGTTTTGAATATCCCAAATTGAAACTCGCGTTTTGCCTGTTTCGTATCGCGATATTTCGGATATACGGATCCCTGTGTCGTTGACAATAGTGATCATAGGTGTGGCGTGAACTCGATTATTCGAATCCTCCGTCATTCGAACACTCTGTTATCAGACTAGCTATGAAAATATACCATCCTTGCAGTTTGAACCAAATTGGGACGAAATTCGCGTTCATCTGTCTTGAAATATATACAAATTCGAATTGTAGAATTTCTCTTTGTCCTCCTATTAATTCGGATAATCGAGGTTCTCCTGTATCAACCCTTTGACGTACAATAACATTTGATTCGTTTGTCATCTAAGACTATATTAACCTACCTACCTACTTAAATTTTAGATAACAGGGATGAGTACACAATATCTTGAAAATCTGCTCAAGTGGTTCCTTTTTCTAAGTTCATATCGTGAGCATTTACATGTAATCTAATTACTAGGGAAGGGATACTGCATAAAGGAAAAGTGTCAATGCGACAATTACTGTTAAAATTACACAATTTCTTTAAGGTCGAAGAATTGTCAGACTTTACAAAATTGCTAATTGTATGTGTAGGATTTTTTATCGGATAGGCCACAGAAAGCACGTTTTTAATAAGAAGAGAGACTTGTTCATAACGACTTCTTAATTACTTCCTTACAACCATTCAACTACTGAGTTGCGCATATCCTAACGCGCTTCATTTATACCCGTGCTCTCTTCTTCATTCATGCATTTCATTCATTCAACATTCAATCGTAAACATGCACTCGATACTGTCATTGATATCCATACGATCCTCTTACGCAGTCACTTTCATCGTTCTGCACGCACTTGAGATATTAACACATTGCGGACCGGGCATTCTATTGCTAACTATTCCCAGTGGCTGGGAATTTTTTGGCGTCAGGTATTTTTAAACTAATAATGATTTGTTAGTAGTTAAAAATCATTGTCGCGTGGATTATTTATTTTAAACAACAACTTTCAAAATGTATGATACATCATTTGATGTATCTGATAAACTGTCCGAAAATATTTCTGCAATACTGCTAATCGTTTCGTCTCTATCCATATTTCAGGGCTTCAAATAATAATTATTAATTCGCAATACAAATTACAAAAATCTGCCGTTGAGAATCACGTAGCAGTTGTGTGATATCTCGTCAGTGGCCCCAAACGACTGAACATGCAAGACGACATATCTCTTCAGTGGCCTTGACCGACAAAAGACGCATTCGAAATCTTCTGTCAGTGGCCTCGATCGACGAAAGACGCAAGACGAGATATCTCGTCAACGGCTCCGAGCGACGAAACAGAAATGACGAGATATCTCGTCATCCGTCCGCAAGGTGTTAACATTAATATGGGCGTTTTTCGTATACTTATTTCTACGGACACCCAACAGATTTATGTGTAATGGAAGTCACGTATTTTCTTTAAAAAGGAAAAAGAAAGGTGTGTTTAATTTAAATACAATAGGATATTAACAAACTTAATATAAACCTAGTGTTAACTGAACACCTGAACCGAAACCGAGACCGCTGTTTATTATTGCGTGTTTTCGGGGAACGGCCCAAGCATTCCCATGCAATCTACGTTCATCGTTCGTTCATACAAAGGATGAGGGTGATGACCACCTACATATATTTAACAATGTAAATGTATCGTAACATATCCGTTTTCAAACGTCTCTAACAGCTCAGTAACCCAAATTAAATACCATTTACACGGCGTACCGAATCACGTTCTATTTGTACGCCGTCTGTTTAAACGACACGAGCATCGATGGCTATCGGGCGAGACCACGATCCGCCATTTGCGACCGGAAATCGTATATCGAATAACACCACGAGTCTCCGGACAAAGGACGAGCCCATCGACCCTCTCGGACACGCGAGAGGGTTTAATCAAGACACGTAAGAAAGGAAAATCCAATAACCCCGGTATCAAAGCGTCGTGGATAGCGAAATTCCGGAGAAAATTGCATAAATATGAACGGAAGGGGGTAGCCTGTTCGCACTGTCTCTGCCGGAAGTTATTTGCTCTACGGATCGACGTCGATACAAGGGAAACAAGAGTCTCGACAGGCACTCGAGCGATCAAACGTCCTTTCGACGTGGCTACCAGCTACGAGCAGGAACTTTCCCGTTGGCTCCAGGGTGTGCTAGTGACGTGTGACGTCTAAATTTCTCCACTAAATTACCGAGGCCACCGATTCTCTCTCCCTCTCCTTCTTTCTCTCTCACCCTTCCACTCACCCCTACGATTCTCTTCCCTTTTTCTTCGCCGACAAAAGGTCGGTGGAATCCTCGCCATGGGAGCGGGAACAGCCACTCGGCGGAAGTCGATCCGTCACGTCGTCTTTACGGGGCCCGTGCTACGTAACTGAAACGCGGTTAATCTGTTAGAAAAGCAATTCTCAGGAGCGTGCGGTGCATCGAGTCGAGAAAACGTTTCGCCGTTCTTTCCTGGGCTCGATCGACGCCCCGTTGCGGATTACTAAATCTGCTTGGAAACGCGCCGTTGAACGATTCATGGGTTCGTTTCCTTCTACATACTTCCTCTCGTGTTTCACACCGTGAACCGCTTCGTTTCTTCGCCCGGTGTTTAATTTATTGCCTGTGTATCCTCGATTTGTGGATTTCTCACCGGTGCCACGTTGTAGAATTATTAGCGGATATTTAAAAAAAGATTAATATCGTACCAAGCACTGTTTAACGCGTCGACTTTCACGCTATGTGTTTTATTTTCTTTGTTTTAAAATTAAAATCGAATTGTCGATTAGATATGGCATTGAAATTCTTTTGCTCGATTTTCATTAACGTGCTTCTCCCTTCCTCTTTACATCCATTGGTCAATTTCACCGACTGTAATATGTTTAGCATCTATATTGCGAAAGTTAGTATTACGAAATTACTGCAAAATTAGTATTATAAAGAGTGAATACCAAGAACTTATATTACTACGCAAAAGTTATTATCAGGGTTATAAATCAGTCGACGTTTTTCCTCCTTTTATTTGGAAACCACGCTTTTTATATAATCTGACAAGTGTATAGGGATTATTGTTCTGCACGCAATTGTAGCATGGCATAGGAAGTTAGAGAGTAGTTATGTTACGCGTAACAGCTTGGCAGGACTGGCTGTAAAATCCATTAAATTAAATGAAAGTTCGTCGATCGCTCGTTCCGCCAACTCTACTATTGCTGTTATTACTATGCATTATAAATTTCAAGTATAAATTATTAATTCCTAAAACACCGAAACACCGAACTTTCGATATTTCGCGAAGTTCCTCCGAATAATTTTAGGTAAAACGAAGGTTATTTTTGAAACCAATCTAACTGTTTAACATACCAATATATACGACTCGTCCAAAATTGTTTTATTCCGACCATATTCGCGCAAATACGCGGTTCTAGCGTTGCCGTCTACTGAAAGAAGTCATACACGCTTTTTAAACAGGCAGCGTAAACTGGAAAATGCGGCAAACGCGAGTGGAAAATCATTCGGTATGCAAATTAAAATGCACTTTTGTCTAAAGGAAGGCAACAGAAATTCATACGTCGTAACGAAGGCAGGGGAAATACTGTTGGAAAATCCAAGAGTTCGTTAATACCGGAAAACAAGTTTTGCGATTAGAAAGCCACGTTCGATACGTTTGTTCCGTCGCGTTCAAGTTAATTCTCCCCTCTCTTTCTCTCTCCCTCTGTTTTTTCTTTAACAGCCTAACCGGTTGCCTAATGGTAACGAGCATTTCCAGCTAAAAATCTCGGTTTAGACGCGCCGTGATGCATACACACGCGCAGATATGGCGAAAATCCTAGTTCCATATATTGTTCGGCTAAGAGCTCTCGAGGTGATGAGAGTCATTACAAAGGATGAGGCGGCAGTCTAATTTTAGAATGAACCTCAGCCGTTTCTGTGAGTCCGCGCGACCGTAAAACAAGTACACCGAGCAGATGCGACCTCGAATTAACATTTTATCTCGCGATCGCAGACGTGTTCCGTCACTCAGGATCGTTGGTCCTCTGTGGTCGAGTTAGATCCTTCTCGCGTCACGCGCGACAAAGCTATCGTCGAAGAACGATCAAGAAATACTCGGCAATTTTTTTCTTAGGGGATGAAGAATCGTATAACACGATCGTTAATGTTAATATTTATTACTCTTTAGCAATGTTTTTATTAATTATTAATTCCGAGTTCAGAGTCTTGGATTCTGAGTTCTTAGCTCTGAGTTTAGGGCTCTGACTTTTGAGCTCTAAGTTCCGTGTTATTAGGAATTAGTTTAAAAGTCTCGGAGGAAATTTACAAGCTTCTGGAAGTATCGGCTGTTTTACCATTCGATTAGTGACTTAGCAGAGATCAGAGGTGGGATCGTCCCCTGGTCTGAGTGCAGAAACGAAGGCGGCGAGGGTTGGAATTAAATTCGAACCGCGTTGAGGACGTTTACATCGATTAGAGAAGTCGAAAGGTGCGACGAGGTAACTAGAAACGTTTAACTCGGTTACCTAACGGCGCGTCTAGTTTCCCCTAGCGTTCGTTTCCTCTTTGTTGGAGCCATTCGTGACCAGTGTATCACCGAGCTGCGGTCACGAATCAATATCGCCGACCTCCACCGCGTTGTCACCACGTGTCTTTGCAATCGGTGATTCGTTTTAAGCTGACCGCGTTTACAGCTTTACAACTTCATCGTGCCATTATACGTATGTACGATCGCGACCGAGCTATTCAAACGACCCGTCGCAATTTTCTGTAACTAGGTGCCGTAACTGGGTATTCATCGTTCGTCAGTGAACAATGATCGTCTCGTGTTCGCTGACGCTGTTACGTGAACGAAACCAGCGTTGTTGAATCGGGGAACAAATTATCGTAGAATATATTTTACGAAGTAGCTTTTAATTTCAGTATACACGAATTATTTTCACGCAAATACCTGTAATTTCAGATACGCGAATATTTTGTTCTCTTAGGGTCTATATAGTATATATCGACTGCGATTTCGGATTAATATTGAGTTGGCAAGAGAATAATTTCGATCTTAATTTGTTTCAAAAAATAGTTAATTGTATTGCGTTTGTAACGCGTATCGCGAATATTGATTCGTTGTGCTAAGTGAATTTCTTTCAATTTGTGTGGAATCTAAATCTCGAGCTTCTTAATAAGCCCAAGATATCTTATGTGATTTTTAATTGTCGCGTGTGATATTCGATTCAATTATGGCTTTCATTTTGCCATCGTCAACTTCAAAAGCTTGACCAATACGTTGCTCCTCTTTAAGTAAAAAATCTCCAGAACGAAATTTGTTAAACCAATTCTGACACGTGCGTTCTGTTTCAGCAATCAACACTATAAACTTCAGCTATCTCTTTGTCCGAAAATGCTCCGAGAATGCTTACTTTTGCACTCCATGTTAAAATTGACCATAAACTAAGAGTTGTAAACGGAATTACACGGAATTTGTTTCTATAATAACTTAAAGGTGTTAGCTAACAAATATTAACAGAAAAAAATTCTAACATTGACAAAAGAATAATGAAACAAACAACGCTATCTAGTGGTGAAAACCGAAATTACTTTCTTGCCAACACAATACAACAGATATGTTGACAGTTTTATTTCTATTCGTATTTCGAAATATGCGAATGACATAGATGCAACGACAGTGTAACCAGGGAATAGGAGTGTTAATATTGATTTTTATATGAATTTAATTAAGACGTAGATGTGACTAGATATCGTGTTGTCAATATTTCACCGTGAAAGTGTTAGCTTTCTGCTACACGATACACCTCGTTTAATTTGTTACCATAATTCTTATTATATTTATTCTGCTAGTAACTTCGAAATATTTAATGATTAAATTTCAACATTTGTTTCTTTACCTCTGACTGTGATATTTAAATGAGTTATTAATTTTACACCATTACTACCATTGATACAGGTCTAGATATATAGTTAGCGAGATTGTTTCCAAAAATTTATAATTCGTCCATAAACACGTCTATCAGCCCACGGAAATAGACACTCTATCTTTCGCCATCTCGCAAAATTATGCCACGAGCCAGCAAATATGTTCGTTTACGGGTATGTCGTATCAAAGTCATTAACTGCTTCGTTCACTTTTGTGCTCGGTTAAAATTGCGATACTTAAACGGCGTCGCGAGCTTTACGAGTGGATAGATCGTCTCGTAAATTGATATTCTACGATCTGCGCTAGGTTTTGACATCCGCTTGGCGAATGATAAACGCTTCGTCCTAGCGTATTATCGCGCGATGATTTCATAAAACTTTAATACCCATTCTTCATTGCGTTTGTCATATCGTCAAATGATATTTCACTCTGACCTTTCGGAGATCTTCATACAGCACCCACGTATATACGAGAGACTCTTTGTTATTTAAGCGAATATCAGAAGTTTAATGGAGCAACGTAACCGGTCGGACTTCGGTTTAATCAGTCGGTTAACCGGCTTTGATTTTTAATCGAAAATTTAGATCGGTTTCAATTCTGGAAATTTAAGCTAGCGGTTAATTTGTCAGGGAGCATGGCTGGATATTAAGCCCTTAAACATTCCTCGGGAAATGCGCGATCTTCAGCCGAGATCCATCTCGCATGGTATGCAGATCTACCGCCATTAAAACGCGAATGTGCATCGTTCTGACACAGCGAATTCTTTCAGCCGAACGTCTCGCTATTCACTCGTGAATATTTCTGGGAAATAAGGAAGCTTCAAACTTCGACATTATTTTTTTAGATGCCTTTCGCAATTTTTGACAATTTTTTTGGAAAGACCGATCAAGATCGGAGTAAGAATAAATTACCAAAACTTTGAGGATCTATTTGGCTCCCTTAAAAAAATTTCTCCCTGCAGAGCTCATTATGCTGTACGTGTACACGAACTTACATTAAGATCGCGACTTTGTGATTGGACGAATTTCCTTGTAATATAGCGTGCTAATAATTTTCTTACTCACTGCATGGTGAAGTATAAGTGTAAATACGTACGTACGATCGAGTGATGGTATGGGTGTTGATACGTAGTGTCAGGATATTTGTTTCACGTGCTAGAAGACAATTTCGTGCTTGAAGTATTCAGTGATCGTTATAGTAAGAAATCAGAGAGTAAGAGAGGTTGAAATAAATAGAGAAACAGAAAAATACCATATAGCATAGAAGAATTATTTGTAATTAACAACAATAGTAGGACTGCGTGATTCCACTTTATCATCCAACTTATTCTCAGCATTTTCTCAAACAAGAAAAAAAAAAGGAAAAATATCGATTATTATTACAAAGACTGGCTCGTGCTTTTACTTCGTAACTTATCCACTACCCTTCGTGTCATCTCACATGCTTCGTCGCTGCTCCCATCGAATTCGCGTCTCCAGCGAATTCACGTAACTCTGCACGTACGCTTATGTTTAAATTAATCGCACGCAACCGTTTCACGTTATCCAGCAAATAAAGTTTATCGTGACCGGTTTTACGTTCCGGTTTTCTGGGTCGATCGACCCACGCGAATCAGCGACCACCAATTGGATTTTCATAAAGCCCGCTGTATCGGTACAATTGTCACGTTTCGCGCCGATGCTTCTCGTATTCAACGAACCAAGTGTCTCCGATCGATTACGTTAACCCGTATGCGTTGCCGCTGCTTACACGAAACTTCCATTTAAGATGCAACGCGCGACGAATAGATCGGCCGATTTCGCGAGTTTAATTTCGTTTCGTCGCGAATTTCGTCGCGCCACCCTCTTCGCGCAAGCACTCTCGCGAATCGTTTGGAAAAATTGGAAAGAGATTGTAAATACCGTCGAAATGGAAAAACTGATCCAACCCACGAATTTTCCGGGTTCTGATGTCTGTATCTGCTGTATTGTGGCATCCGGAACTAGTATTGATCCTCGATCGATTGGACTCTGTGCTTTTGGTCCTGAGGACCCTGGGGGAATACAAAAGAAAGAGTCTTTCGTTTTTCAACGCAACATATGAACCCAAAGATGAAAATACCATCAAGAAAATTCGTATTGACATTTTAACCGTATATTTTCAAGTTATTTGCCGCGTAAAATAATACTAATTAACAAAATTGTGCAGTGCAATCAACAAATTGCAAATTGTGTTCCTGGAAATATCGTTGGGAGAGTGTCTAATGATGAAACTTCGTTTAAGGCTTCGCGTATATTTTGGTAACGTAATATTTATTCGGAACGAAATTTCGTGTCCTGGTATTTGGAATTTTTAGTTGCATAAAGCAGTTGCGAAATTCAATTTCGGAACGTTGGATTTATCAAAGTTTAATCGCGTAATATTGTTCGATAGAGAGACAATAGATCCGAAATTATCGCAGAACGGTGGAAGTGTAAAAATTGGTAATTTGGAATTGTATTTCGAAAAGCTTGTAATTTTCACGCATTTGAATAAGTACTCGGATCATAAATCAAACGATATCGCTACGCTGACTCGCAGCCAGGGTCTTAGACTTTCTTCGGAATTGCAATTTTCTAGGGTACATATTTTTAAAAAACCTTCGCGTGGGTCGATAAACGTTTGCGATGAGTTTAATATCGTAAGACACGGATCCAGAAAATCTGTCTCAGGCCAGTACTTGGTTTATTGCATAACGTGGCGATACATCCCAAGAGTGGTTGGCAAACCATGGTTTTGTTTACACTCCCGACATCTACATAAATTAAAAATCTTCGATTTACGAATTTCCTTTTTCGATTCTTATATTTTTCGTCGAATTTTGACTCGTCGAAAATACCGGGAAAATATTTCTTTTGTAACATTTAATGCAGAATTGTTTATAAATACAACATAGGGATCTTGTAAAATTCTTATCCAATTTCTTTTCCTCAACTTTATTCGAAATATTGCAAATATTGACATAGATATTTTTTAAATTTCGCAATTCGTAAAATTTTGCGTTAGTCGCATGTTAGTATTTCTGGTATGGAATACTAACGGCTTGATTTTTAAATACAAAAATTTTTTTCTGCTCTTCATAATGAACGCATGATTGCAATTTTAACGTAATTAAGTTAACAACCTCATATCGTGTTTTCATATAAAAAGGGGAGAAAAGCTAGAGCAGAAATCTGCTTGTACTTATGGGGCAACTGGATATTTGATCTTTACTCCGATAGTCTTTTCCATTCGTCGCAGCCATTTTAATTTGCATCTGCTCTTCCGAGCAATCCTAATCTAAAAATCCACATTTCTGGAATGTTACGGTTACGCGGTTCGTGGTCAGAAAACTTTTCCGACGTTACACATGCTGCTTTCGTATCCTCGAAATGGTATAACATGGACACGTGATCGATCAAAGGGGCAAAAACGTTTTACGGTCGCTTACGATATTTTTCGTGGTGCATACATTTTCGTGACGCGAGAGACGCGGGATGCTTCGATCATTCAAACTGTGCATTTCTATGGAACGTCATCGTATCGAAATTCCGATATCGATCATCTTTTCGTCGACAAGTTCTACAAAGGAATGGAAATCGGCGAAACCCTGAATGACAACCGATATTACGCGACTTCCTATCCAGAAAGCGGTTGAAAAAATAATCGCAATTGCACCGTCACATTCGAGTCCGTTAATAAAACCATTCCGGGCGCGCAACCGGATCGCGGACAATTTTTCAGGCAATGAAAAATTCAAGATCGCCACGGTGGCTTTTTTAAAAATAAATAACTACCAGTCACGCGAAACGAAATGTTTCGTTTCCTCGATTTCCACGTTACAATTCTCTACGTTCGTTGTGATTTGTCCTGAAATAAATCGATGTCACCAGCGAAAGTTCAGTTGATGTTCTTTTCCTCGTCGTCGATTCGATTATCACACATATATCAGAGAATGATCTAAGTCTGGATATCGATGTGCGCGATAGAAAATGATACAAAATGATTAGAGAGAAATTTTGAAGATTATTGCAATCTTCGTTCGCATATTCGTGTCATCTAGATGGTATGAATCCTCTCGATCGTTTGATGCGTTTCACTGAAATGTCAACCATCGACGAGCAGTATTTCTCGAAGCTCATGACTCGGCAAACGTATTATCTTAATTACAACGAGGCATTACCATCATTGTGTAACACTTGCCATAGCCACCCGCGGCCATCCCTAGCCCACTAATTTATTTGCGCACGATAGGGTGAAACGGAGGTGAAACTATGCCAGCGCACGCAACCTGCGAACACGCATGATAGCCAACGATGTTTCTCTCTGCTCTTTTTTCCCTTTTCCTCGCTGTCTTTTTTTTTTTTTTTTTCTTCCTTGCTTTCTCTCCGTGCAATGGTTGTACAGATAGTACGGCGAAGATAACGCGCTGCTATTTCCGTAATTGGGTCTGCAAGGGAATGCGACACGACCCGGTTCTACGTTCGCGAAACGACGTGGCGGAAGAAAGCGTAGGAACGGGAAGAATAATCGAAAAGGAATTGCCTTTAATTTCGACCATGCGGATATTATCCTCGTGGAGGATTCTAACGCGTGAGAAGTATTTATTCCACGTAACCGGAGTTTTATTTTGAGAAACATTCGAGTGTTGAGATGGAAATAAATGAATATAGAAAAAGTCGAGGATGGTAGGACAATGACTATCGTCTAGCCAATGACCATCGACCAACCTGACGATGAGATAGAAATAAACCAACGATGAAACACTCGATCTCTGAAATAAAAACAAAAATTGAAATGATAACCTGGAACAAAAAATTGTTATTAAAAACGTCTTGCCAAAAAATAATTATCGAATGAGGCGAGGGTCGTGCGGTGTGAGTGCAGTGGACAATGGCTATCGGCCAGTAAAAGGTCTGACCAATCACTACCAACTGCCCCAATCCTTCTCTATTCTCCACCCACTACCCACCCTGGTAAAAAACCCATATGTGACTTGTCCGAACTCAAACCGACAAATGACTTCAGCAGCGCGCGCACGACCTTTATCAACGATCAACCGAAGATCAACGAAACTTTCCGATTTCTCCCGATTTTATTGGTAATTATCTTTTTCTTTAATAATCGATAATTCGTCGATTTAAAAAATGGCTTTATGAATTCATATTTTGAACATGTTGTTAAGAACAATAAATTTAGTGAAAATATATTAACGAATTATATAACGTATCAAAGTTACAGGTACTATAAAATTTCCATGGCTTTTTTAGATTATTCAATTTCCAACTATGGCATGTATCAATACAGTAACATTATTCGTATATTTTATGAAATCTTTGCGGAAGTCGTTACTAAAAAGTCCAGAAAACACAAAGCCAATGTACTTTGGTAAATATATATTTATATCCATGAAGTTAGTATGTACGTGTAACCGTAAGAAGTTGCCTCGAATCTCTCTTATTTTCACGGTTCACGCGACGATATTTCCTGGAGGAGCTAAAATTTTTCTTACTTCCCTTCCCTGTGACCAGGTGGATTTGCACAAAACACTACCTCTGTCCAGTCCGTGGAAGTATACTCGCATAAATCTGCCGATAAGGCTAAAAGAAACATCTTGATTTCAAATCTAAACCTTGTCGAGGCTTTAATCAAAAATAATAAGTTTGACTTAAATTATTAATGCGGCAAGTTTTTAACCTTAATCAATAAAAATCTCACGTAACAACAACCTCTCCCAAGGGTATTTTTGGAAAATTTTTAATGATATTTTTGCTATTCGACAATAATTCGTAAATTAATTTACAACGATATAACGTTTATTATTTAATGAACGACGCGATACAGTCCCGCATGGTACACGATAATCTTTTATCTTCTGTACGTTTTAACACGGCATTTGTTTTAATAGCAGTATCAAATATGAAGGTTAGGTAATATTTGGGAACAGGAGGTGAATCGACAAAAGATGTAAAGAGAGGGCCATTGTTAAGCTCGCAGCAGGATCGGAAACCCTTGACATTTGAATACCAGGTCAGAGTTTAACTGAAGGGAGATAATCCTTCGAATGAAATTACCCCATCGAATCTACACCCTTTATCTTATCGCGGTTATTTAACTCTGTTAATTTCAATTAACAGTTACAACGAAGCTTCATCGCGTATCTTTCACGTCTGCTCCTTCGTATCAGACGAAGACGCGATATAATCCCTAAATGATCCATCAATTTACCCTAACGATAATTAATACTTCGTAGAAGGTACCGCGATCTAACCTGTTATCGTTAAATTACCAAGAAACTGCGATTCGTCAAATCGCAAATAAATTTAATCCGCTATAATATCCGCTATAAAAAGCGGTATATTTCTCGTTAGACACGCATTTCATCGGCTAATGATCTGTACGATATTAATTTATTCCATTTATCTAATCGCTGCTGTATTCTAATCTTTGTCGCATGCTTCTGCATCCTATGCGATGTTTTTTTCTATAACAAGTAGGAAAAATGACATCAGATATCAATTTCTGCGACGTTCGTTTGTATTATTCACGCATCGGGTATCCGATAATTCGCAGTGTGCCCGTTCCACGTTGGCGTATATGCGCGTTCGATCGGGTCGTAAATTATATTTGTGCGCTATGGTACTAAACGACAGCGTAAACTATCCGTTTCCCATTGAAATGCAATAAAGACTCTAAGAATAGATGGAAAAACGGCATGGGAAACGAGCAGGGTCCTCGGTGAAACCACGAATCGGTCGATGCGGTGCAAGGTTGCGAAGTTTTATTTGTCTGTATCGATATGTCGCTAGATTCTATTCATAGGACACGAAGACACACGGTATATAATTAATCCATATGAGACTGACCGCGAATGTACAATGCGATTGAAAAATTAATAACACGGTTCGCGCTTTCGTTTCACTGCGAATTCTTTCGACATTTTATACACCTGTCACACTCTCGAATTCGTTCAATGAGTGACGTTAGGCTAATTTTTGTCGATTAGTGTATCGAGAATGAACAAATTTTGAGAATTTGTTATCCTTGATAAATCTTCGTGGGGAAAAATATTTTTATTTTATTTATATTAATATTTTCGGTATAAATTTTTATATACAGTTGGAGTGGGATAGGTCAATAATTCGTGAGCTATTTTTGTAGTAATATATTATACCAAAGTTGAATTATTGAATAATTTGTGCGGTAATACGTATAATACAAAAGTTACCATAATATATGGCAGAGATTGTCTTCTATGAGGATTTACGATCTGTAGATCCGTCAGTGCGAGATCCTTCAATCGCAAGGTTCGCTTAGCGATGTTCCACATCCTTAGAATCCCTCTTGACAACGCATAGTCAGAAGACCATTCCCTTAGACAAAGTCAAACGACTTCATTGGACTCTTCGATAAGATCTAACGATCTACCCGTCTCCGTTGACGAATTGCTATGATCCTGAAGCGATCCATTTGGATATGTCATGACGCTGTCGACTGGACTGATGATAATCCTTCACTTCCGTGATGATCCTTAATGCGATTACTATCTTCCTGGCGACCATTATTTCCCGCGTGTTTACACTGTTTGTCACTTTGCGTCTGATAGATTCGATTTTCCATAGTCCGTTCTTCTCGTCCTCATTGTGCACTTGGGCTTAGGTATAAAATATCTTTCGAATTTTCTTTGCAAATTTAAATTAATTTTATCAACCCTACGAATCCTAGCAGGAGACTTCTCAAACTCGCATGAAAGAAAACAATATTCTACTTGAATATTACTCTACATACAATTCACAAAATATTATCATATGCAAATATCACGAAACTTCGTACAAACTGCAATTTTTTCAAGGAAAAATGCACAAAACCTACTTCTAAGACTTCCAGGGTTAAAGGTTTCGAGAGTTAACACGATTCTTATGAATCATTAATTTCAAACCAAATTTTTATAATATAATACTTTCTTCGCAATCAAATCTAACAATACGAAATCAACATTTCTTGGCTAGATCCAAATCGTTTATCTTACCTCTCTAGAATCTCGTGCGACATCCACCGCCTTCCGGCTCGAATCTGGATCACGATTGAGATCATTCGTGTCAGGACTCATCTATACCGCGGATTCTTCGGCCGTGCAAAAGTTTGTCGAACGCAATTTGTCGGTCGGCCGCGTACGGTTTCCGCCAGCGAATCGCAGGAACAATCGTTTACCCGCTCCACGTCGAAACGTGTAAATTCGGCGCACGGTTTAATTTAATCATCGGAAACGCGTGTATATCGCGACGCGATATTTTGCACCGGATGAAACGTTTCTTTGTGTACCGACCGTTTAATTGCGTAACTGAACCCCGCGTCGTGTATATTCAGCGAACGTTGATTTCCGCCGATTAACAGTCACGTTCATTCATCTCTGTTTACCCAGAATAGAAAAATACCCTCTACTCTGCAACCGACCGTTTTTCTCCGACCCGTTTCGGGGGTTCATTCGTGAGAGTGATCCTGTTAAATTTCCCGTACGTTGGAAAATTTTGCGAAAGGTGCCGTCGATCTCTGTCGATATCCGCTTGATCGTTTGCGTATTCTTATTTTTCTATCCGTCCTTTCCTCGCCGTTTCTTTGACAGGGATAGCGGATGAAAATAGAAAGCGCGAGGCTAATATTATCGTTGCTAAATATTTGCGTAGGCGAGCGCAGATCGATAGATTGCCGAGGGGATGCCAGTCAAATAGCTGGAAACACGAAGCGAGTCCTTGGAAAATTCCTGAAAGATCAAGCGTCGTTTAATTGACAATAAAATTCATTTTCCTTAACGCTAAACCTGTCATGGTCAAACGAATGAAAACGAATTAGAATCTCGAAAAAATTGGCGCAACGAGAGGAAGAATGGAAGAAAACTCGCGGAATCGAGTGGATAAAATGATAACGTTGAATGCGTAATTTCGTTTGAAAGTGGAAAAATGGTGGTTTAGACCATAGTGGGTTTAATCCTTTGCACTCGAGAGGCGACTGTTAGTCGCCATGAAATTTCCAAGACCCATAATTGATTAAAGTATCAAATTTATGATAATATAACAATTCGAGAAATATTGAAATCAAATAATTTTACGTGTCAATTATTATACGATTTTTATTTACCATTAGAAAAAAATGATGTCAGTTTTATAGCTGAAAATCTGGAAATTTCTGCTCTTTCATAGCGAAAAAATTGTTGAGTGTAAAGGGTTAATGTTAGTAACTTTGTGCCAGTTGATATGAAGAAAGCTATTGATATAAATTAAATTGATATGATTTTTATACGTGTATATTAATCGAATTTATGGCGCGATTAATTTAAAAATTTGCGGAAATATCGTATACAACTTTAGTTAGGTATTTTGGCAGAGATATTTTAGAAAATTTAGCTCGGTGATTTAGACCTGTCAAATTCGGCGTTCGATTACTAATGGCAAGATTTTTCATTCGCATCAAATTCTAGTAAACCACTTGTTGCGTTGTTTACCGCGAAGCTGTAAATAAATCAGCGAGCACAAAAATTAGCGAGACTCGGGTCATACATGGAGTTTGCGTGATTATAAAGCAAATAAACAATTTGGGTAAAAGTGGAGAGATAAAATGGCGTGAAGTGTCGAAAATGAGAAGCTTCCATAAAAATGTGACAGGCGTATAAATGCGGAAAGAAATATTTATCTCTATGCCATTATGTGACACTTGCAAACAATTTCATAGCCTGTTGCTGTTTCTCTCTTTCGAATCATTCGTTGAATCATTTTCTCACCATCGATTGAGCAATACGATATATCGACAGTAGAATTATTTCCACATTCGTGATACAAAGATAGCGTGAAATATTAAGCACGAGAATAGGTACCAATTTATATAATTGACACGAGTAATGAAAGTGACCTACAATGTTGTCTACAGTCATTACTATAACTCTTAGGAACTATTACACACGTTTACGTGAAATTTACTCTTCAATCTACAAATTTTCCATGACCCATCCTCTATTAATAATTACACAAATATCGATGTTATCAATTTATTTGTTTTACATATGAGTTCTTATCATGACTATATCCCGATCTTTTCATGCATATGAAAAGATAAAAATTGTAATAATAAATTCTTCAACACCGATACACTGATACAAAAATGAGAAACGAGCAACAGTCCAACGAATCTGTGCCTCTCGTTTCATTCTAGAGAATCAAAGATCAAAACATCGAACTTTCTCAACCCAACTGTAATTACACAGTGAGACATCCACAAGTTTCTCCCAGTTACACCTATCCAAACACGACACATTCTCCTCGTACAGGACGCGCAAGACACTGCGACGTTGCAGCAGGGAAGGAAAGATTGCTGGAGTCTCGCGGAAGTTAGTGATCCTGGAATCATGGCTGGAAGCGTGGAAGGATGTCCAGCGTAGGGCTGGAGGGTAACGTGGTTACTCAGTCGAAACGGTGCACGATGGACGGAAAGTTGTCGCATACTGGGTCATTCCCAGGCGATCGATGGTACACTGCAGGTAAAAGCGATCGACGTCTAAACAAGGTACGAGAGGCGAAACGCCGGCTCGCGGTTTGCAGATTGCATAATTCATGCGGCGACGCGGGGCAGGATGCTCAGCCGGCGTGTCCCGCGGAACCACGCTCGCTCGAATTTCCTGCCGATATATAAAAGCATTTACGATCGTCAGGTGGCTCATAAATATCGCCGCTGGCCGCGTATGACGTATCGCCCATCGGCTGTGCCCTACCGATTCCGGCCGAGAGAACCCTGACCCGATCGATGTCCCAGGGAATCGAATCGAGTTCCGTTAATACGCTCACCCGCGATTGATTTCGCCGATCCCGTGATCCGAGGGTGGAAACGTCGTCTCCTCAACCATGTCTACCAAGGAGTATCGAACCGATAGCTTTCGTGGAAATCCAGAAGGGGTTTAGTAATCAAAGATTGCTTTCTTCTTCCGAACTATATTACGTTTGGTGCAGTTGCGCGTTTAGTGTCTGTCCTTGGATTATCCTTGGATTATTGAAGAAATCGGAAGAAATAAAATTTTGGATCAAAATTTATACGCGTGTATACGGAGGAACATGATGTAGCGTTTATATAAGATTGGTAAAATTTATTATAATTCGTAATTAGTTGGGAGACGAGTTAAAAATCTTGGAAGATTCTATATCTCGTGATCGATAATTCGTTGAAAACTCGCTAGAAATAGGAATTGATCGGAAATTTCCCGGGAAAATACGTGGTTATTACTATCCTAGGAACGTGGACGAAAATACACGTTACTACAATGGAATTCTTAATGATTTCTTTTGAAATATCGAATCCGTAAAAGGTCATTTGATAAAAAGCAAATTGGTTATACTAACGGTAACGATCAACCGTAAGTGCTATTTACGATATAAAATGACTTAGAGTCTTGGAATATTCGTTGAAATTGTAATTAAATACACGAAATAATTCTCGATTCCGTGGATCATCTCGAAATATCAGGAATTCCTCAATTCACCTTGCATAAATAGTACTCGAAGCCTGTGATTGCCTCTTGGTGAGACGTTTTGCCCACGCGAAATCGTTTCCAATGCAAATTTGGTCACGTCCATCCAAATCCTGGATGACCACGCATTCCTCGGCATCCGTCCTCAGCATCTGTAACACTCGAAACTCAGTTACCGTGTTATAACAACTGCTATAACCAGCAAATTCCTTTACTCCATCCGCAAAACGCCGGCTACACCTCTGTAACAGGAAAATGCAATAGCAACCCGAATAACCGTAACCACTCTCCACGGAAGATCCCACGATTCACAGCATCCATACTTCAACCCAAACAACCACTCGTTCCCCAAACATCCCAACCACTCGACCCCCTGCAACTCTCTAACCAAGCATATTGCGACATCCTCTCAGCTTCGTTCTAAACGCTCGTAATTACGTCTACCGAACGAATACGCGGCTTATTCCGGACAAGCTCGATTTCTATTGCACCCGGGAGCCTATCGCGTTCGTGCTGTTCATCCGAGAACTACGCGCTTCCTAGGATCGCTATCTGGATTCCAGTGTGTGGTCTGTGGTGGACTGTAAATCATGAAGCTCTAAAAGATGGCCAAGTTAACAGGCTAGGTACGAAAGATGAACAGTTAGGTCTTCAGGCACATTCTGATATAGTAACAGGCTAAAATACGTCGGACTTATCATATCCCTTCGTTTTTCATTTTAATTTAGTTTGATAAAAATATATTAGAAAAGGTGTAACGATTGGTTAATTGTAGGTAAGACTTTCTTTCCTTCGTATTATCAAATTCAAAAATATCAATTCTAGACTCATCTGTTCGGTGTGAACCATGATTCACTCTATTTCTTTTATTTTTCTTATTCAATATAAGCGAAAGATATATTTTTTTAAATATCACAGAATCTTCGTAATTAGTTTACAATGTAACGAGATGGAGAAGATAAACAATTATCAATCCAGACTTGATACTTTAGCTGGTTGTGTTCGAAATTGAAGGCCCGGCATTTCTTGTTACGATATAAATGTAGGAATGGGACGAGTGCGGCCCTGGACTAATGTTAGGAATGGATGGAACCCAGAGCGTATGGAAATGACCGCGTGCAAGAGGCCCGAATGTAAGAAATGTTAATAATAGGACTGATTACCAGGAATAATTTTTCGGACGCGACCTGAGTGTCTCAAGTACCTCAAGTAAATACGTGAGTGAGAAAGAACGTCGGTATGTGTAAAAAAGAAGATAGAATAAAAGAGGTACATAGCAGTGTAGACAGTAAGAGTTTTTAATTTTAAAGCAGTTTAGTTTGAAGTAAAAGTATCAATTGTAAGACAGAGCTTCTAGTCAGTTGTTAGATCAGTTGATTATTTTAATAAAGGTTATCGTATCCCCAAAAGAACTTGCAATATTATTCGAATCAATTCCCTCCACCAAATACGATCCTACATAAATGTACGTAAAATAATTCTACAAAATTTTCTGTTTGCAATAATCGGTTTTTCTTTTACTCTGCTTTGATCGGTGATCTAGATTCGCGTGCCTAGAGCAAGATCTCTCGCAGAAGCTTCTGTCCGTCTATCTCGCTCTCTTCTATCAACGCGTATTGTTCGTAAACATACGTCATCTATGAATGAAATTACCGCGGTTATCTTGAGCACAGACCAATATTCCGTACCACCTCTACGAACCCTATTCTATCGAGCAATGCTATATGACCCTCTCTATACATCCTATCCATTCTCTTCATCGCGCAATGCTGTACGACCGGACTCGTAACGCTTCCTGCCAACGGCTACGTCGGAATCCACGATGCGATACAGGTTCAGCCTCGTCGAGTCGCTGTTTCGGACAAATGTAAACACTCGCTCGAGTTTTCGCTTAGACCAGAGTCCTCGGTTTTACAAGACCTTCGTGAGGTCACTAGCAATCAGTCTAGTGCGCCAGACACGAGGTCGAGCAGTTCAGCCATGCCCGTTTCCTGGTGAGTTATACGTATATACAGTTTTATATCTAATCGCTATCATTACGCTCGTTATTCTACCTAAGTGCATACTTGAAGAGAGCAAATCAAGAATTATAGTGTTCTTACTAACGTAGATAATAATTAGAGTCCTACAAGTTGCTGAATTTTCAGGAAATAAATTTAGCTCGAAAAATATCATTCGATATTTAGTTTAATGGCTTGTTATATATTTATACTAATAATCGAACTACTCTAAAGCGTTACGCGATATAATATTATTATGGATAATAATCAGAGGATCGTATGTATTACTAAATTTTGCGAGAATGGATTTATCTCGAAAAATATCATTCGGTATTTAGTTTAATGGCTTGTTATATATTTATACTAATAATCGAACTACTCTAAAGTGTTACGCGATGTAATATTAATATGGATTACAATCAAAGGATCGAATGAATCACTCAATTTTGCGAGAATGAATTTATCTCAAATAAAGTAGGTTATTATAGTATTATAGTATATTATTGAGATATATTAACCCATTTGCATCATTGAGTGGAATAATCCGCACTCAATAACTGTTATTTATCTACTTTTAATTTATTTCCCTTGCGACTACCTACAAAAATAAATATTTATGTTATAACGTCGTATAAAAGGATTTTATTTTAAAGTACGTACAATTTTTAGATTAAATATAAACAAGAGTTTGTTTGTTACGCTTAGTTTCAATCAAAGACTCGAAAGACTCTTTAGAGCGAAGATACAAATGGATTAATATTACCACTCTAAAGTGGTTTCACGTAACGTAATACTGTACTAGATGTTATTCAGATTTAGACTGGCAACGCCTTTGTTTTGGTTACATGTAAACACTCGCTCAGTTTTTCGCCTAGACTAGAGTCGTCGGTTTTCCTGAGGTCGGCAAGCAGTTCAACCACGTTGGTTCAGTACTAAGTCATACATATATTCATAGTGTTTCATATCTAGTCGCTCAACGCGTGATTCCGCTAACGCGTATTCTTGAGTAAAGCGTATGAAAACTGTATCCTATTTTTATCTCTACGTGACGTAAATGTAGTGTAAACACGGTGCTGTAACACGGCGACCAGTTAGGCCAGCATTCCTTTGCCTAGCCATCCTCTGTCAGACGCACAGTGGGTACCGGAAGCGGTGCTTCCGTGGCAAGACGGACGTCTAGCGGCAGCCTTCGACTCGTGACGTGCCATCTATCCGAGGACGGTGGCTTATACTGCAGTTTGCGTGATGTGCCCTGTGCATGGCGTTCCTTTACCTCAGGGGCATTAGCAACCGTTAGCGCGACGGCTTTACGGGCCGTTAATACCTGGCGAATCTTACGTGCATGGGGCAAAGCTGGGTTATTACCGCGATGTTGCACGAAACCCTCTTCGTTCCTTCTCTCTCTTTCTCTCGCTCTCCATTCCCCTGCACTCGGTTCTTGGCCTCAACGCTGGAGAATACGTAAAAGCACTGCGGTACAGCGAGTGCAGCATGAGTCATGTGTCGAGGATCTCTACTCTGTCGGAGATTGTTATGCAACGTGTGTCGGTCGAGAAACGAATTTAGGTTAAATCCGAGTTCGTTCCAGAGATGCTCGAGGAGCGTCGAGTGCCGGGTCTCGAAGTGTTTTATGATTGGGAGAGCAGACTGTTGGTTACAGGGCGATTTCGGGATTGGGAATTTACGGGATTCTTTGTTTCGGATGCGGTTAGGCTAGGTTGATTTTACACGGAAAGGTCGCGAATAGGGAATTGCAGGTTCGGCGAGAGCGATGGGCTCGGGAGGGTTGCGGAATCGTCTTGGGGGTTGCATGCAAGATCAGGAAACTGCCAAAAGGCTGGTATTTTCACGCTTCTGCCTGCGCCTGCTACGAGGTGTATTTCCGACGAAGAAAATTACATCCGGGAATAACTTCTGCGAGTTACGCCGAGTTATTTCTAAAACCTGACACGCGGATCTTTCTTCTAGAAATTACAATCGTTTATCAGCAGCGAATGTATGGGATCTTGATTTTGGTTTACACCCGAGTAAATTTCACAAACGCTATCCAAGTGAGTGCACGGCTGATAATAACTGCAGCAACGTTTAATCGTTTCGCTAAATCCACCTGTCAAATTACAGGAATCTGCTTTAATATCAGAGTTCGTGATACGGGAGACGGGATGTACAGCACGATTGTTACCGACAGCTTTTGGATTTACGATATAGATGAAAATTCAAGTTTACAATCTACCCCGATCCTGATTTTCGGTAATACAATCACTTTCTATATTTCATTCGTGGTTAACATATTTCTCCTACGTGCTTTTGAGAACTTTATTTATTCGAGGAAACAAGAGAAGTACGGTTTCGCGGTGATAATTTTATTTCGCCGGCCATAATTTAATCCGAAATAATCCTGTTAACGCGTAATACATTTCACTCCTACACTAAACAAAGACGAACCGAAGCTTTGCGTATTTTCTCAACGTGTCTTGATATCGTGAAATAAATTCTGTAAATTTCATTGTAAATTTTCGTATATTCGAAGCATTAAAGTTTACAATCGAAATTTCGCAATTTAGCAAGCACGTAGAACGCGTCGCATCGCCATTTTCGACAGTGGGATCCGGCAATTAGTAATAAATGTCGTATAAACTGCGAAATTACTTTTAGCTTCGAGTTCAAAGACTAATGAAAACGAGTTTCCGGAAATTTCCACGATCGAATAGGTACGGAAGCGGTTGAACAGGCGAACATCGGGATCGTCTTAAACGTCGCGTGACGATTTCGTTAACGGGGCCTGAAGTCTTAAACGGTTTCGTTTATTAATCGGTGAAGTTTAATGAAGAATTAGGCGCGCGAGGAAGCGGCTAGCAGAATGGAGGAAGTTTCTCGTAATCCCTTTAAATTGTATCTGCAAATTACTTTTCATCCTCTGCGAAATACGAGATTCAGATTTCCGCTGCTATAAAATTCCGTCTCCTCTCGAACATGCTCTCGACAGTTTGACGTGGCTTTCAAATAACGATAACTCGCGGTGTTGTCTGATCAAAGGTGCTTGTAGCACTGATATAGCAGATCCACCCACGCGAACAGTATACAAACGCGAGCTCCAGAGTCAACAAGTCAGCCTCTTCCAATTCAGCCGTAGAGAATGAACGCGATCCAATTATTAGGGCAATTCGGGACCCTTTAGTGGGTCAGGAAGTAGAGCACGGGCTTCTTAAACGGGTTAAAAATCTCTTTACAGGGGTGTGTTCGCGATCGTGTAATCGGAGATGTTCATTCCAGAAACTCGATATTCCAATAACTCTAGTTGTTTCGCGATCATCTAGCTTCTATAATTCCAGAGATGGACGAATTTAAAAATAAATCTGAAGTGTACGTAAATTTCAACGATTCTGATGCAGACAAAAGAAGAAAGAATAAGAAAATAACACTAGACTCAGTTATTTATAGTTATCAAAAATTTAAAGAAACAGTTCTATCAATTCTCGTTACTTTATATCATTCTATAACATACCGGGTGACGAGTAAATACCGTCGTTGTCGCATTTTCAATAATGTTCTATCGTACGCGATGTTGTTAATTTATAAATAAATCGAACGAAATCCTAGAACTCGAGATTCTTCTTCCACTAGCGCCAAAGCGAAGCCTAAACCGAAACGCGAGCCTAAAAATATTTTCGCGTCTCGATGAAGAGGAAACTGTATTCCACCGTTGTTTCGCGAACATGCGCCGCGAGATTCGCTTCCGGTGAGTGAACGCGCGCGAACTTCCGGCATTCGAGGAGAGGGCGATCCTCGACTGGAAAGTTGGCGACGCCGATCGTTTGGCGTACGCGATGTTGAGGCACACAGAGGCAAACAAGCTGTGACAAACGCGACGGTAGGAGGCAGGAAGACGAGGAGAACGGTCGGGGAACGAGAACGTTCCCCTCAATTTATATAGATTGCTCAGAGTGGCGTTTCGGGTTCAAGTAACGAGGTACAATTCCGCGGCCGGACGAGTATTTCCTTCCTGAAGTGGAAAATCCATTACGCGGTCAGCCGTGGAGCCGGCTTGAAAGGAAAGTGGATGATACGTGGACGTATATAGGCGTTATCTGATTAGGCGATGTTTCGCCGTTGATCCTGATGGATGGAAATGATTATCGCCTTCTTCCAGCGATACGTTGTTTCTTTCCGCCAGAGATTTATGTTGGAAAAGATGAAATTCAAGGGAGAGTCAAAGTGCAGGGAATTGATATCGACATGTCAAATTAGAGATAGGATTGATAGTGATCGAAATTATAATAATATTCTCTTTTCAATATAGTTATATGTCTTTGGTAGCATTTATAGAGCTATATGTTTCTATTACTTGTAATTACTCCGCTGCATTGTAATAAAAACACGAAGAAAAAATTCGTTTTAGGTTCGATCAAGAATGCAACAAACTTCGCAATCGGGAAAAAATAAAAATGAGAATTTGGAAAAGCGTGTGAGAAAAAAGAATTGAATGCTATTCGCGGTTAATTCGAAGCTTCTATATTTTTCGTGTAATTATTCGGCGGTGTAAGCGTAATTAATGTGCGTAATTAATCCAAAGACAATTAGACATTTGCGGTGAAAACTCTGTTTTACAGAAAGACAGGGCGTGACAGAGACAATGCATAAAACTCGAAGAAAGAGTTCCCAGAACTCGTTACTGCGAATTGACCTTTTAGCAACGACTGAAACGAGAGCGTGGTCATTAATTTCGTTAAAACGAAAAAGTTTCCCCTTTCTTTTGATTGCTGTGATTTTCCACGTGCTAACATCCGCTTTCCCTTGTTACTCCTTCGAGA
Organism: Euglossa dilemma; assembly: GCA_002201625.1. NCBI lineage: Eukaryota > Metazoa > Arthropoda > Insecta > Hymenoptera > Apidae > Euglossa > Euglossa dilemma. The sequence goes on from NIJG01000010.1 coordinate 1,699,414, forward strand.
CAAAAGGTTCCATTTTCCGGTATCTGTACGTGACCAATCCGAAAATATTTTCTACAATTTTATCTTCGTAATAATAATGAAAATAACGATCTTTAAAGTAATCGTATTGTGGGAATCGCATCAATTCGCAATCAAACGTTTCAAGCTTGCCTTTTCCAAGTAATTCCAAGTGCAAAATTATTAATTAACGATAAATAACAGCGACCTGTGATATGCTGGAGTAATTGGGAATACAGAATAGAGAAACGAGTGGCAATCTAAATATTAAAGGAAGCTCCATTGAATTGCGAATATCTATATAAATCTGCGCGCTAAGAAGCGGAAAAACGAGGTTCGCAACTTTGAATATTTCAGTTTAAGATCAAACAGATTGACTCGATTCGCGATTCCATCGGATTTTAGAATTCGCTCGCACATGCAGATTGATCCTATCAGCTGCGAATCAATTCGGAACTCTCCAATTATGCCGGAAATGTCAACGCTCTAAATTGTGTAGCCACATTTTAATCGAATATCGACAGAGAGATTTCAGCTGAGCGAAATGTCGCGTTTAGATGATTAGTTCGCGATTTCAGTCATCGTCGTTAAAAGGTGACGCGCGTAGTATAAAAATCCTGCATGTTTAAAAATTGCGCGAAATTAATAAGATGTGGCGAAAAATATTTCGAAACTTTGCACACTGTTCCCAATTGTCTTATTAGCCTAAATTAATACATTGTCGAAATAAATTCACTCGTATCTGGAATATTTCAGCGAACGCGACTTATCTTCAACGACACCTGAATAACATAAATTCGGTTGAAAACCCGATTACAAAGTGCGATAAAATATCACTCTCGCAGCAAAGATTAAAACACTTTTTCCTTCGTAAGATTTACGATCGCACTACCATGTATTTTTATCGACCAATCTCTATTAGTTCCTTTATCAACGAATAAAGCAAACGAGAAACAAGATTTATTAGATTCGGTATCGTATAAATTTCGCGGCAATTATACGGCTGCGCGTTATCAGAAAAATTTGCAACGAGCAAACGCGCGTAGATCCATCTTCTTCGATTGCTTCCAGATCCGACCCCTTCGTCATACACGGTATTAACGATTCGATTTACAGGAAAACGTTGCGAAACGCAAAATTCGACGTTTCGAGGCAAGTGACTCGTCTCTCCGCGTAAATGATCGGACCCCTCGGCATCGATCGCGATTAAAAATTCATTCGTCTATCAGTCGCGTTTCGATAAAACGAAAAAGAGCATCCGATACGCATAATGAACGATTTCACGCCGCTCGAACGTTATCTTCATCGTCCTGTCGAGTTCCTTGCCCCTTTCGCGAATAAAAAATCGCGATTGGTCGGTCGATACATCAAACAAACGGGACAGCGGCGAAAGATGCGCGCGGATGGGTGAAAAAATGAACGAGGGTTCGATCACGGGATCTGACTGACACGTCAGACCGACTTCTCTTCGTGGTGATATCACTCATGGCTGACTAATCGGGTTTCGTTCGCATGTCTGCTCCATCGCGCGACGCAATCTGACCGAAAGTTTAGGTTCAGACGCACGAACGTTCCTGTCGAGGCTTTCACGCGATTCGCCATGCCGATTATGCAGCGAGCAACGTTAAATTATTGTTCGCCATTCGATATAAGTATAGTTGTTGACAAGCTTTGGGTCATTCGAAGAGTTCAAGGATGATTTAGTATTCCTAGAATCACTGGCTTTGCGAAAGTGCAACTTTTGCTGTCTTTGTTGCGGTTATTATTCCACTACGTACCTTCAATCTTGATAGTCTGAGATTCTAACAGTCTCGATGTAGATATAGTTGTTGACAAGCTTTGAATTCTTTAGAGAGTTTAGAGATGTTTTGGAATTTCTAGAATCAATGTCGTCGTATCTATCACTATCTGCGAAAGTGCAACTTTTGCTGTCTTTATTGCGATTATTATTCCGCTACGTATCTTCGATTTTGACAATCTGAGACTCCAACTTGTCCAAATTGTAACATCTTCGGTGCAACTACGGTTCTGCAATGTAGCTGGGATAACCGGTCCGCCCTTGGATACTAACGTTGGAACAACGTGACGTCCTGTCTGAATGTTTAGACAATGCGAGCAGGGACTATCCAATCAGAAAATCATAAACAGGAATCCCTCGTACAAGCCCTCTGCTGATGCCTTGTCTGTCGTGTGTTCCGAGCTCTAGGTACACCAGTGTGTCGGTCATCGATAATCAGAATCTATTATTCAAACAATATGAATCAATTAACGTTTACCTGGTGACCAGTTCCTTCACCCTAAAGGAAAGCTTACGTCTATTCCTACCGACCATGCAGGTCAAACTGTCGCTGATTCCTTAATGTATTAATATTTCTCCCAAACAAAATTAGCCATCTGTATAAAGTTATAAAAATTAATCCGAAAAGCTTCACATTCTCAGAAATACAATAGTACACAGAATTCTGTACCTCGAAGTTGAAAATTTGTCGCTATTTGTTCCCGTTTCTCTTCTTCGCGCATTTTCTATCGTATTTTACCACGCTAGACACGCCCATCCCTGAACGAGCAGATGTTATCAGAAGCTTTTGCTGTAATTACCATGGGGTATGGCGCTAGTCACTGTGGGTGTTCCTCGTGTCTAGTTACGATACTCATTGACGTGGAAAAATAGGGAAACAACGAAGCCGAAGGCAGACACAGGAAAACGGCGTCGCAAGGACGGATGCAGAAATGCATCGGGACGGAGTAAACGCGCGAGATTAAGCGTGTAGCCTGCTAGTGTTTGCATAATTCTGTAAATGGCGAGTTTAGCCGAGAGTGAGGCTGTTTAGGTGCAGCTGCCTGATGAATTATTCAAATTTTGACACCAGGCACCGTAGCTCACCGTGGATCGCTTCGAGATTGGATGAAATTGAATCTGTTGAAGCATATATCGAAATTGAATCTAGCTCGGGGGACGCTTCCGTTTAGGGATACTTTCGTCGGCTAATTGAATTACACCGATACGTATCGACGAATGCTCGATTAAGCGATCGTAAAAATTTTTATCACCCGGTGCTCGGATCTCGCGAGGCTTCCAACGGAGGCAGCGTGGCAAATGCGTCCTCGACAACGCCATGTTACGTGACAAATACTCGAGGACGCTCTCACAGGAACTGGAACCTCCTTTGAGGCCTTCCAAAAAGTCACTCATACGTTCCCGAATCAGAGAAGTACGCGGTAAGCAATAAAACTACAATTCTCTGGCAGAAATAGCTCCACCGAATAAATCAAAATTCCGTAAATTTATGATCTACCCTCTCTACCAAAAATACAACAAATCGTCGAAACTGGTATATCCCGTGCGTTACTTTAAAACGATTTAATCCTATCGTAACTGAGGTCTCGAAAATTCTTTTCGCGTGACTGTTCCGCGATATGTAACAAATCAAAGTCACAACAGAAATAACAAACGTACGAAATTGCCGTGTTTAAAAGTCATTAAAAAAAACAACAACCCGAACGCGGAATCGCAGAAACGAAACACGAGCAATATCGCGAAAGTTAATAAGAGAATACTCTGTGGAAAGTGGAATTTAACAAAAGAAAGACAAGCAGGACAAAAGGGACAAAAATGTACCTCTCGCGGACCAGAATGTCAAGTTCTTTTCACATGCCTGTTCGCTCGATTGCGTCCAAAAGCGCAACCACCGCGATGCCAGTGTCGCGACGCGTCGCTCTCCAGACACAAAGGTTCCCGCGTGAGCATCCGCCGATCGACGATCGGCCATAGAGTCCGTTCCGTGAGAGTGGCCGTCGGTTTGACGTAGGTCGTGGCTCTGTCGTCACGTTATCTGGGTCAAAGAACCAGTTCAACGACTCGAAACTATCGGGTACGATGAACGGTCTGTCTACCGTTGGCCGATAACGACACGTCACTCTATTCTCAACCAAGTCCAGACGCGTTATCGGATCGGTAAAAATAGCCAATCCGATGTATCATTCCGTCGTTCAATGGAACCGGTTAGGTGGTCGCGGTTTGCAAAAGTAACGCGAAGCTTCTCGCCGGCGAGCTAGCTTTGATCTGACAGGAATGTCCTCCCTCGATTATTTATTACGACAATTATAGCTCTCACGTTTGAGTTGAATGTTGAAACGTACAGAGTCCACGTTAACACTGAGTTTACTGACACTTCCTATGTGCATATCTCTGCGGACACGCGTTAATTTCAAGCATGAACGAAGTTTTCTTTAAATGTTCAGTTGTACATTATTAATCCTTTGTGCTCGAAGAGTTTTTTCGTGATGAACGGCAACGAAACGAAACTTTTCTTATATCTTTGTATCCTCGTTGACACTTTTAACCAGTTAACTGTGTTTGACGAGTATACTCATGATGCAGAAGTTGCAGGATTTTGTGCCGTGACGAGTATACTGGTCGTAAAAAATAGTGACCATTGGCTATTTAAATTGTAATTTTTGTGAAAAACGAAACATATTTTCAAATTTCAGCCAGGCCGGAATAAAATAAACAAATAAAGATATGAAAAATTTGAAATGAACTCATGCATCCCCATATGCACCGGTTGAAACAGCGTATCAAATCGCATAACGTTCTGTAGATGTTAGCGTAAAAGGGGCAAAAGCAAATGTCGGAAAGCAGATTTATGATAGGGTTCCTTCAGGGATGGTTGGCCATGAGACAAATGCGTGACGCTGACTAGGCGCTGAGCCCATTGATGGTTGCTGGCCCGAAGTTACCTAGCTATCGAGTGGTGTAAATACCAATTTTTTTAAGCTAGAACTATGTGCTGACATTAGACAAATGGCCCGATGCCATGCCGCCTAAAGGACAGTTATTTTATTGCCAATTTTATAAAATAAACCCATCTTTTTGATCCAATATCTTAACAGCGACGTTTAATCTGTGATTGACGAGTATACTCGTCATCGCTCGTTTTCCACGACACATATAAGTGCGCGCTCAAATAAAATAAGAAATTATTTGGTTTAAGTTATTGGGATATTTCATTAATAGTTATTTCTAATATATTTATCGTTTCGTATTCCTTACTGAAATTACGGCATTAAAATAAATGGTGACTGAGAGTCGTCTCTGGGGTTAACTTCTAAGTGCGACTATGAGGTATATATTCATACTAAACTTGTAATATTTGTAGGGATAATTTTTAATCGAATGTAAACGGTTACTCTAATTTTTCTCGCGAAATTTGGAATACCTCAATATGACTCGTAAGCCTAGTATTAATACTAAACGGCTATAGCAATTATCAGTGTGTTGTCGAAATCGAACTAACTCTCGCGAGTACATAAAAGGAGAAAGGATCTTGAAGAGAAGGTTGGATTTAAAGAGGCCTGTCAGGGGCCTCGATTTCGATTTTAATCGAAATTAATCGACAGGCCTGGCCAAACCCTTGGAAGAGACTTTAAGGACTAGAAACGCGCTTTAAAGGACAATAATTGAGCCTCGCATAGGTCCTGAATGTACGTAGGAATATTATGAAAGGAACGAATGGAAAATACTCGCCATAATTTACCCGTCTCCTCTGACAGGGGTGTAGTACCGGTACTATAGCTGCCACAGATCTAACGAATGGCAATGGAAGCCACGTTACTTAATAACGAGAACTGGTGGCCGCCTCGCGGGACCTTTCCACGCGGATGCGTTTCATGGAAAATCCGCCATTGTTCCGCGTTCGACGATATTTCGACGCGTGATTAGCGGGACAAGTTGTGGAAAGGTGGAAGTTGAATTGGAAAAGTTGGCATCCTCGAAGGAACCATTCGCTGTTATACGACTCGTAATATTAGGATCACAGGGTGGGTGCAGGTGTTCGCAGGATCTTCCTCGTGATTACATAATGATCCTTCGAGGACATTTTTGCTGCGAATGTTTGACATTTGAGGATCTTGATTTATCTGATAGATGAAATGAAATTCAATGGAATAAACGGAAAAATTATCGATGAAGTAATTCGGGGATTAAACAAATGAAATAATAGTCGAAGGATTTTTGAGAATCTTTTGGATGGTTTTGAAGTAAATGCTCTTCTATGTTATTGGAAGGATATTCTCACGTGTTACGATACGATATAAATTTCTGTGGAAATATTCTAGAGTACAAGTTTACTCTTAGATCAACAGTGGGTGTTACGTAGGTTCTAAAGCAGACAAGGATGACATTAATAATTCTGAGATTATAACATCAAACACATACGAAATTGAAAAATTTTCAATCTTGACACTGTACACAATGCTAGATTTGTTTCCAATAATTGCAACTACGTAACGTACGAAAGATCAAGTAATAACTTCAATTTCTTCTTGCTTGCAGAGTTCGTGTCGAGTATTACGTGAACGAAAACACGTTCAAGGAACGACTTCAGCTGTATTTCATCAAGAACCAACGTTCGAGTAAGTATATCCAATAATTCGTATCTTTAAAAAATCAAAACACGGGGATAAAAGTAAATAAATTCCGAATTCGTTAAATCGAAATTAAATTTTTCTCGTTGCGAGAACTTAACAAACTCGATAGTTCTATTTAAGTTGTTTCGTAAGTTCGTGCATGATATTCGAATACATCGATACATTTCACGCGAAACGCCACGCAGTAGTTTATACCGTCATTTCCAGGCAGAGTCCACTGTCGCAGTATTAAACAGACCTTTCGATCTAACGCCAGATTTCCAAGTTATGTCGCTGTACACGAATATACCCGTTGTGTCAATGTCATCTCGCAAATCGTGTTACGTTTTTCGTTCTACATGCAACACAATGCGAAGCATCTAAAACTGATCGATCACGAACGGGCTATCGTCGTAATAGTCTAAAAAATAGCCTAGTCCCAGCCTTTCCTCCATTGTATCCATCGTGAAAAATCTACCAGATTTATTTCATCCGTAAAAATTCGCTAGACCCTCTAATATACTATCTTGCATCGATTCTCTTTCGAATTACCGTGTCGTTCGAATGATTTACCAAACCACTGCGGCGTGCCATTTTTCAAGAATTTCCTTTTCAAACAGCCTGAATGCAAGCGTAACTTCTATGTCACATAGCGATAAATTTCTCACCGTTTTCTCTTTCCGTTAGAAACCTTACTGACACAGTTACCTCCTCAATTACCACCGCGTTAATCTCATTAAGGTGCAACTGAAAATACAAAAACATAAATTTTCATTATCGAATTGCTCGCTCCGCGAGGATGCCCTGCCTCTGTCCACGGCCAACCATTAATAACCAACCACACGACGCGAGATATCTTTTGCCACGGATCTAACCCCGGTGATTAGTCTAGCTGTAATTCCTAAACTCGTCGCCCCAAATTACAGGAAAATACAAAAACCTGCCATATTTCCCCTGACAATAACATTTCGTGTCATACGAATTCTCGTAGGATGTCACACGCATGCACCTTAACTCAAAGTCACACGTCATTTGTGAAACTTCGTCTCGTTGCTAATTTGTTCGGTATCCATTCGATTTTCTTCGCTGATAGTCTGTATTTTAAAGATCGTCGAGTCCCAAAAGAGATCGTTGCATCCCAGGAACGTAATTTCGGGAAACAAAACAACGAAATTTCTCAAGGAAAGGCATAATTTTCCAAAGCTGCCAGCGGCAGCAGGTAGCATCCGATATCATGAGCTCGATCTCGCCGTTTATCGATTATTTGCATCTGTCCGCGAAATCTATGTGGCTCGCCGTGTTTTCCAGCGTTACATGGAACGATTAAAAACAGCTCTTTGTAGATCCTGCGCGTCGATATCGTTCCATCTAGGCGTTCTTTAGCCGTGACAAATTCGTTTCACCGATTCCTTCCTACCTTTACCCTATCAGCGTGGCGTTGACGTGACACGTGAAAGGATTCGTTTAAATCGCGCAACAGGGGGTTGAAATAGAGGTTCCCTGGAAATGCCGCGTCACGCAGAAGCTTTTCCAAGTTTTCACGCGAAATCTCGAAAAAGCCATCGAATATCTTCTAATTAGTCGCCTTGCGATGATTGTGTTCCAGGTTTGAGGATACGCTTGGCCAACCTGTTCTTCAAGCTGCTAACATGCTTCTTATACATATTCAGAGTCATGACCGACAGCGATCCAACTTACGCAGCATGGTGAGTTCTTTCGATTTAGAATATTTTTCTACGACCAAGATACGAAAATTGCCGTGGAGATTAAGCTTCTGTTTCATTGGTATCCTGTCCTGATTAAATTAAAGATATATTAATTTTTTAATCGAAGCAATCTTGTATCATTTACTAAGAGTACAATTTTTAGTAGAAATTATATTTTTCCGTATTCTTGCTTCCTTAAAAATAGTTCACTGGGACGAAACGAAAGAGTTTCAAACCGAGATCTAGGAAAATCGTTTCGACTCGGGATTCGACTATTGGCGGAAAATTATGATATTTTGTAAAACGAGTATCACGATAAGAAACCGAGATAAGAATATGCGGCCGAAACGATAACCCGTTTTCCTACCGCGAGTCTCTAACACCCGTGATACTCTTTAAGAATTTCTAGCTCTCTGTGGAGTTTCATCCTGTTATCTTCTGTCTCTCGTGCTGTCTAAATTACCATTTTCTCTTGCGGAATGTTTTCTCACGTTCCTATTTATTTATTTATCTTTTTCTTTATTCCTCCGACATCGCTTCCCATATGATATTCCATATAAATTGCTTATTATACGTAATAATTTGTGTTAACGAATAATTACGAAATATTCCTTTGCCTTTATTCCTCGTAGTTTAATTTCAACGAATGTAGCTTCGTTTAACGCGAGAATTGCATCATAAAGAATATCTCCCTATACCAATTTACCACGTTATGTTCCCAGTAGAAAAAATTAAAATACCGCTACTTAAATTCTACAAAATTAACATCCATTGAACCGAGTAAATTCGTTTCTTTGGCTTCGCCATTTACGTTTGAAATTTCGGAAATTTGATAGTAATTAATCAAACACAATTACGACGCTCTGTCGTAACCAGCTTCTCTGTCATCAGAGGATAGTCGAGCGCGTTGGAAAGTGTCCTACTAATCGACCTGGGACTGTACGCTTTCAAAAAATTTGCTTTGTCTCCGAGTTCCCGGAAACTTAATCAACCACTTCAAAAAGAGAAAAAGCGGAGGAGAAAAAAAAAATTTGTTAAATCTCTTTTTCCAGCTACGGTTGCACGCCCGGCAACAAAACCGAGTTCCTCGTGTCCCAGGACCTCACCGAGGAGGAATTTCAAGAACATCCGACCATCAACTGGGACGCGATTTTATGGGTGAGGAGGCCCTTAGAATTGTGGGTCGTCCAGGTGATACTTGCAATAGTATCACTTACGGAGGCATTGCTGCTCGCCTATCTGGGTTACAAGGTACGCGTCCTTTCATTCCCGGAAAATTTCATTTCACGCATAATACTCGATTACGGGACACACGGCCGCTCGTCTGAGATATCTCGTTCCTACGTTGCCGCACAGAAACGTAAAGTCGACTTTTAAACGGAGCCACAATCGGGGAACCCGATTAAACGTTGCTTGAACGGGTCACTGTGACTCAAGAGGGCGAATTTCGATAACGAAAGATAACAAAGACGTGTGATTTTAATGTACCGGTTTTTGAAAGTGTCGTAAAGAATAATTAATTAAATAATTAATAAACAAACGACGGTATGTAACGTTCGTGGCAATTGTATAAGAGAGATTTTGAGTAACCCATGATCTTATATTTCGAGAAGTCGAAGCTCGGAATAATTCCACGTTAAATGAAGTTCGTTCGTTGCAAAGAAACGTTATTTTCAAAATTAACTGATTCGAAATTGTCAAATCCTTTTTGTAATTTTCTGCATAATACAGCACGGAAAACACGAGCGTAGCTTCGCAAATCGAAAGTTAATAGCGAAATATTTATCGCGTGTTTCGCGAAGAAGTTACAAAAGTTTCTTAAAATTTTTCGCGCGAGAGAGAATTCGCGTGCAGATACGGTAACAAATCTCATTCGGCGAGGAGCTCGGAAACGTTTCGGAGATCTCAAATGACCGGATGCTATCTGCGGAATAACATTTGCCCAGAGTATGCATAGAACATCCGCCGATGAATTCCATTTTCTTCCAGACTTTTCTGTGCGACAGTAAAGCAGCGAGTTATTTCGCGCGATGACGTCTGGCTTTTGTATTATGTCCCTCTGCATCTCACTCTTCGTCGTTTTTTCTCTCTATGTGTGTGTCACTCTCGCCCTTTTCTCCGCTTCTGCATGGTGTCGCTGCGTCCGCCTAATCGTCCGTCGTTCTACTGGCTGAACGAATCGGACCAAGTGAAACGGAAGTCGAAGGCTCGCGTTCAGCGACCTTCAACGGCTATACGTAACAAAGGGTCAGAAAGTTGCGGATGTTAGCCGACTGGTTAAAGCTTTTTCATCAATTTACAGGCTTCAGAGAGGCTTTGTCTACTGTACTAGCTTTTTCTACTTCCGGATCCGCGGATTAGAATTTTTTTCACCGAGGCCGGAGAAAATTCGCGAACGGCTATAGTGTTCGATGGCTGAAAGCGTTTCACTGAAAGACCGAGTTTATTCAAAGCGCGAAAAATAATATTCCTTTATATCGGTACGAAGAAAAATTCTCGAGAAACTTGCTTCTATTTTACGCGTAATGTGGAAAATTCAGTTGAGCCACTGGAAGTAGCCTTTAGAATTCTTCCTCTCCGTGTTTTCTTTTCCTTTCGAGTTTCGGCTATTAAGACGGGCCATTTTGTTTCCAAAGTTTTTACGTACCCATGGATATCGTAGTTACTTTATTAGAGTACTTTCGATGTGTGCATTGTAATTGTAATTATAGTAATTGTCGTTGTTTACGATCCTTTGTGTCTGTGTTTTTATTTCAAGTATATTTGCGATGATGTATCTCTATGCTAAGACTTTTGTGTAATTTTTAATCTTCGATTTGTGTGAAATTTCCCACCGCACACTCGCACGACATTTAAACGCTACCGCTGCTTCTCGCTCAGCTTTCTCGTCGTTCTGCAGTTTCGTCCTGATTTATCTCGAAACTCAACGAACCGGCAGCGAAGCGTCAGATTATAGATAAAGGAATATCAGGTATGGAAACGATATTTCAACCCGTCGAACGCGACCGAGTCATAAACATCGCGTACGAAAGTTTAGGCGCGGTCCCCTTGGAAATATAAAACCAATGCAATTTCACGGGTGCAATACAAAATTTTGCCAACTTCCACCCGACTTCCGCCGGTAGTCACAAAACACGTCGGTTTCTATTCGAAAGTTTTCCTCATTTCGCTTCAAAAAGTAAACCGGAAAATCTCTGGAAGACTTACGAACGGGACGCACGAAAGTTCGACTTGCGTGGTTCTACCTAAATTCCAATTTCATTTCTGCTCGCGAGGTTTTGCCGAAAGCAAGGGGAAAAAAGAATCCAGCGAAATCGAATATTTTTGCAGTGTATTGGCTGATCCTTTTTTCACGATACCGCGCAGCTTCAGGTGCATAACATGTTTTTCTCTTTCAATTCGTCAAATGGATCTATCATCAGCTGTTGGCTAGGATTTTCGTTTTATTTAAAATATACTGGTCTATAGGAATTATTCGCGAGGAAATTGTTTTGGCGCGGTATCGCTAAACGTTGACTCTCACCCCTATACCAATATCGGAAACGTAAACGGATAAAAGGCACGGGAATTTTTTTAATTTCCTTTTTAAAAAAAGTAGAATTTCAATGTCTTTTTACGTGTCAGTAGATTGCTCGAAGGCAACAGATAGACTCGAGAAATATCAAAGCGTAATTTCAGCTGCAGAAAGGGTAGATTCTATGTTACAGATCTAGGTTGCACGTATCGTTCTACCAGAAAAAGAATGTGACAGTAAAATCTCGAACTTTGTTGTATCATTTAACTTTCTTTTATATCACTTTCCTCCACTTTCAACCATTGTTGCAATACCATCTTCCTCCCTGTACATATATACTATTCCAAACTACAAATTCGATACAAGAACTTCTCGCTAAATCGTAACCACTGATTAAAGATAGTACACCTCCGGGAATTGTTCCCATAATTTGGACTATTTCGTATATTACTCGTAACAGACGATAAGTAACGACTATCGCCAGTATAAAATATTGAAATAGAAACGATAGATAAAATATTCGTATTCCGTACTTTAGAATCGTGAAATTATTTTAAACGAGAACGAAAAATCGGTATTAAATAGAGATAATAATAAAACGATAGAATTATACAGCATTAACAAAAAAAACAAGAGCCTTTGAGAGCCACCTCTGTTATTTTCTAGCATATCGATTGTGGTGCTGCAAACTTTATTAAAAACCATTCGCAAACCCGACAGTTTCGATCCACAAAGACACAAAGCGTGCCCAACGAACTCGGAAGATTATAGAGATTTGGGGAAACGGTGAAACGCGGAAACCATAGTGGAGGCCCGTGAAATTATTGTTCACCGGTGTCGGATTTTAACAAACCGGTCGCTTTGCACGTGCAGGAATCCCCGATAACATCTCGAATGGTGTGTAGCGCCGGTGTCTAGCACGCTATTCGCTAATCGAACATTCCGGCGACCCGATTCGTCACGTTGTAACAACCGACAAACTCGATAACGCCACGTTGATATCGTGTATAAAGCGTGATAATCGAGGCTGCTCGTACCGGCGCGCTCCCGTTCTAAAATTTCGAAGCGCCCCCTATCTAGCTCGTCGCTGATCCGCGACATAACCGACGCTATGGAGCCCCGATATCATTTCGTAGGTCGTTTGCCAGTCACTCGCGTGTAAAGTGCCTTCCACGAGATTAGAGAAACAGTCTTTATTATTCTTCGTCCGTACCGAAGTTTCCTTTTGTTCCTCCGCCATCACGCGGTCTACTTCCATTTTCACCAGTTCGCCAGGATTCTTGAATCGTTGATGTTATTATCTGAAATTATCACCTTACGCGTGATAGCACAACCCGGTCTTGCTTTAAATCTCAAATATTCGTTTTAACTCGTGTTCGATGATCCGTCTTAACCGATTTATAGGTAGAAACGTACTTCGAGAAGCTTTTCAAAGTTTGACTCTGATCTCGTGTTCTTCTAATACACTTGCGTTGTCATGTTTCTGTCAAATCAAATAACAGAGGGTTAAATCTACCTTTTCCGGTGTTACGTTCGAACTTGGAATGTTATTAGTTCAGACGAGGGTTTAAAGTAATTCAATTAGATTTGTTGAGATTTTTTACTTGTCTTAGCGTTGCGCGATTGTGTTTGATTTGATGATTGTTGCGTGACTCTGAATTCTTCTGTTTTCGTCTATTTATGAGTTCTGGTGTTGCTTGATAGAGGTGAAAGTTTAGTTCGTTTTGGGCAAGGTTAATGAAAGTTTGGTCTTTTCTTATTGAGGATTAAAAACGTAGGTGGCCACGAGTTGGGGAACGCAGGTTGTAAAGGACTAACTCGTTACCTCTTCGACTCGGGTATCTCGATGAGGGTTAGGTGTTTATTGTTTAATTGTCTATTGAGGAATTTGTATTTTGGCTTGCTGATTGGTCAGAAAATGTAGGCTCTTGAGGCAATAAGGATATAACGATTTTTTGAGTGTGAGTGTACAGGACGTACATCCAGAGAAGCGATTAAAGACGCGACTAAAGGAATGTCGCTATTATTCAACTCGATTTTTCTGAGAATATAGGATCCTGCATCTCTCCAAACATCTAGTTTCTCCTCCTAAATTCGCCGTAACGTCCGACAGCTATCTAGCTGGATCTCCTCCGAGAGAAAATGGCTCTCGTGCGCCAGTGTTCGCACTCTGGAGATATCGCATTTGCTAAACCCTGTCCCCGTACTTTGCGGTGAAAAGGAAGAGTCCCCAGGAAACTGTGCCTTTCGACGAGCCACTTTCGCGTTTTGGTAACCTACCCCTCGAGGACAGCCGATCGGAAAGTCCTCGAACAGCGTCGGCATGCTCGAAATCGGCGAGTGATCTCTACCATGACGGATCGTCGAGTTAACCGGAGCAGCTCGCTGGAAAATAGGATTACGCGGAGCCACACAGTTCCACAGCTTTCGATTACACTTCGGAGCCGCGAAGGTGGGTGCACGCGATGCCCCGATACTCCAAGTGGCATCGAGTCCTCGCAGATTCCAGCGACACAGGCGCAACTTCGCACACCAACGAGCAAATAGACACGCAAACGTCGTATTCGGTTCATACACGGCTTGCAACCGCGTATTTGGCTCCTCTCATCGAGGGAACCTAATCTCGGCTCGTGGCTAATGATGGTTGAATGGCTTACCGTCACGGGAATCGACGTCTGCTCGTATCATCGTCGTTTACGCGAAACTCTTCGATCAACTACTAACTGGAGCTGTTTCGCTTTTATGAATGGATATAAAAGTACACGTTACCTTAATCTCGCCGTTAGGTCTGGAGATATATCGACTGATTTAAAATAAGCAACGTCTCGGAATTCTATATCTCATGTTTCAAATACCCAAAATATCTCGGGTTAATAATACCCTATGTCCTTTTAAATATTTTATGCTTAACCCTTTTAGTGCCGGACGAAGATATATTTATCTTTGTATACGCTAGAGCCATAAAGTAGAAACTCAAAAGAGGATAGTTACTTGGGACCGTAAACACAATATGTTTACGATAGTTATCAGATAACTCATGTGTTATCGACACTGCGAGACTAAAATCTATCTTTTAGTCTTTCTTTGGCCTTTCTAAAAAACATTTCTTAGCAGTTAGTGTTCGAAAACCGTCACCTTTTTTAATACAATTACAATTAATAGCAGAGAATTTTGTCAATTTTATTGCACCTTTTTACAAAAATTATACCCCGTTAGTGATTTGGTTGACTCAGAATTTATTTTTGATTTATTGACACGTTAAAACCAAGTGAAGAAGATGTCGATAGACGCTTGTCGTGCATCATGGAGTTATTCTTTTGCTTCTAGAACGGATGTTGGTTATTTTATGAAAAATGAAATACTTATACTTCATTCTACGTCACCTACATAAAATAATCACACGATTATTATTCTTATGTGCAAATATTGTTTATAAAAGAGGAACTTGTTTCTACGTGTTTCATTTCAATCTAATTTTTAATAAATATTGAAATACAATTGGCATTACGTTATTCTTTCTTCCGTAATACGTTGCATTTCGAATTTTTTAAATATCATTCTTGGTTTGGTTTTTACGAGCTTTTTTCCAAACCTTAATAAATTCGTTCAATTCGTCCGGTTATCTTGGCATAAGCACCCCCGTTTTTCGCTCGGTACTAAAAGGGTTAAATTAGGTAATTCTAGTCTCACTCCTAGTGTTATATGAAATATTGTCCGAGCTGCGTATGTACATAATAGTAGAATGAGATGAAGATGTATAGGTGTGAGGAAATTTTTTCGAAAAAAAAAGGGAACGCTATCTGTTATTTTAAACACGTGTATACAACGACAAAAGAAAGAGTAGGGAATGGCGTTGGTAATTGTTCCAAGCATACCGCGACAAGTATTTTCGCGAAATTGGAAATAAACTAGAACTGACCCAGATACTCGATATATCCCAATTTCTGCCGGTTTACGAAGTATGATTGTTAAGGGAACAATACTTAGAGCCAGAAAGGGACCAAATTACCAGAACCCCTATTCACGAATCTGTCCATTGTTTCTAATAAATTATATTTCATCAGAAGTTCGGCGACCGAGAGCGAACGGCCCTTAGGAGGGTCGCCACGGTCTTTTCGCGAAAAAATCCACCGATCCCTCGACGGTGCATTCTCGACAGAGCGTTCCCTTTTTCGCGACAACGTTTAATGGGATGAAATTTATGGTTCAGAGACGCGGCAGCCTTTAAAAAGGCACTCCTTTCGTCGTCGCTGGACTTTTCCCCCTTTTTCTTCTTACTTACAGCAAAAATTCCACTCGTCCGCTGTTCGCAAATCTCCTGGGATATTAATAATTGCGAAATCCTGCAGGATAGGCTCATCCGGTTATCGTATGGGAGCGAAGCTTTTTAAGCTTTGATGAGCTTCCAAGGAAGCGAATGATTCAAGTTCGTAGACATTCCAGACATAGATATCTCGTCCTATTTTCGTCTCGAGATCGTTCATTCAGGAACGGAAATTAGCTTATTCGCGAAAATTCTTTCTATTCCCGATTTACAACCTTGAATTTTTCAGCGACTCGTTTTTAACATTCTTAAAATTTTCCTCGTTTCAATAGTTAATTCGATCGAGCTTCCGGTCAGTTGATAAAATTTTACGAACGATTCTACCTAATATGTCTATCGTTGATCGAATAGCAGACGAGGGATTTCGACGAATACACGCACGTGTACATGACAATGAAACCACTAATTGCCTCATGTCCGCGCTTTGAAGCCGCAAGTTGTCAGTAACTAGATTACACTACGCAGAAATCCGCAATATATAAAGGAGAGAGTTGTTGTTGCACAAACAAGGTCGCATTTGCAATCTCCTTCCAACGTAAAATTGTTCGCGAAGGACATCGAGAGACGTCTAGGACGTTCGTCCTGATAAAATTTCTGCTCCGTCGTGAATCTTAGGACGTATCATCATTCTTGATTATTTTTTTTATCCTTCTCATCCTCGGAGGCGTGTAACAACGCGCGATTTTATTTGTCCGAGATCATTTGTCAAAGAAGCACGGAAAGGGATCAAGTTCAGGGTGACTACCCCTGATGGGTGAAATTAAGAAAACTCGTGAAAAAGATATTTCCCAGATGTACTGACCATATAGGCCACCATCAAATCAGAGCGCCGCGTAAACTTATCCCGACTTAATATCGGTAGACACATCACTGGGGGCTAAGCGAAGAGCCTCATGACGAATGGGGTAGTCGAGGCAGAGGGGATGAATAGTGTAGCATACAAGCACGACTACGAATCGGTGAGAGAAGAGTCTTTTTTTTAGAGGAGACATGTAGTAAAACTTTGACAGGGCCTGTGATCAAAGTACAGAAGATACTAGAGTGATCTCCTAGGGTTCTCAAAGACGTCGCAACGCTTTTTATGACACGATCTGTTAATTAATCTTGACCACGGTTTAATCCACTGTGAAACGAGCTGTCAATTAAATTGTGGTAAAAATTAATTGAAAAATCGTACGTAAACAAGCGTCGTGTTTCATGAAATCTTACGGGCATAAAAATAATACACGAGTTTAATAGTTATAGTCTGAAAGGATGATTAACCATCGGGAGAGGAGATCGAACTATATCAGGGTCATTATACGTGCTGGAAAGTGAAAATGGCTAATGATTCAAATTATTATCGAGGCACGATGAGATCGCGACAACGATGACCTCGTGAAATTTCGCAGGCATACGTGACTGCAGGTTTACTCTTTCACGTTCACCTCGTTAGCATCTCCCCTGCCCTCGCTTCGAAACTTCGTGCAACTCGCGAGAGCTTGGCCCAATGCACGTGACAAAGATTCGAGCCCTCGACAGCTTGACAGAAAGGAACCGGAACGGAAAATGTGTGATGGCGCGGGTACGAACAGCAGATTAGTCTGCGCTGAGACGTGACACAGTTTTTCGACTGGCTTTGCTAGGGAATTTCAGAGTTTCAGAAGCGTATGTGGGTAGGCTGTCAGGAATGAACGATCGGAAAATGCGTATCGAGATTTAGGGGAAATATTTCTTTGTTCGTACATTCCGTAACCGAATTCTTCGCTTTGGGGTTGGAGAATTTTGCGCATTCTTGGATTCTCGTTTCAGGTTTAGGGAGATTTCGGTAGTTTCAGACGGAAGAGTATTAAACGCGGATGAAGCAGGAAAAATTGGAAGAATTTTGAATACGATGAAACATTGTCTTGAGATAAAGATGGATGAAATTTGACGCAGAAAATATTTTACAAAACCGAGAACTTGAGAGAATGGGATTTAACAAATGCGTCGCGTAATTTTAATTACCTCGGGATGTACTTAAAATAAAATTAATTTTTATTACGCGATTCTTAATCAAATACATCAACTTAACCTTCAATTATTATTTTAAAAATTTTACCAAACGTGTAATGTATAAAAAAAATTGTTTTGCGATCTTCATGAATAAGTAGTTGACTTTAAATTTATTTATAGATGAAATCAATAGTTTCGTGTGAGAATTTCCATTAACACAAAAGAAGACTCAAAGTAATCAGTCTTCTTTTATTAATTTCTGATGGTCTGGTGAACTCGGTGCATTCTCGGAGATATTTTCCTTGCAATAAGGTGGAAGCGATTCGATGTCCTACATTTGCATAAAATTCTACATTGACGGAAAATTCCCTTTGGTTCACGCGGAAATTTCAAAGCAACGCGTTAAATGCGAGCATAAAACCTGACGCGAATCGTATTTCGTATTAAATTGTTTCAATTCGGAGGTTTACGACGGCAAAGCAGCAGTAAATTTTGTAATACCCTGTGCATTTTATTGCTCTCCCTCTCACCCTAGCCACGGAAAGAATTCTCACGAAGAATATGCGTAAATATCATTTCGTATTTAATAATCCGTTCGATAGGTATTAATTTGTGGACCAAACAATTCCCACAAAGTTTCTAAAAATTCGGTTACTCTTTAATGCGCGAAGACGAAATTATATGAATTAATTGTTCCTCGAGATGTATTAAAATTTTTATGTCGACTTACGAATTTTATCGCTCGACTAGCTTTTCGATATTGTCTGAGATCGTATACCTGAAATCTTGATTCATCTTCATTGAACACGTCAGGAAACGTTGTATAGGTGAAAATCCTACAGGATGTGTGGTCTTGCAAATTAGCGTTCTACCCACGAGCAGATGTACGTTGACAGGTCACGTTAAAAGATGTATGCGCTCGGAGATGCGCTACAGTGATTTATGGACGAAGCTATCGTTCGTTTCAATTAAGACGTGGCATAAGAACGCTTTCACAAAGATACATCGAATACTCGATCAAATCGCAGCTGTCTCCGCGATACAAATCACCGCATAATAAAACAACCTCGATTTCATAACGGACACGTATATAATTCTTGCATAACATTCTATAATAATCCTCTTATATGATTCAGAAGCTGAACTATTTTAACTCGAGCCTTCGCGAATAAATAAAATAATACAAATAACAATATATCCGATGCCGATCTCGATTATAACCAGACGTAATTAATTATACATATCACCTAACCTGAACCAAATATAATCTCTTTAACATACTCCGTGAAATATCCCTATAAAAAGAAAATCTCGATAATCCTGGTAACCCGATTACCGAAAGTTTGATTTTACCCCCTGCTTTAAAGTTTCGCGCGAATAATCGGCGATTCCCGAAACAGCGCGAGATATTTCGAAGTAGAAAATCGTTGGCAGTAAATTCGGAATAATTCTGCTAAACGGAACTCCGCAATTACAGTATTTGCGCGATGGTTTAATTAATATTTACCTATGCAAGCCAGCTTGCCAGTTTGCAAATCCGAGGACAGTATTAAATTGGTTTTCGGTAATTAACCGAGCACCTGTTGATTTAAAGTTACGTTTGGAGAATCATCGACGATGAGCTGTTGCTTGCCGTTGATAGAAGGCGGACAGAAAGTGCAGGACGGCTGTTTGGTGTTGTTCGTGGAACGTTCTCACGCACTTTGCATTTTTCTTAAAATTGCCGCTGGGTTTTTTGAGCTGTCTTCGTCATGTTCACAGGGAAACGTCTGGCAGCAGCTTCTCTCGTTCCACTTCATCCTGGAACTGGTCAACACCATCCCGTTCACCATCACGGTGAGTAATTCGAAATATTATGCTTTGATATTTTTCTTTCTATTTTTCATTTTCATTTTCTCTCTCTTTCATCTCTTCGTTCGTTTTATTTTAATCAAGAAGTAAATATATGCACGACACGAACTGCGGTAAATTCGATGCTTTTAATTAGGGGTGGCTTGGAATTTTGAAATCTCGGAACTTGAAGTACGGATCTTGTTTTATGAAGGGACCATAATTGACCGGGACACGGGGGAAGATGCAGCGGTATAGAAAAATATCTCATTCCAAATTCTACGTGTAATTTTTCATTCATCTTCAATTTTTCATTTAGAATTTCGAGTTTCGAGGAACCCACCCCTGTGTATAACGCTTAATTGTAATAATTTAGATTGATATAAACATTGTCCAAATATCGTGGGATTTTAAATAGTTAGCGTAACAAGAGATTCCTTTTTGTTTTAATTAAATCGTGCAGCATACCTTTTGTGCGCCTAGACAGAGCAAATTAAAATTGATGATATACGTATAATAAACAAGAGAGGACAACAATATGATTGATATTACAGCTTGCAGAATGTAATCTCGGATAATATCACGAAATAAATTTGCTTTATTATGCATAATTACACTAACAAAACTATACGGAAGTTCTACAAATAACTCAAAATTATTTCAATATACTCAACGACATATTCTACGCTCTTTTCGTTATTTAACTATTAATCATCCTCTCTTTGCCGATCAAAAAAAATGTTTTTAAATCAGAAAGAGCAATCAAATATATACATAACCTGCTGTACACGAAACAAACACTATCGTTCACCAAAACGGTCTCGATAAAGCTGAAATAAGGATAAAGCAGGAAATAGTAAAGCAAGAAAATGGAGATCGTATATCAACGTTTTATGAATACAAGCGAGACATATCGCGGGGGATCGCTGAACAATTTGCCCGTTACATTTTCCAAGCGTCGGGACAGAAGTATATAAAGCCATAAAACGGTTCATTAAGACGCAGGTTGATAAGAGGGTCGTATGGAAAGGCTTTCGGAGCTTGCGGCTGGCAATAAAACGAATTATATCAACCGTGTGATTCCTTCTGAATTCCATTCCACCGAGCAAACGATAGGAATCTACGCGTTTTACGTCCACCCGTCACGCAATGCCAAAAGGTTCTAATGGAGGTTCATTTCGTCGAACCTCGAGTCACGACTGCCCGCCCTCCACTCTGTTAACGAGCTATCATGCCGAAAGAGTAAAGAACTTGTTGCTCTGCATCCACTTCCCTGAGCGTAGGTTGTCACTGCACATATGGTTGATTAGACGGATGTGACAGGTTCGTAAAATTGGTGGACATCAAAAGCACGAGTATTTTATCCTCGAAAACTATAATTCGGCAGATTCGTCGCGTAACGGATCCTAGTTGATGAAGAAATTAGGTAAAATACTGAAAATCAGTTGCACGTATGTTATAAAGGTGCGTTAAACGCAGAATTTTTAGTTACAAATTTGAACAACGTAGTTTTAACACGTTGCCGCAAATGACAGCTGTAGCCGTCCGATCTTTGCCGATATGTAGGCAAACGACGGTTATAGCCGTCGAGCACGTTTTAAACAATTAAAAAAAGAACAGCGTTAGTACGAAGTGTAAAAATGATATGATGAGCAAATGACGATTATAGTCGTCAAGAGTTTCTTTGGAAAAACTGTGGCCAAATGTGATAATTTGTACTTCCAAACATACAACTTAACATAAGCAATTGAAAAAAAATGTGTTTCTGAGGACGATCGTCAAATTAAAAATGTGCGGCAACGTGTTAACCATGGTCTGCTCAACCGTTTTAGTGCCACGCAGCGCGATCGCGCTGTTCGCATACTGTGGTGAACCGTGTCGCTATTTTTGATCACGATCATCAAATCGCAACGCGCTCAATTCAGGATGTATCTTGTCGCGAATGTGTCGAGAGTATCCTCTCGTAATTAGAAATTTTTTTTCATTTTTTTTTTCTTTTGAGTGGTCAGTATAACGTTTCTAACGCAACTGATGAAATTGTTAATATTAAAAAATTGCATATCAATCTGAAGCGTGAGCGCGCCAGGCGGCATATTTCGACGAAAAAAAAAGAGCAGCGCGGCCGCGTCGATCGGCATTATTCGTAGATAAATGAAGGAAGCGCTATCGCGTTTCATAGCACTATTCGACGTGGACTTTTAACAGGTTGAATGTCACGGGGGTCACTGGTGACCGGCACTAGATTAGGCTACAGCGCCGTGGGGGCCACCGGTGACCGGCGCGCCCAGATTGATGGAAACGTATATAATTTAAACAAATGACAATACTTATAATTCAATTGCACTCCAGCGCCACGGGGGTCACCAATGATCTCCGTCGCAGTCAACATGTCAAACATGGTTATATACTATTAAAAGTACTTACAATTTATCTATTGAAGAGAATATTTCATCGTTATATGTATCGCTAAATAGAAAATTCATCGTTGCGCCACGGACAATCCCGGTAAAATTGGCGTGGCATTCAACCTGTTAAAAACCCCTGGCACTAAAACGGTTAATCTTTTCGTTAGACTCGTGGTAAGGAATTCGATCCAATGAATGACTTGTACATAAATATGCATACACATGGCTACTGTGTAAGAATCTGGACGTTTTAACCCTGTTCCGATCACTCGTCAATTTTCGTTGAAGCGTGTACAAATCGCAGGACAAGAGGTCAACGTTAAAAGAAGATAAAATGTTCGAGTATCGATCAGTGTTACACGATTTTAATTTCGAACACAGATTCCTTTGTCGTTAGGTATCGTTAACGATGGTTCACGAAACGTTGAAATTTCGTGCGTGTTCGCATCACTATGCCAAGCTCGATGAGATCCGGTGCAAGTGGTAGGAGTCAGGGATTCTATCGAGGTTGCCCCAGTGGTACGAGTCAATAATTGGAGCGGCGGCTGAACGACAACGAGTAGCGTTGCGTTCTGTTCTCCGATAACCGGTAGTTTTGCGAGATAGACTTGAAATTTAACGAGATAGGGTGGATTATCGGTTATTTAAGGTTTTGCTCGATTGAACGCGCAAAGCAGAGGTTTTTAATTAAAATTTCGTGAACGTGATACCGTTTCTTCCACGTGTCCGATAAATTAAACACGATCTTGGGGTATCGATCTGTGTCCTATTGGGACTAACCCTCATCTGAACGCGAATAGGGTTTAACAGCATCAGAGGATCGTGCTACGGAATTTAATTGGCTTAGACTCATTAGTTTTGCGTCACTTCGCTGGTGTTCCAGCGGGGCCAGTAAATCCCAAGTCGTCGCTCCTTCTAACCGTGATAGCTTGTAAAACATTTGTTACGTGGGACGTAAATAAATCTTCTTTTAAGGAAAGTTTACACTAATGACCGTAAATGCGAGATTACGTGCCCTTTGCGATAGATATAGCTCACTTTATGACGTCCAGCGACGTCTCTGGCGTTCCGTGACGTACCGAAAACGTTTGACGTCAAAGGGTTGGTACCTTGCTCCTCTTACCGAAATATTTTCGATATTTCACCTCGGAATGATGTACAATTTTTCCTTCTTTCCTTTTCGAAGGGTTCTATGCGTATTGAGATTTAAAGAAACTAAACGGTACTCGCACGAGAAATATCTTTCAGCTTAATGGTACGCGAAGGACTTAACGGCTATTCTTGTCACAGTCAAGTTGCCTTCTCGCTTTCGATGAATTCTCGGCAACTGTTTCGGAATAATGTAGAAATAACTGCAGTTTCAGCCGTTTATTTTTTTTAGGTCAACATTTACATTACATGTCAAGCTATTCGTGACTTATGAGCGTTGCTTATACCTTCCATCGTGTTTTATTTTTAAAAACTCCGTCGCGAGTGTTTTTCCTCTTGCGTTGATGATCATCGAAGATTAGAGTTATTTAGCTAATAGTCTATAAACTTCAATTAGCTTACGAACTATCGACGCTAATGGAACTCGAAGTTTTCATCCGATCGGGTATCTAAACGTGCGTTTCATGAAATTTCCAGTCAAGTTTTTAAGCGACGATGTTATCGCTTTTGTTACGAAAGGTTTCTTCTATTTGATATTGTTTTTATTCGAGATTCAAACCTCTCGTTGTCCACGAAATATCTCGCGTGCGCTTTGTTTCTTTGTTCTAACGAACTGTTACTTAGGAATACAAAGTTCACATCGAGGAAACAGTGACGGACGTTAACTGCTTTCAGTCCGACGCGTGTTTGTTCTTCGGCGTGAACGTCGTAGCCTTTGATGTTAGGAAAGCGAGAACAATGAGCAAACTCGTTGTTCTTGCACGCGTCCACAATTGCCTTCGCAAATATCGGTGGAATGTAATTTACACGCTTAACGAAAAGCGGAAATTTCGGTTAACCCTGTGGCAAACTAAACGCAGATAAATCGTTTGGGTATTGTAACGCTTCAAGTTCCGATGAAATGACTGGCATAAAACTCGGATTTTTCATTCGAAATTCAGGAAAATGTTTCATCTTCATTTATATTATTTATTATCAAATAGACGTGAATTTTGATCGAATAAAATTCAGATTAATAACCAGTCATACGTTTGTTTCTAGCTACTGTATCCACCAATGCGAAATCTGTTCATTCCTGTGTTCCTAAATTGCTGGTTGGCGAAGCATTCATTGGAAAATATGTTCGTAAGTAATTGGCACATAGTAATTGGCCTTAAATTTTGAATTTTCATTTCCTGATCGTGAACCCTGGTGTTTCAGAACGACCTACACAGAGCTATGCAAAAATCCCAGTCAGCTTTAAGTCAGCAACTCATGATCCTTAGCGCTACGTTACTGTGCCTTGTCTTTACTAGGTAAGTGAACAGAATTACATTCAATTATTTTCGAACGTTGAATTTTAATTAATTTATCGTGTATTATAATTCGTGCAAATGCCTCGTGGAACAGAAACTATCTTTCACTTGAAATCAGAGTTCCTGTATTAATTTACATAAATTATTGACGTGTAAAATAATCAATCTCTCCTTTATGCTGAAGAAACGCGCGATTCACGATGTTGAAACGAATGTTCCGATGATGGTATTGTTCGCGTATTACATTTATCATAATTGCTAGCGGGACTTCGAGTAATTTCGTGTGATCATTTCCCAAAAGGCGGAACGATAAGCTTATCTCTCGAAATATGTTAATTTTGCGTTATATACTGGAAACTACATTACGAAACTTCCAAGTTTAAAGTTGCCTTCGTTACAGGATCCGCGTGTAAAATTGAATGTGAAATATCCTTTTAAGGAAAAGATTCACTCGGCGAGAAATTTAATATAAATTAAAATTATTTCGCGAAAACACCGTTTCCGTTTTGCTTCTTGAGTGAAGTAATTTTCTACCTACTTTTCGCAATTAGCGATTTCCACTTCAAACGAACTTTTGCATGTAAACGTTTACACGGGTGTAAATTAAATGAAATTTTCGTCTATCAACTGATGGATATTTAATTTTATTTTTCGTTTGAAATTAAAACGCAAATAAATAGATAAATAACGCAGAAAAATAAAATACCCATGAAGATTCTTCTCTCTCGTGATACTTAATAGTATTAATCAAGCCGACCATAATCGCTTTAAGTAACGTATCAATTTCCTGTTAACAATCTCGATTCGCTCGCGTACAATTAGAGCAACGATCAGTTAAAAGAACAAATTCGAATTCCGTCCTCGAGCAGGTCAACTTTTCTTCAGATTTCATCTCCTCTCCGTTCTCAACCGTTATTCAAGTTTGAATAAAGCGAATGTTGCGTAGCTTGCATACAAGTCGCGTTGCATTATCCGAATAACGAAGAAACTTTGCCAATCAGGACAAACGCTTCCATTTACGAATTCGCGGATTGCCTCGGTGGTGTTAGACAGAGAAATGCTGGATCCTGATAAATCCAGTTGAACTCGTGGCGAATTTCAATTTCTAAACTACGCCCTTGTCATAAAAGGAAATATTGACCAACCCTGATACCTGGAAAGTATATATTAGAATTTCTGGCGACTCCGAGAGAATCCAAATGGTGAATATTACTTGGTCAGTCTTCGTTCGATAAAATGAACTTCTTTCTGAAAATGGAGCCGAGAATAAACTTAGCAGCAAACGCGGTCGACCGATTGCACAGGCTAAAAATAACCGTAGTAGTTTATGTACAGTGTCCAATTGCTCGATCGTTGATTTTCTGCTATATTTGAAAGTTTCTAACTATGCCGTTTAGTGCGTACTTCGTCGAAAAAGCGCGAAGAGTCGATAGTTGGCTGTCTTTGAAACAGAACAGGGTACTGTTAATAGCATGTCAAGGTAACATAACGATTACGCTTGATACGCTGACGCATATGTCCGTTGACTAATGATGAGATTTGCTATTGTGGGAAACTCGTTTTATTTCCAACGAAACAATGGTAATCGAAATATCGAGTAATTTATTTTATAATTCGCTGAAATTATTAGGTTTTCTGCAACGCCTTTACTTCAGGAAATTATCATATTATTTAATTAAGTATAAATGCTATTCCTTGTCACGAGTGAATTAAATTAGAAGTATTCTTTTCCTTCCTCTTGAATTTATAATTGCACCAATTTAAGCTTCGAATTTCATGTATGGTATACAAACTTCGCATTCCTCAATTTAGTTGGAAAATTACGAACCAGTAAGCAATCTGTTTCCTATCAAATCTGATAATACTATTCCACGCACTCGTTCGAAAAGTTATGCACCACGCACTATCCAGCGAAATATTCCAGGAAACTGTAAAATTTGCAATTAAAACTGAGGAATAATTACAATTTCACGTGCTTGTCAACCTCACGCATTTCCTTCTTCTCTCACTCGCCCAAGTCTACAGGTGCATACCATATTCCAACGTTCCATACGATCGTTTAAATTTATGTGTCTCGGTGCAATAAGGAAAACTTGAAAATTACGTGTTTTCATAACAAGATCAATTTTATGAAAATAATTTCTTTTATTCGTAATATCATTACATTACAATAGCGAGCACAGGGCTGATTAAACATACAGACTTATCAACTCGCCTCGATCTTCGCTTCAAGTTATTTGTTATTACATTACGTTGTCCAATTAATACGAATAAACTGGCAATTTGTATTCATCGTATTATCGTAGATAAATCAAAATACTATAGGTGCATTTAAAAGCGCAACAAATTACCGCGTTAGAATTATTACTCGAATTTTTATGAAACTGCTGCTCGAACGTGACGTTATGGCCACCACGGAAATGTCGTTCCAAGCAACGCGCTTTAAAAATTTACACCCTCGCGTTGCCTATAAATAACAGAAACTTTCATTAACAAAGTAGCATCGTAACATCGCGATCGTTGTACTCTACGGTTACCTTTTCCTCGATAACACGCCACTACGTTCGCATGGTCATTCGGGCTATCATCGGACATCCGTCTATCGTTCGATTCCCATCCTACGTACGCCATATCCTGTGCAAGGATTACGATCGCGTCGGGCGAAAGGATGAAACTTGGCTGATTGACCCAGATCGCAATGTGGGACAGATGTTAATAAGTAATCGTGGCGGCTCGTGCAGATGGATTGGTATCGCCATCGATCGTCCTGATTCATTATTCACGGTGTAATACTAGAACGACGTACTTGTAAGCTCGCCCTTGCAACCGCGACTCGGTCGGATGGCCCCCCGTCTGCTAGCCGATCACGGAATTATTCGGAAGTCGTTTCTCTGACTGAGAAACGATCCACAGTGGGGAGTTAGGCTGAAAAGCTAGCAAAAATATGAAGACATCTTTCGATTTTTAACGTAATTAGTGAGTTTGAATTTTGGAGGTTCTTTCAACCGTGTCTTCTCAATGAAATCTCGAAAATCAGGAAACTTCGAAAGAAAATGTGTAAACCTGCAAGGACACGGAATAGTAAGAGGAAAGAGAATGAAAGTAAACCCCAATCTCATTTCGAAAATTTAGATGTTATACTCCCGAGATTGAACCGATAAATGATTCGAGCAGCGTCGCGGCGCTCCTTCGACCGAAGTTCGACGAAAATTTCCGAAATTTGTTTACAATAATTTGTAAACTTTTAACAAATTGTAGCTATATTTATTCTCTTGGAATATAAACTTCCGTGATGCGTTTATATTAAATACTTTTATTACTTTTTAAATATGAGAAATCTTATCTCGTGATCTAATATGTTCTCTTGACATTTTTATAGTTTAATTCCTCCTAATTAATCCACAAATTTCAAGACACGATTCTATTATCTATTTCGTGTAAATGTCATGGAAGAAGGTGTCTTCTAATAAATTTCAATTATTTTTCGAATAATTTATTATTCTCTATTCCATTAATGGAGTGTTTTGATTTTGATCTCTGTTGTTTTTTAACAGAATAATAAAAAATGAATCGTTTCAAAGCCAAAAATAGAGTTAGTTATGTGGTATAGTAACAAAACGCAATTGTACACATGAACAATTAAATTTTGGCCAACTTTTTGGCAAAATTCCCAACTGTAGGTCGTAAGGCTCACCCTACCTTGTCACGGTTCGTCTAGACTCGCTCGTTTCACGCTGAAATATTTTAGGAACGCAAAATATGGCGTAGTTTGAAATGAAAGGACCCTCAAATTATGTATCTGGGGATCCACGCGGAAAATTCAAGTATCGTTGTCATAATGACGGTTCGTGAACTTGACATGTGGTAAAATATTTTTGAGAGAGTCATCGTGTTGTTATTCGAAAAAATATTGATTAGGCTTTAGGTTGATTGATATTGCGAGTAAATTGAACAATTATGCATAACTCTCAAACGGCGTTATTATTATTAATTCAATAATAGATATAGGAAGATAAGAAGTATAATAATTATATATTGTAATCTTTATGTCTCTTTCATACCTTTCGTTTTACGATATCTATATCCATTTTCCCTGATTCACTAAAATTATAACTCAAAGTTATTATATTTATTATCTTCCTATATGTATTATTAAATTAATAACAATAGTGTCATTTTACGTTTATGTATTATTGTCCAATTTGCCCATAGATCTTCGATTAAGAATGTAGCGAAAGAAGCACATATTTAACGCATGTATAGAAATAAATAAAATAAGTAAATAATAGTTGACCGGTATTCCAAAGAGGTCTGCTAGATAAATTCTGAAAAGTTTCTTACCTGTTCAATTGGTCACTTAGAAGGATTTCATTTTTTACGGTTATGAAATAAAAGTAACGGAGAAATAATGGCTATTTGGTCATGAGCAGCGCCTCGTATAATTTTAAAGAATCCAATAACACGAGAGAGAGTCTAAAGATAGAAATCGATCAGATACTTTTCACTTTAATATTAAATAACGTCCATCCTATTTCACTTGGACGTGTTCGATTGAAGCGAGGTATAAGCATTTTCATTACCATTCCTGCGACTCGTTACCAAGGCCTGGTTCAATTGTCGCGTTACGTTTCGTGTGCGAAGCAACGAGCTGATAAAGTTAATCCGGTAACAGAGCGACGAAATTATGCGTACAGCTCACGTATGTACCAACAACGTATAAATAGCACGTGCCTGTTAATGAGCGAAATTTATTATCGTATGGTCCAGTTATTGCGTCGGGCCAGACGTTATCTATTTCACTGCCAGAGGGAAAATCGCTTGACGTTCGCCTTACGAATGGCTTGTCGCGCTTGCAAGATGTATAGTCGCCGACACACTTCGTTAGAACGACTACTTGTGGAGTTTACAGGGAACAAGGTCTGCTGTAATCTGTATCCTCGGAGTTGAACTGAACGAGCAACCCTTCTGCACAATCAATATTGATAATGCAGCGGAGCTAGCGTGTCTGTGTTCTTGAACATAGATAGAATAACTAAGACACGCTATAAATGTCTATTGTTGCTTCAGACGAAATTTCGTGCGGAGAGAATTCACCGGCCAATTCGTTTCTCTTTAAAGCGTAATCGGTTTATTTTCGAAATTCTATTTTTAAACGTCGAACAAATCCTGATAAATTTCTCTCAACTATAGATCAGGTTCTATACGATTCTGTAACTGCAAGTGTTGATAATTTCGTTAGAAAAACGTCGATGTAACAAGTTTCTTGCGAGATATATATCTTGTAAGATTTTCCAGATTTTTCAGTAGAAATCACACCCATAAATCGGGGAGACTGTTTTTAGATAAATTAAGAAGTAGGAAACTCGCTTTGGCTTAATCCGCTAAGAGCTTTTTTTCTTAGACATATCGTCGTCTTACTAAATTTCTATTCTTCAACTTTCATTTATTATTATCACATATAAAATACAACGACAATACGTTTCATGTTTTCCACTTTGATTTATTCCTTGAAATTGTAATATAAATAATCCGCAAACCCATGTCGTTCGTATATTTCGATATAAAATGTAAATTGTCCGACGCGATCATAAAAATTCAAGAATTATAATATTAAACGAGATTAAAAATGAAATCCTGCCATAAAATTAGAATAATGATCATCGTACGATATTAATAATTATTACTTCGTAAATTCGTTCCATTCGAGTCTTTAAAGTCGGAATATTACCATCATTTGATAAAGAAGAAAAAGTAATGACCTTTAAATCTATTCGACGCGCGATACAATATTGTTTTGACCTTTCCCGTATAGATTCAATATATATTCATTTTATCAATCGAATGAACTGGATATATCGACTTAACCTCGCTACAAATTTCACCTGTATCGTTCACGCAAAATTGAATCAGCGAACAATTTTCCTCGATCAAAATCAAAATTGCAATAGCGATAAATCGTCTAGATATGTGACCTGTCGATTCTGTATCCACAGAGTACGGTAAAATTACACATAGCACCCCGGCGGGCGAATATTTACAGCGCCACGCGTGTAGAATCGTCAAAGCCTTTGGTTAGTTTACCGAACTCCGATAAATTTCATCGATGAGATTTCAAGTAGACGTCGATAACTCAAATCAATGGTTCTTCGCCATCTACCGGAGAGAAAAAGTATCTGTCCTATTACCACGATCGACGCGCCAGGTGACCTGTGATATCGATACCGTGGGAATAACTACAGCGGTAACAAGCGTGCAAACGATTTCGTGAAACGACATGCTTTTGAAACAAGTCCGGCAGAGTTGAGAACAGTTTGAATATTTTTTGATAGACGTCTATGCAGTCGAACGCGAAACGAAAGCCATCCAATTAAAAAAGCAATATGTTCTTCCTCACTCGCTATTCAACGTTTCTTTATTTTATTCTACTTTTTTTGTGTTTTGCTTGACTCGTCCATATGGACAGCCTTCCAAATGAAAACTCTGAATCGCTAACCAAAATGTGCAATCGAAACAGGTACGTATCATGTGATTTTTATTCCATTTTGATTTCGATGAATAGGTTAAGGTGAATATTGTTTCGATAACTACATGTTAATATTCACCGTGTTCACGTAATTGTAGATTCGGTAAAGCAGAGCTTTCTGATTACAAAAGTGATCGAGGGAATCCTTATACAGTATGGTATATTCGTAAATCGTAAACTATCCTATATTACCTCTTTAAATCTCATGCTTTGCGATGCGAATATTCTTTGTAATACGATACACCGTGCAAGGACATTGAAACTGCCACCGATGCGTGTTAAGTAAAGAGAAAACTCATTATACGATCGCCTCGTTACGATAGTACAAAAATAGTTGCTTAATCTTTGCGAGAAACGAGAAAAGTAATTCGCACAAATATAAACCCGATACAGATATGAGAACGAGGCCGCATGCATAATGGAACCAAGTCGTTTGAAAATGTTGTTTGTTGAGATTCATCACTCTCATCGAATGATCCTCGATATTTCAACGATCGTTCGGTTCTTTGACGATGGAAGGGTATTCGTCAACGGTGTTCCTTAAACTTCCAGGAACACCGCCAATTATACGATCAGTTCGAAACGACTGCGAATCGTATAGTTACCGACACAGGATTGATCCAATTATTTGATGTAATATCCGATAGATGGCACACTGCGATCATGTGATACGAAACGCACTTTTCAATTGGCTGTTTCAGCGTATGCGGAATTCAACACTTCCAGAGGGCAGGGCACAGGCATTTAAACCTGTTTCAAAGCACATATTACGTTGTAGTCACGTTTTCTACGGTCGGTTATGGGGACTTTGTACCTGACATTTGGCCCTCTCAGCTTTATATGGTCATCATGATCTGCGTTGCTCTCATTGTTCTACCTACTCAGGTGCGTATCTTGTTTCATTTTGTTCAATCTTTTGTTAATGTGTCACAGAGTTGATAAACTGATACCAGAAATTTGCGTCTAGTTATAGAAGTACATGATAAACGAAGAAACTTGCAATGACGATAGATTTGACCTCTGGCTGATTTTATCCCGGTACTATAATGAAATTATTGCACCGATCATTTTTATGATATTCAACATGATTTCCCGCTGTACACAGGTTTACAAGGATAGGAAGTATACGGCTATTATTTCCTGTTATTCGAGTAATATTTATCGCCCCAAAAGTTACTGATCACATGAAACTTTATCTCCGATTTAACGACGGATGTTACGACATAAAATGGCGCATGCGTGCTTCGACGATCGTAAAACTGCTATCGATTTTGCCTTGATCACTGTTCGACGAAAATCTGAAGATAGATAATAATGCGAGACCTTCGTATATAAGAAATTTAACGATGAGGAAGTTGCTGAAAGTAATATTCTCAAGATCGTTTAAAAGAATTGAAATATTACGCAAGTATCATGAAAAGTGAAGAATGCTTCAGATATCAATAAAAATCTTTCAACCTGCAGATCTTACGTAACTGGTAATAAAAATATCGATTCTAAAATATTGTAAGTCTAGAAATTTCTATTATATATTTATTATATAATATAATATAAAAGATAAGAGTTAACTTCAATAATTGGCAGACCTTGTTTAATTAAAATCTATCATTGCCAGTGAAACAATCTTGCATCGCGCAAATAAACCTTTAAACCAAACAATCTCTTTATGTATGCGAGGATATATGAGGACGCAACGAAACTAACTTCGGCCAGCAACACATCCGGAAGAGTACTTTCAGTTGTCTCCAGGGAGAAGATAGCAAATAGTAAAACCCGCCATGAACCACGTGCACAGAATTGTGTAACACGAAATTCCATAATACCAGCATTATGACAACTGACATGAAACGTGTAACAATCGTGGTCCTTTTATCTCAACGTCTATGAGATACCTTGATTTGACCCTTACCAAAGACATTTGAGCCGTAATAACTAAATGACATGTCTTTTATGATTTTTCATTATATGAAATAACTCGAGTCAGTTTCATTTGTCTGATATTATATCACAAAATATAGTAACTGAAAATAAATAAAAAAAAGAAAGTTACACGAGAAATAAGAATGAAGAGAATTATTCTATTAAGAAAACATTTATTGACGCTATTAACCCTTAACGAACGAATGCCGCCATACTCGCGACATTATAAATATTCTAAAAAAATCGAATGCTGCCATACACGCGGAATGACGTGATATTTTAGGAAATCTGTTAGGTTTGGCCTTATTTATACATGCAACAATTAAGGGCGATCGGCAATTGTTTTTTGTCGTGCTCTGGAACGCATTCCTCTCATTCCTCTCCGAGGATTGAGCGAAAATACATCGTTTTATATGCGGTCAATAAAGTTTGTTATCGTCATTTTCGGAGCACTATCTGTTAGAAGAAAGAGAAACGAAGTCGTGCGTACATGCGTGCCATTTTTTTTTCCACACCCAAAAAAAATATAAGTAATTTTGTATAAATATATCGTTAATCTATAAAAAATAAATTTATAAATGTATACAAATCTATACATTACATACACGCATCTATTTGTTTATTTCAATTCCTATTATTTTTCTGAAATTTTCACTTCGGTATTCTTTTGTACGGATATATCTGTTCATATACTACCTATTATTACTGTAAGTTTTCATAAAATCAAATAAAGCGATATTAATTATGCATCTTTTCTCGCTCTGGAAATGAAGCACTTAATTTCCTAAAAATCCGTCGACTTACTGGTCATAGTATTAGAAAAATGTACTCGTTCGTTAAGGGTTAAGTTACTAAAGTTATCTTATCTGTCTGAGTATATAGTTTATGTATTTTTCCTAATATTTAATTACATATTGCCTCTTTGCCAACTAGTAGTCTAATATAGTTAAAGCTCTCCCTGATTGATCATTACTGAAAATGCCTAATAACCATAATCCTTGGCATGAACGGCAATATCTATAACGACTTCAGGTGGGCGAAAGTTCAGCAACAGCACGAGATTTCCTCGGGGTTCTGACTCCTCCTTCATCACCAGACCGTAGGAACTAATTTCTAATTTATCCTTCGGAAATTCTCATTGTCTAACGCATCTACAGGCTATTGAGGATGCGAGAAGTGAGTTTCTGAAGTCTCTAGACTGTAAACTCCAACTTCTCTCGTCAGAGTATATGTTTTACAATTTAAATAAATATATTCCGACAATGAACTATACGCTCTGATCTCCAGCATACTTACGCATGGATGTCATCAACAATCTTAATCATTAAACGGGATGATAACTTTTAATATTCTATCTCTATGACTCTGGATATAACTGTAAATGAAATTCACATCTCCTCATCATCGTAAATGGCTTTGTTAACGCAATTAATCCACGGACATAAAGTGAAATATTACTGCGTGCACAGCTCATTGTCAGCTCTGTTATCAAGCTTTCATAAAATTCAGATACGTTATAATCTAAATCATGCTCAAGTGGTGTCAGCAGCGAAGCTTGATTAAATCCCTTAGCTGTGGAATCCAGCCTGAATACGGTATCCTACTTGTTGACCGAAATCATTGACTAATGACAGTGGGTGATATCAAAGGGCAGCTGTCGATCGCTGGCGCAGATTGCGATGACAGCGATAACTATGCAGTTCATCTGTCAGACCTGTCAATGGCACGTGATACGCACATATTCTCCTAAAAGGAATCCTTTAGGATATACACACACATCAAATTGAAATTTGTTGAATCTCATCAATTAATATTTGCAATTTTCTCACAGCTTGGTACTTTTATTTTGAATCGATATTTCTCGATGAATTGTAGTATAAGAAATTAATCTTTAAATTAAAATATGTATATTTCAAGAATTCTTTAACGAACATTGTCAGCTTCGATCGTTATTGGAAATCATTTTTTATTCTCGTTTTTTATTCGAAGAAATGAAATACGTGATTATCCTGCGATAAATAAGGGACTAATAAATAGCCGATATGAAGTGACATCGCTTATTCTTCTAACAGTTCGAGCAGCTGGCTTTCACGTGGATGGAAAGACAAAAGCTAGGTGGCTCGTATTCCTCGCACAGAGCGCAAAGCGAGAAACACGTGGTGGTATGCAGTACAACGCTGCAAGCCGACACCATCATGGATTTTCTAAATGAATTTTACGCCCATCCCCTTCTACAGGTGAGAAATTCGATCGTGCAATTACTCTTCGCCAATTCGATTTGCTTCTCGATTTCCTTCTCGATTTTCCTCTGTCTACCGTTATCGCGCCTCTTCAAACTCGCAAACTCAACTTTAATAATTCATCTATCTTATTCCGATACCTTATTAAAACTGTAAAGAGAATTTAAATCAAGATTTTAACGCGAAACTTAGAATTCTTCGCACTCGAATCATTCGAATTACGAGTAAATAACAAAAATTTGACGAGTGCAAATACGTTTAGGACTACTACGTTGTACTATTGTCACCAATGGAGCTGGACACCACGATGAGAATGATTCTACAAGTGCCCATTTGGGCACAAAGGGTGATCTATATTCAAGGATCCTGTTTGAAAGATAGCGATCTCACCAGAGCAAGAATGAACGAAGCAGAAGCCTGCTTCGTTCTTGCTGCAAGGAATTATGCTGATAAAACCGCTGCTGACGAACACACGATACTTAGGTCAGTTTAATTAAAAATTACAAGATATAATAATTATATATACAAAGAATGTGTAGTAAAGGAATCTGAGAAAGCATAATAGTTTCATTGACAATTGACATACGAATTTTCCGTTCTATATCTCAATGGTCGGCAACAGGTCGTGGGCAGTGAAGGATTTTGCACCAAACGTTCCTCAGTACGTTCAAATCTTCCGTCCGGAGAACAAACTTCACGTGAAGTTTGCAGAGCACGTGGTGTGTGAGGATGAATTCAAATACGCCCTTTTGGCGAATAATTGTACGTGCCCTGGTGCTTCAACCTTAGTTACTCTTCTACTGCACACTTCCAGAGGGCAGTAAGTAGAAAATTTGATTTCTCCTATGAATAGACATAAGAGGGATTAACCGAGAGTTCTTATGTAAAATAATTATTGGATGAATTCGAATAACAGGAAATATTTGGTTTGTTCTTGTTCTTTAGAGAGGGACAGCAGTCGCAGGAAGAGTGGCATAGGCTGTACGGTAAATGTTCCGGAAATGAGATTTATCATATTATCCTCGGAGATTCCCGGTTTTTCGGCGAGTACGAGGGCAAATCCTTCACGTACGCGTCCTTCCACAGTCATCGTAAATACGGAGTAGCGTTAGTTGCAGTCAGGCCAGCGGAACTTCCGGAATTTTATGAAGACACTATCCTCTTGAATCCTGGTAAAACGCAATATGAAGTAATCCAACTAATTTATATGCATTAACAGTCTAATATCTGTAGCTACTCTTGCTCGAAATTAAATTAGAATTTAAACATACAACATGGATATGAAACATCTATTTAACATCGACATTTCGAAACAGCATATTGATTCTTCAGGCATCTTTGTAGATCCAAACATGCGATAAATTGAATTTTTCGAAAACCCAAGGTAATCTACTCCATAATGAACTCGATTTTACTATAAGGTCCGCGTCACATAATGAAGAAAACGGACACCTGCTACTATATGAGCATCACGAAGGAGGAGAATTCTGCGTTCGTAGTGGCGAACAATCAGACCGGAAGTGGCACAGAAGGAATGCAAGTAGTCGTGGAAACGAAAACTGATGGGACCGGAAACGTGAACAGTAGCTCGAGCAGCAATACAACCACCAACAACACTACCACCACGATGAATTCGGGCACAGGGGCAGGCACCACGACGACCACTACCACAATCTCAACCAGCTGCACGATCGCCGGTGGTGATGGGAACGGTACTGCAAACAAGCCTGGTGCTAACGAGCACCATCGTAATTCCAACAGTTGTAACAATGCGCTGAACGAAACAGCTTGCTGCAGGCAGGAGACGACCTGCACGGGGCCCCGTGGACAGAGCGTACACGGTACTCAGACACACAGGGCCCCACAGGTTATTTTGCAGGTCCTCCCTAGCACGCCCACACCACTCGAACACCACAACATACTCGCATCCGATGTCCACCGTGAGTGTCGCATGCGCTTGCCTTTACCTTCTTTTCTTTATTCTTACTCTTCTTGGTATTTATTCGTTTTTATACTCTCTTCTCTTTTCTATGACTCGCGATGTGTATATTTGTAGTTTCGTTATATTCGTTTCTCTTTATCGATGGACAATTTCATTTGCACAGAGAAATTTGAAGATTTAAGATTACATCGAAGATCTGTTAGAAATAAACTTTTGTTAAGCGTATATCATAATGAGTATTTGTTACTTACGGAGATAAGTTGAGCCAATTGTTTGTATTCGAATAATTAAAACAGTTGGGGCAATTTTTATAGTTTATTTATGTTCTTTATTAATATATGTTTATGTACCATAATAGTAAATTAATAGAACAAACGATGTATGATAATGTAAGATTAAAGGAGATTTTATACGCACTAAGTTATTAATAATTTAGATACAAATATTTCGAATTTGTATTGTGTAGTGCTTTAATCATTGAATTCAATTGATACTGTTTATTAATTACCACTTTTATCGCAGTGTCATCGATTTGCAGCTTTGCATGCAGATTGAAACGCATATGTACAAAAATGGAGATGATAACTTTAGGACTTTAAATATTAAATTATATTTTGTAAACAGGTAGTTTGTGCTCTATGAGAAAAATATTTTTATTTTCCAACTCGTTCTGCTTGCACTAATCGATCCATCAAATTATAGTATGAATAAAAACAAGAAATGAAACAACATTTGAGCTTAAAAGCATGGCTTTAGGAGTTAATGCAAGTAATGCCTCTTTTCTTGCGATCATAAATAGCATAGATGCATGTTACTGCTGAAATATATGCACGTATAGAATGTGAATTTGTTATATAAGGATTTTCTTCTATCGACATTATTTGACTCTAATTAACAAACTTTGACACATTTTGCATTACCCATTTATTCGAAACTACGGTGGATATCAAAATTAGAAATTAAATATCTAATAAAATATGTATGGTCAATAGATAAACAGATGATTCTCTTTTTTTTTATTTTTTTTTCTTATTTAAAAAATACACACTACTTTTAACCACTGATAAATGATTAAAACAACTATACACACTACAAAACGGCGTTGAAATTTACAAGGGGGAAGGACCTCAGCATACAAAGATCTTCGACCAAAATAAAAAATTTGCAATATAGATTATAATTAGTAGATATATTTGGAAAAACATTAACTAAATTTGGAATATTTTTCGTTTACGTCGCTTTAAAAATTAAAGAATAAAGAATACAATTATTTAAATGATCTAAAAAGATACACTACAAGAAATATATTTAATATCTTAATTGATTGGTAAAAAAATAAAATGTAAATAGAAATTGTAAAATACTGAACTTAAGTTCATCATGTAGTCTAGAAAATTTGTTAATTTATACACAAATTAATATTTCTTCTAAAGTGTTTTAGAGAATGAAATATTTTTACACTTCTCTTTTTATCATAATGAATTATACTTTTTCTTTATTACAAAATTTCTAATATTTCGAGGAAGCCTGCATAAATAATTTTTAGTAACAGATCTCTAATTTTATAGCAACCTATTTAGATCCAGGAGGGTTTGGAGATTCGCGACAGTGTTTAAAGGATGGAGGATCTACGCCCCAAACACCAATAACCGGAAATCACTTGGACGTACCACGATCCCTCGATCCGAATCCGAACCTGCTCAGTCCTGAAATCCTTACGCAAAGAAGAGGTAAATTAATAATTAAATTAAGACCTTTTGTATACTTAATTAAGCAGTAAAGACAAGTACGGTACTGTACAAGTAGTATAAGTCAACCATTACAGATACAAGGTAATAAAACATTTTTAATTAATTATTATTTTATATGTATAGATTTTATAGATATTATCTATAAAAGATCTATATTTGTATATATTATAGATTAATAATGCAGTAAATTAAAAGTATATTTTTCAAAAATTACTTTCGCAAAGTATTATAGTAATCGTCATCAATTGATGTTGAAATTGGAATCCACTGAAATGTACAGAGACACTGCTTCATTACAGGAAGCAGAAGGCCGAGTATATTACCAGTGCCAGACATGTTAACGAGTTCGACCTTACATCTTCCCGGCCAAGAGTCCTTAGATCACGAAGGTGATGAGTCCGAGGACGAAATGGACGACGACGTCCCTTGGAGATCACCCAGCGAGAAAATAGCGTGAGTATAATAAACTCATGGTCACTATTCATGTCATTCTTTCACGTCCAAGGTTGCAAGGATTAAAGGTACAAGGTCTCTCGATATATTTGATATCCTCGTGATCATGAGGAAGCTAACAGTCAAAGACTAGATCGCTATAAATTTATAGATATATTTATTAGATAGACGAGAAAGCTGGTTTCCTCTCTTTGACCAATCTTTTTGATCTATGTACTGAAGCACGATCGTGAAAACCTTTGTAAGCGAAATGATCTCGCACTATCTCGGGCACTTGCATGACACGGTCTCTTGTGCATCGGTCGTATTTTGTGTAAACTATTTCCACGTACATATCTATATCTATATATATACATATATATTTACTTCTATACATATCCGATGAATGTACCTTGTTTGTCACTGTTTTTATTCTCTAAATATTGTACATTATATCTTTACGGTATTAGTTTTAGGAAGAAAGATACTGGCTGAGAGTATTTAAGTTATTTTTCGGTTTCTAATTTATACCATAGTCTGCCAACAAAGAGTGTCAGTATTTTTTTTGTAATGTGTCAAAGTTACACTGAGATCGCGCTCTTGATAAAATGTGCAATTTCGAAATTTTGTTTACATTGATCGCATGAACCTGACTCAATTAAGCAAACGATCATCTGCACGATCTTATCAGCCAGTATCTATTACAAGAAACTAAGTTCCGCAGCTACGCTGCAGAAACTGTGCACCGTGCTCATCTTATTTCTGCACCCTTAGATGTTACTTCCTTTGATCGTCTATTCGACGTGACGTGATCGTACCCTACCACGCCCTTTCTTTCACAATTTCTTTCGCATTTTCGACGGTACAAAATTTTCTTCCTCTCAACCCTTGTCCAATGCGATATCTAACCTTCGGCACCTCGAATTTCCCCAACGAGACGCCTCTGAAATAAAGTTCCGACTCGGTACAAAGCATCAAATTTGAAGTAAAATTTTGGTCGAGCGAAAAAATTGTTGTCGAAGAAGGAAATTTCCATGCCGGAAACAAGCGACGTCGGGCGATCTGAAAAGTTCGAATGTCACGGTGACAAGAGACAGACAGGGCGAAAAAAGGTAAAAGTTTTCGAGCGCGAAAGGTCGATGTCACGCCAGCCTGTCATTCACCACCCTAAAATACAATTAAACGCAAGTTTACGTTGATGGTCGGTCTGTCCTGTCTGAATGTCTCTCGATGCCTGTGCCACACTAATCGACCGTCGATGGTATTGAATCGCTGCTCGATGCTGTCCTGCCTGACACCCTATATGTCCTCATGGATGTTTTCGATGTCTTCCTTCCTGCATCGTCTTTATGCACTGCCGTCTTCACGCACGACCTTTGCCCAGCAGTTTCAAAGGGTGAGTTCACTTTTTACGCTTTT
Source organism: Euglossa dilemma (assembly GCA_002201625.1). NCBI lineage: Eukaryota > Metazoa > Arthropoda > Insecta > Hymenoptera > Apidae > Euglossa > Euglossa dilemma. Next base: position 1,740,243 of record NIJG01000010.1, read on the forward strand.
GTATAAACTCTCCTCTCGTCTCCCCTCTTACAGGGAACGCTTGGATCATAAACGGGAAACAATAATCTTTCATTCGATTTTTCTGTCTTCCAGACTAAAGAACCGCAAAAGGAATTATAACAAAATAATTAAAATAATCTAGTATAACTGAAAGAAGAATAAAGCTCTTCTTTTTCCATAAGAGATATTATTTTTAATTGTCTAATCTTCAATGAAAATACAAGTTCCACGTGAAATTTCGAGGAAAAAATTTACTTTATAATTCGTACGAATTTAATCTGCGACTCCAAACGTTCCCTCTATTATCGCGTACGAAACGAATGGACAAACATCGCGATTAATTATTTAGCTAGAACTGGTCTGGTAATTTGTCAAAAAAGTGAATTAGTTCATGCTCCTGTGATATTAATTTAGCGAGACAGTTTCCGCAGCATGCATATTTTAGCGGAAGTTGTGCCGCGTGATTGCGAGGCACACGCAAAGAAAAGGGCGCCGGAAGTTGATAAAAGGGGTCGCGTAGATACGCAGCATCGGAATTTATTAACTGATCGAGGCGAACTTTAATCACCTACATCGAAGTTCGTCGTTTCATTCGGTTTGTTGAATCGTTTGCATCGGAACGAGCACCGAATTGAAGTTCGGTACTCCGATATGAAACACGCGGGGTTGCGAGGTGAATGAAGTTTACGAAAATGTTGAACATGGCCAAGGTGAACTTTCCATCAGGTTGGATTGATCGATTTAAAGGTACTCGTGCAGTAAGCAACAAATTTGTTTCATATGACTGATTTATCGCTTCGAAATAGCTCTCTTCGGTAATTGAACAACTTTCCGGTGAAACATTTCTGATAGAGCTTTTCATAAAAGTTTGTTTTAAATTAAATCGAGACATTCCTAAGGGAATTAGCGTATCATTGATATAATATCAGTGTAGCAATACGATATGTAAGTTATATGTTACAAATTCTACATAAATAAGCATAGATGAATATATAAATTATATATCGCATTATTACTACGATATAAATTAACGTGATATCGAAATGATGCGTGACGGAAAGTTAGGAAATTGTCATCTTGCATTGTCTGAATTGACTTTAACAAATAAAATTCCCATAGAAATGAGAAACGTATAAGTAACAAGCGCTCAGTTAAACGTTGACAATTTATGCATTCCCTTCGAGTAATCAGCGATAGTTTACCTGTATCATAAAGCACGAATCTACTTTTCATTACATGATCTCAATTTTTATTCGGTATTTTATTTCCTACTAATATATGCTTCTCGCAATTCTTGCTAAAAGTCTCGTTACGAGGAAAAATAAATACTGGAAATATGTTACTCGATACTTTTACTATGCAAATTGTTCTTTAGATGTCTTAAACACGTTATTTCGCATAATTTCTCTAGACACGTATTATTTACACGCGAGTTGTAAAGCTAGCATGATCGGTTTACCTATTCTTGGAATTTCTTTTTGCCGTGATAACCACGTATAGAGATTAATTTTTCTATATATAATGCACTTGGATCTTATAGGTTTGTTTCATATAAAGACACGTCATGATGTATAGTTGGATAGTCTATAGATAGGTAATTCGAACAGACATGATCTTCGTATAATTATAGACAACGATTCAACTATTCTGATACCAGTTATTCGCTTTCGTCTATAAATAAATGACAATCGATTTGTGTTAAATATAGGAATAGCAGGATTATGTGGCAATTTTAGTCTCAATACACTATGCATGTGACAAAAATTTGGTATTAGTCTATTAGCTTAAATAGTCTATTATTTAAATTAGAAATAAAAAGGTTATTCTTTTAAGAAATAATTTTAGGAATTTGTGTTTATGAAATATTTCGTCGATCAAATTACTGTTACTCTCGCTTTACTGAAAATCTGTACACTTTTTCTCATATTTTTACTACTCTATAAATTCGCACATGCTTGACACTATTTACACAATACAATGCAATACTTGCTACTGCATCGAGAATCTAATCAGCACGATACGTTTGCATTTGATATCATGAAACCCTTAGGAACATGTTTTTTTTGTTTCAATTTGCATATGAAAAATTATTAAACTAATTCAAGAAAATGAGGTTCTTATGGACATTGATCAATCTTGATTGGATGACTGTAGTATTCAAGTGTAGATATCGCACAAAGTTTTAATATATTTTAGTAAATAAAGAAAAATAATTATAAGATCGTTCGGCATATATCAAGAAGCATACTTAAAATAAAGCTTTATTCGATACTTCATGATTGTTCCTATGCTTTCTATTTTATTATGATAAAAAGGTTGAAGCAAGATAGTTAAACGCTCCTCTCGTGCATTTGAAAGCTCTCACACGCTTACAGAGTCAAATGTTATGCATGCCACTGTATGAATTATGCAGCAATTTAATCCAATATTGACATTGTTGTAGGATCGTTAAGGGATTTCCACCTGTTTCACCCTTCATAGGCGTGTCACCGACGTTGTGCTATCTATTGAAAGAAAAGAAACCGCTCTGTTGTCTTCAACTTGCACAGGTAAAACATTTTACATTGCAGTTCGTACTGCAAATTTACCTTGAATTTCAAAATCATAATTTGAAACTTCTTGATTTTCAGGTGTGTCAACATTGCAGCTACAGAAATGCCAAAGAATATAACTGGCAGAATAAGACCATAATCTTGGCAGCTGATTATGCCAGCAATGGGATCTATAATTTCATAATTCCTTTAAGGGCTCATTTTAGGTACCCCTAAAATGTTCAATGAGATATTGACTGTAACATTAATGTAATTAATATTAATAATGTTAATGGCTCATTTTAACAGATCAAAAACTTCTTTGAATCCAATCATTCTTCTGCTGGAACGAAAACCGGAAATTGCGTTTCTCGATGCTGTGTCCTATTTTCCATTGGTATACTGGATGGGAGGAACAATCGACTGTTTGGACGATCTTCTTCGCGCCGGTATCACTCTCGCGGAAAATGTCGTGGTCGTAAATAAGGAACTTAGCAATTCCGCGGAAGAAGATACATTGGCTGACTGTAATACCATCGTAGCGGTTCAAACGATGTTCAAGTAAGTAGTTGAAAATTTTTCGTTCATTACCTTGATACCGAAACATGGAAGAAAACAATGTCCTAACTATAACATTTTTAATTAAAATTATATTTATAAAAGTAAAAGAAATAAAATCGTCTAATTTCTTTTCTTTAATTTCTTTCTTTGTATATTTATAATTGAATTATGCAATTAATACGTTATTAAAAGCATTATTTATGTATTTGTAGATTCTTTCCAAGCATAAAAAGCATAACGGAGCTTTCACAGTCTAGCAATATGCGTTTCATGCAATTCAGAGCACACGACAAGTACGCTCTTCATCTCAGCAAAATGGAAAAGGTACCTCTTCCTTTTATATTCGATACTAATTTTCGTTATCATCCGAATCTGTAATTAATAACTCACTTTGATCTTTCATTCATGATTAATTCGCTAATTGTGAAATTAAATAATAGTACACGTTCATTTGCGAAATATTTGTAAAATAAATATTTAACTAATTTTTATTCAAAGGAAAAAGAAAGAAAAATAATTGCAAATAGAAAACGAATATTTCGAAGTTATTTTGAGATCAAGTGTGAAAGTAGCAATTTGTATTCTAGTGCATTCTAGCGTACTCAGTTTACTTTAATACTAGATCAACTGTTATAGACTTCCTAATTACGAAGAGACTAAACTTTCAATAATGTTTGATATTCTAATACAACGTAGAATTAGTTATCTTAGACTGTCTCGTATTCTCGCAACGATACTTGTCGAGTTTATAAGCACATATACTTGACCTTTACTTTGTTACCTTATACGTATAAAGGAAATTTTATTACACTATGAGTACGAGGCGACTAAGAGTGTTCTCCTTCGCGGAAAAGGCAATCATCTTTGAAACCTTCTTCTAACAACACTCAAGCAAATTTCTAAAAGCAGTTTATACATTGAATCAGCTCGTATCACGATATATATATTAAAATAATATGGACAAAGGCAAAAAAGTATTAATTGATTTAGTAAATACAATTTTAAAAAATGTATGATATATTACTAATATATTACTTTTTTTCAGAGGGAGAAGGAAAGAGGTTCTCACATATCCTATATGTTTCGATTACCTTTTGCGGCTGGCAGTGTCTTCAGTGCCTCCATGCTGGATACACTTCTTTATCAAGCATTTGTGAAGGATTACATGATAACGTTTGTGAGATTGCTATTGGGTGTAGATCAAGCGCCAGGATCTGGTTTCCTAACATCAGTAAGCAATTACTGTTCTAATTAATCTTTACTTATATATATAACAGTAAATATATAATATTTAATATTTAATATATAATATTTACAGTCTTACTTGTAATAATATCAAAAAAATTCACTTAAATTCCCAGTGTTACAATGCTATTTACTTGTAGATGAGAATCACAAAGGATGATATGTGGATCAGAACCTACGGCCGGCTCTATCAAAAGCTCTGTTCAACGACGTGTGAGATCCCCATTGGTATTTACAGGACGCAGGATACCACAATTTCGGACACGTCTCACGTGAGTAGACAATTATTGCCCCTTGATAGACAAATATGATTATAAGTGATTGGTTCGTGTACTATACATATTCATAAGGGCAGGAAACAACTTTTTGAATGGCGGCTGTGAGTAGCGCATGGTTGTACTCCCGCTCTATCTCTTGCTCTGTATCTATCCCGGTGTCAGCTCGTGCAGCGTTTTTAGAGACTTTTAATCCCTTTCAACGAGAATCAGAAGAGTATAGGACTCTTGCATCTTGTTAAAACGATGCTCATAGCACGTCCTTCAATCCTGAACGTGTTCGTTTCTTTGAACCTGCATCGTGTTAGAAATATTACATATATATACATCTATACGTATATATATACATATATATTTAGTGTCAATCAAAGCGCTTCTTCCGTCGATAACGCGTTATATCGACCAGTCGATGATTAACTTTTGGTACGTTTCTGTGAGTACACGATAATTCTTGGATACAACACGTTGTATAATATACTTATTCAAATAGGTGGTATTAGTTTATTTCTTAATAATCATTGAGTTTGAATGATCACTGTGATCTGCGATGCTTCGACAAGGTTGCAATTTGCTATTATTAGATCTTAGTTCGTAGATAATTTAATTCTCTAATATAACTAGTCAATTCATAATTCATTTCGTTTAACATTTTAGTTCGTAATGTAGTAACTTACTTGAAGCAATTTGCAATATTTATGTAAATAGATTCCCAAAGCATACGTTTAGGTTACAGTGAACATTTGCAAAGGAAAGAATACAACTTACATAGAATATCTTATTTATAATACTGACATTTATATACTTCTAATATGAAACGTCTTAATTTATTTTTAAATTTCAATACAGGTACAGGATGTTACGTAAAAACTGGCTGTAATCACGAAATAAGCTATCCGTTAGCTTGAAGTAACTAGGAAAACTAAAAAATCTAGTAAAAAAAATGTTTCACAAATTTTTTATTACGTTCAGTTTCTTTAGCTACAAGTTTATTGCTGTTCATAAATTTACAAGCTTCATTTCTTGGTTCCTTTACAAGCATCCTGTACACTCCATCACCGCTTCTACGGAGGAAGCTCAGCAATCAATGGTCAATGAACATACACAATCGTAGAATAATAGTCACTGATCAAGTACAATAAAATGAAACGAAAACCACGATCGAGCAGCGGCGTGCGTGCGAAATGACGACAACGGTGGGCTATCCTTAGTAAGGGTAGAATTGCTTATCGTTTTGGCAGGGCGACTCAGACGCAGAGAGCGACGCCGGCGTCGGCGTGACGTACAAGGTGCGTCATTCGGCGGCAGCTTCGTGCCTTGCGAATTGTGCCACCCGCGACAAGGGTGCCTCAGCCGTGAGTACAGAGTCGACGTTGTCTGGTCGCCGTTTATTCTCTCGATCGACTTTCTCTATGTGTATATTGTTCACCATACTTTTCCTCTTTATATAATCCTCGTACGCCGCATCTCTATTTCTGTTTCTCTAACTCACACGCTGTCTCTTCTCTCGCATACTTCTTTCTCAATTGTTCCATTCCATGCCTTGGTTCTCCTTCCGTTGGTGTTTGAAAAGCTCGTCACCACGCTATCATATTGCAGAGCGCATGCCCAGTGTACCAAGCAGTCAGTGGCTTCCGGCCTGAACGCTCGAGACTCTCTGCTCGTCTTCACTGCCTACATTGCTCTCTCAATAGACCATTGAGAGGATTCACACTTGAGTTTTTGACGATTAACTGTGTCCACGTTGGATGGACTGTGATTGATAAAATTGTCGTTGAATTATTTTCTAGTATATCATTTGTAATTGTTAATTGAAATTGAAAATGTAGGAACTTATTTATCAATCAGGGGTCTGCCCAGAAAAGCATTAACAATGTGTTACTCGTACGTTAACGACAAATGTACCTCTTCATAGCTGAAAATTAAAATCCATTCATTTCTTTCCAAAACAGTACTCTGTGAGTCTTGGCGACGAAGCGCGAGACAACCACGCCCAGCAGATCGAGAGAGCCGAGATAGCAAACCTGGTCCGTTCTCGAATGGAGTCACTGAATCTGCCAGTAGCCGACTACGACGATGTCTCTGAGAAACGAAACAGTCTGTCCTACGTGATCATCAACCCTAGCTGCGATCTGAAGCTCGAAGAAGGTGACATCGTGTACCTCGTACGGCCAAGTCCGTTCTCTGCACAGAAAACATTCGAACGACACAATTCAAGGAGGAAGAGTAACATCAGCTTCTGTTCAGCCCAATTGGTATCACAGATGAGCGCAGCCGTAGCCTCAGCTGGACTACCAGGTGCTGGTGCAGGAAGTCGTCGAGGATCAGGAATCGGTTTGCCAAGGGCACCCCCATTGGGCACTACAAAATCGAATTCCTTGTCTTTACCAGACAGTCCAACAGTGGCTGGTACTCTACGTGGTCGTTCCAATTCATTAAGAGTAGTCGACGACATTCTGCTGAGACGTAGCAACTCGTTGAGACAAGGACTAACAATAAGTAGAAGAAAGAGTAGTTTAGAGGACATAGGCCTGGGTGCTCTGTCGCATCCTTCGAATCATAACCCGATTAAAATAGCTCTGAATGGATCCATCGGTCTGGAAGTGACTCCGCCTGAGGAGGGCTCCCAGACAGGTTTCGCCAGTAACACGGGTATCTTGGACATTGGCCTGCCGTCTATGCCAGAGTTAACCGCTGCTCTCGGATCTAACTTAGATCCTGGCTTAGGTGGATCTCTCGGTGGACTGTACGATCCCCCTAGCCTTCAGTGTCCATTAGCATCACAGTCGCCTCAGATCCAAGGCGGTACGCAGGACCCGCAACACATACAGGGGACAATCGTATGATATAACCTTATGTGGGGACGCAGGCTCTCCGGCGTGGTTCGAAACAAATGGCTGTAGCGTTCCCACATGACACATTAAAATCACTAGGTGGGATGTTGATTCTCAGCATCCTGATTGTCGATGATTTTGGTGGGATTGAATGATGATGACAATGATCGTGGGATTGTGAGGCGGCCGGAGAGCAAGGTGTTTCAGTGACACGTTGAAGATGAAGATACTGTGACCGGACTCGGACGAACACAGTGAACAGCTTAGATAAATTTTTTACTTCGTTCTACTTTGGTAGTTTCAGTTTAGCTTAGCGGCGATGTCATGGTTCACACGAACCATCGGGGACCTAAACGCGGCGTCGTAGAGTCGCGACTGTGATACGCCAGAATGCTGATTCTTCGTTTTGTAATACATCTAAGCAGAGCTGGGCAGATTCTGCGTCCATCACTGCAAAATGGCACATTTTAGGTAATCGTTACAGATTGTTCAAAGATATAGTTCAACGAGTCACTTTGCTTAAAGTGATAAGTATCCTATTAATAATCCTTGACGAACTTACTGATCTTTTCTTCTTGTTTAATAAATATGCTTCTGGTTTATGAGAACCTAATCGATTGCAACGCTTTAAAAATATTTACTAATCTTACTCGATGCATTAGCATAATATTCATCAATGTAAATATTTAAGAAAGCGTTCCTGACAATTTCTTTAACAGCTTTGAAAATTGACAATCGCATTTTAAATTTAATACACTCGTTGACGAGAATCTGAACAATCAGGAATGATGAAAGGTATTGAGAAAAGACATATATACAATTTTCTTACTGACCAAGTACGAGAACTATGATTTAACAAAGAATTATCACCAGAAGTATTACAGATTTAAATTACTCAATCGGTATTAATAAGAAAGATATACTCAATGAAAATTATAATTGAATGATTATTCGATTAATCATTTCGTTTATACAATGCCCAGTTCAGCCGACGTATAGTTGTTTCAACGAAGCTACGATACTGTTTTAATACTAATTCTATATTTGTAGATAGTACGATCACAGTTAGGTTTTCAACAACCTAATTTGTTGTGAGTTTTATTTGAAAATATTTGTTAATATATCTTGTGGCGTGCGTAGTGGGCTATGTTCTTAAAACGTTTTGCTCTCTAGTCGACTCTGACGTCTTGACCTCCGTGGATCTGATCGAAATTATAGCGATTCAGTCGATCACGAATATATGGTAGATCATAAAACTCGCGGTAAAAGCGTGCCAGAGGTCCAGTGACGCAATTAATCGATTCGAAGAAGTTATTAGAGCAAAGAAACGAAACCTGTGACGATAGACAATGATCAACGATCCTATTTCACATTTTGAGATCTTATTCTATTCGCGTTTAATTAATTTAATTTCGAAGAACGTAATTAACGAAGAAATTAGAAAGACAAATTAATATTAAATTAATAATTCTATTCAGTGTGGAATAATATAGGTATATAGATTGCTCAGAAAAATTATTCCTAAATTCATAATAAAAATGAAGTCTTGTCTTTCGTCACATTCTCGAGATAGCTAACAGAAGTAGGCAAGAGAAAAGATATGTCTCCCTAGTGCAAACTCCGATTCTTACGTAGAATCACGTTCGAGGGGTGAACGTGAGATAATTTTATACTAGAACCAATTTACGACAAGAGTATATGATATAAATATGATTATAAATATAAATACACGACCATTTGAATCATATCATGCGAGGAACAGAGAAACACCGATCAATGGAGCATTATTATATGTATAGAGAACACGGACAGAATTTCGAGCGAGTGTCAGAATGACCAAATCGAGATTTCGAAATCGATTAGAATACAGAATCAAATTGAGAAAAATCCTCTAGTCTATTGAGGGCCATAAGCCCGATTCCACGTTCGCGAAAGAAATAATCGTTCAGTCGAGGATGTAGCTGCGATTCGAAGGTTGCTCACTTCAATACAAACATACTCTTTTCCTCTCCTCTTATGATTAGTTCGAAACAGGCAATCCTCGTTAAAATCATTTATCGACATTCTTCGAATTTATAATGTTTAGTCAAACGAATTGTTTGTTCTTGTCGATAAAAAAGGGGACAAGAGGTACGAAAAAGTAATAAGGGAAAAGAAGAGAAGAGATAGAAAAGTTTCGACAATCCGTTTAATCAGTTAGGTGAATACGTTAGGCGTCGTTAGGAACGACTTAATTGTATGTATATTTCTTGACTCGGAGCTTCGAGCCAGTTGCAATCATTTTCTCGACCAATTTACACGTTTTCCCGACCAAACGATACCTTATCGAGTACCTGCTTCGATGCTGCTTCCGCTACGCCCGTTTGGTGATCCAGTTATCAGCGATCGGATTAGCTTGACTTTCTGGTTGTTGGTCATGGAACGATGTTTGTCGTGATAACTCTATCAGATGAGGCGAATGCCTCAATAGCTATCGAGTTCAATTGAAAGCTATGGTTGATTAATTTGCACATGGTAGAAGAGAAACGAATGATGTATTGTAACAATCCACTGTCCCTTTGCACAATTTTCTCGCGATATCAAAGAGTCGTCTTTTAAATAATTGAATATGATATTATAACAGTATTTAAATATAATATTACTATTATTGTAATAATTAATGGTAAA
>NIJG01000010.1:1765073-1862352 GCA_002201625.1 Euglossa dilemma
TGTATTATATAGTGATAAATACTACCTGTAATTAATAACTTGCATTATGATTTAACTATGAGACTCTGTCTATTGTAAAATAGCTTACATTTAATTAGTTTAAGACCAGATTTGCCTCTTTGCATCGGGGAAATATGGCGTAACTGCTGAGTACTGCGAGTTTTGTCAACGTTACTGTAAGCTTCCTAGCATAGCTGGGAGCTTGAGCTTTTGATACGAGAAAGCTTACAGTGTGGCCTAAATATCCCAGTGGTCAGCGCGAGGTTTCGAGATTGCGCGATTTTTTTACCAATTTTTGGAAGGAAGATTGCGATCTGAGATTGAATGGCACGCGTGAAGATCCTTCGATGGCAGCCAAATCGATTACGGATGCGATCGATATAATCAGCAGGTGTGAAGGTATTATGTGTGTGAATTACATGGACATAAGTCACGTGGTTCGTTCTTTATAGCGTTTCAAAGACAAACATCTTTCGCAGTCTCGGCGAAAAGTTTTCGGCTGATTATGCGATTTCGTATCAGGAGAATATCACGTGAAAGGAGTTCTATCACCGAGACAGTTCCAAGAAATGACATTGTTTCCAATAATTATTAGGACCATATTTTTGCAGCTTCGGCAAACAATTCGATCTTTCGTCTTTATCTTCATTTGTGATTTTTATACTGTCCAAATGCTAAGCAATAAAAGATAAATCGGTTAATAATAAAAATATTATTACCAAAGACGAACTATTGAATTAATAACAAATATTGTCTATGTATAATTACAGTATGTTCTTTCGTGTTATTATAAAAATGGCAAAGGATTAGAAAAAGAACTGTCGACTAAAACGTGTAGGAAAATATGATACGCAGTACGAATCCGATTTATAAGTAAACTCCGGATATCCCTAACATAACCCGTTGATACAACGTTGATTCCATCGCTATATATTATTTTGGACTTGAAGTTCGAGTTCAGTAGTAGGAACATAGACGAGCTAGGATGTCGTCCAAGATTTCGTACGTCAGACAAGATCAGACTGTGATTAGAAAAGGATAGAAGGTCTTCGAGAGTGAAAAATTAACAATTACTCGGTTTACGTAATTAATTTTCAAACTTTTATAATTGCATCGTAAAGCTGGAATTTCAGGTAACATTCCTGTATAATAATCATAAATAATTTAATGTTAATTAGTCAGTTATTAATAACTGTTTGACGGCTCGGTGATTTCCCAACAACGACCGTCACGATTAGTCGTGAAAATATTTAATAAACAACGAAACTAGAAGCAAAATGTGAACAAAAATGATATGTGAAGATGCCCAAGAATATCGTTTATATAATGCTCGCATAAAATTCAAAAATTAATTACATAAAAAATAGTAATTAATATAAAAACTATCAATATTTACGGCAATAATTCAAACTCTCAATGGAATATTCATTAATAATTAATTAATTAGGAAGAAATTGATATCCAAATTCATATTAGAAGGTTCCTAAGGAACTCGCTTTTACGATGCAACTATAAAAGTTCATAAATTAGTCGCAGAAATTGAGTAATTTGTTAATTTTCTAATATCGAATAAAAAATTTAAACAAAAACAACATTCAGTGCCATCTGTGATTTCGATCCGGAAACTTGTGCTCCACTGGCGCCATCTGTGATCTTGAATTAGAAACATCTATGGAAACAAACTTCCAGTCTAAAATCACAGATGACGCTGAGCATCTTTTCTGAAAAAATTTGTTCCAAGTTCAAAATTAGAAGTGGTGTTAAGTTTATATTACACAAAAAATTGTTTCTAATCCAAAATCACAGATGGCGCTAAATCCACATTCCACTAAAATTTGTTTCTAATACAAAATCATAAGAACCGTATCATAGAAAATTGGAATGAAGGTTTAGATTATACATAATGTATAAATCATCAAATTTTTATTCATAACAAATTAATATCGTTAATAATAAATTCTTTGCAAAGTAAATTTATATTAAAAGTGAAAAAATTTATGAATCATCAACTATTAAAGCGGAACAAATTGTTCAGAAAGTAAATTTGTAATGAAAGTGAAAAGCTTTTATCTAATCTAATTATCGATTATTAAGACAGAAAAATAAAAATTAACCGAATCGGCAAAGTTCGGAAATGTCCGTGGACCTTCGGCCGATCGAAAGGTATATAAGGAGGGACGTGCATATATTCGAATCATTTGCCGATTGGCCATCCACACTCAATCCAGTTAATCAATTTACTAATAACTTTTTCCTTGTTTTCAGGTATTAATTACTTTTTTTTCAGATGTCTCTTTCATTTTTTTTTCAATTTCATTTGAGAATTCGAATATTTCATATAATGTTCGAATGTCTCTTCTTGTTGATTTATTTCTGTCTCATCAGTGGGTAGTTTTTCCCATTTGATTAACCTTCATGGTTTCTATTCTTTTTTCTATTCTTTATTTCTTCCCCTGTTACTAATCTACTATTAAAATGTGTCAGATTAATAAGTTTTCTTTTTAAGTTTTCAAGCTTTACAAGACATCGTTGGACGACGCGGGATGCGTGCGTTTAGACCTAAGTAGTCATAAGATAGATCCCTAGACTAAGTTACATGTGCGCACTATCCGTACAAAGTTAAGTTACCTAACTTGGAGCGAATATATCCATTATATTATATATTTTATATACTTCTCTTTTACCCCTTTCATTTACCGAACAGAACGTAATTTTTCTCGGGATAATCGCGATATTTTTCAAGTACTAACGTGTACTTGTACCCTTAATAAGTCGCGATTTTGTAAGTTTCGTTCCGACACTCACTCAAACCACTGCCACTTTTGTCACATGTCCGTTTTTGGGTGGTCGATTGGGTGGGTCCGTTTGTTAATCAATCCGTGGGTCTGTCGGCCTTGCTTGTCCGAAGTACAAATCTGCGTACACGACTAGGGTAATGGGCCTCTAGTAGTGATATTGCAAAACGAAAAAAAAAAACGAAAAAAAGACGAAAAAAAAAAAAACTGTTAGACCACATGGAATAATTAATTTCTCTCCCATGTGACTGCGGCCGGCGTGTCACTCTAAAAGGCCTGGTTAGGGCCCCACGACTCGATTGGGGTACGCTAGTACTTGCATTCGCGAGTTAGTCGCGTGCTCTAAGTTATGGTGTAGCTAAGTGAGCTAGGATCGAAACTCATCCAGACGCGTCGCAATTTTGACTTAGTTTCTTCTTTTTTTTTATTATTCGCCTTTTTTTATTTTTCATTCCCCAATTTTGTGAGAATATTAGAGTCACGTCAGTAGTGTATAAATAATCGTAGTATACCGAATCCAAATCCCCTTTGTAAGACACGAAATATGATAATAAGTCGGTAGAGTCATTTTAACTAAATTTGCTCCAAGTTAGGTTAGGGTATCTTTGATACGGTTAGAGCCGGTAGGATTGGGCCACTAGGGCCCATGTTCGAGTCTCGATGCGTAGCTACTTCCACGTGGTGAGACCTGGTAATTGGTGTGAGTCAAAAACTTACACCAAGCTAAGAGCTACGCGTCAAAGTCGTAAGCTAACTATAAGTTAGTCATAAATTAGAGATAAATTAGTTACAAGTAAGCAATAAATTAGTAATAAATTAGACATAAATTAGCTATAAATGAGCTATAAGTTAGTTAAAATTAGATATAAATTAGTAATAAGTTAGTTGTAGATTAAATATAAGTCAGTGATAAATTAAGTATAAGTTTTCCATCATAAGATAAGTGAGGGCAGAAAGATAAGTAAGGAAAACAAGGTAAGTGAAAACAGGAAGGTAAGTAAAAAGAGTATAAAATATAAAACAAGTAAAGAGAATAAGGTAAGTAAGGAAAGCAAGGTAAGTAAACACACTAAGGTAAGTAAGAAAAGTAAGAAAAAATGAGAAAAATAAAATAAGTAAGGATAATAAAGTAAGTAAAGTAAGTAAGACAAGTGAAAGAATCAGGACTGCAAACGTAGTCTCGAGAATTCTTGGATATGTCATTTCAAAGAACTGAAGAGAATTGTTAGAAATGACGTTTTCTAGGAATTGACTCGGTGGTCGACCTCCTATCATTTTATGTTATCCTGATACAAAGTCGCAAAATCGGTCGAAAATGTATCGCTGAGGCCGCCAAGTATCGTCCAAAAGATTCTTGGAAATGACGTCATTTCTTGGAACTGACTCGCTGATCGTTCTCTTGTTATGTTATGTTATCCTGTTACAAAGTCAGCCGAAAATTTCTCACCGAAGCCGCCAAAGCATTGTCCGGAGAATTCTTGGAAACTCGGAGTTCTTGGAAATGACGTCATTTCTCGGAATCTGTCAGTGAAAGACCTCCTATCATGTTATGTGTTGCTGATACAAAGTCGCAAAAATTTCTCGGCATGATTTTGCGACTTCGTATCAGGAACACATAATATGCGAGTAGGTATTCCGCCGACAATACTTTTGCTGCGAGCGGGGCAAAACTTTTGTCATCTGTGTGGCCAATACCTTTCCCGCGAATATGCATAAAACTTTCGCGGTCTCGTCGAGAAATTTTTGACCGATTGTTCGACTTTGTATCAGGAACACATAACATGTGAGGAGAAACAGTGCCTAGAAATGACGTCATTCCCACGAATTCTCGGGACAATACTTTTGTAGTCCTGATTCTTTTACTAGTCTTACTTACCTTGCTTTCGTTACTTACCTTACTTACCTTCCTTCGCTTATTCTTCTTACTTATTTCATTTTTCTTACATTTCTTACTAACTTACTTACTATCCTTATTACTTACCTTCCCTTCCTACTTACCTAATTTTCCTTACTTACCTTGTTTTCCGTACTATTTGTGTCGACTGATTTAATATGTGAGAGTGTGAGCTTTTGGTGCAAGATAGCGTACAGTGTGTGCTAAATATTCCAACGGTTAACGCAATGTTTTGAGCTTGTGTGATTTTCTGCCGATTTTTAGACGGAACATTCCGGTCTAAGATTGAATTGCGAACGAAACAAATTTTTTATGACTATCGATTCGATTGCGAGGGTAATCAATCTGAACTGCAGATATGTGGCTGGCATGTGTGTAAATTGCGTGGGTGTAAGTTACGTGGTTCGTTTTTTACAGAGCTTAGACGAAAGGGTAAGTATGTTGGTATATCAAGCCCTTTTCGACGCAGTTAAAGGATTGTCATCATAGCTAGGATCATGAGCTTTTGGCATAAGAGAGCTTATAAGGTGCCCTAAGTATTCCAGTAGCGAAGACGAGCTTTTAAGCTCGCGCGATTTTTTGGTCGATTTTTTTCGATAGAGGGTTCGATCTGAAAATGAGTAGGAAATTTGCTAAATTTTCGACGTCGACCAATCGATTGCGGTTTCGATAAATCTGATCTGCACGTGTGTTGGTATCATGTATGTGAATTGCATGGGCGTAGATTATGTGATTCCTTTTTTATAACATTTAGAAGACAGTGTAAACAAATCGAGTTTAGGATTTTAAATCGAGTAAAGGACGAGTACTTTTCGACGTTGTTGCCGGCTTATTATCATAACTAAAATAATGAGTTTTTGGTATAGGATAGCCTATAAGCTATGCACTAAGTATTTCAGTGGTCAGCGCGAGCTTTCAAGCTTGCGTCATTTTTTCTTCATTTTTTCGTCGACTTTTCGTTCGAAGGTTCAGTCCGAGAGTGAGTAGAAAATGTGCTGATTTTTCGTAGTCCGAAAATATCATTCGTATCGAATGTGATGTCAATAAATCTGATCGGCAGACTTGTAGCTGTCACGTGTGTGAATTGCATGGGCGTAGATCACGTGGTTCGTTTTTTATAGCGTTTAGAACACAGAGTTAGAATGACAATACTGCGATCTCTTTTCAATGCTGCTGAGAGTTTCTCAGGATAACTGGGAGTTAGAGCTTTTGGTACTAAAGAGCTTAAAGTGTGGCCTAAATACTTATTCCAGTTAAGGTCGCGAGCTTCAGAATGTGTGCACGTAATAATTTGTTAAACATAATACTAATTTAATGCGCATCTATTGCATGTTTACGGAAGTTAGCATGATCAGATTAAGATTATTATTATTAATTATTCACATATACATTTCAGATTAATATATTAAACCAGATTAAGATAATTTTCTTATTATAATATAAAAAGTTAAGTGAAATTGACTAAGATAATATGATAAAAATATATAATATACTTTTACGAATATCAAAATCCACTATATTTTATACATTTAACTATATTATTTTATATTTTTACTACATGTGTCCAGCCTTTTTTTAGGATTACGTGTTTTATTGTTATTAACCCCGAAATCACTCCTTTTATACTACCACCCTACTCCTAATCCTGATCACTAGCTGAACCATCCGAATTCTACAAGCCAGGAGGCAGAGGATAAAAAAAGCTCGGAATTCGAACCCTGTGTCTCCGCAGAAAAGCAGAATCCAAAGTGGAGCACCGAGTACGGCTGTCGGGAAAAGTCAGCCCCTGCCAATTCCCTATTTATACCCCCGGTTCTGTTCGATTTCTGCGCGGGTCATCGTGAACGACAGCGTCGGCGTGCGCGAGCAGGAAGAGGAAAATCGATGACAGACGCGGAACGTAAAAGCGGGCGGAGAAAAATCGTGGCAAGCTCGCGGGGCCGACTGCTCTGCGATTAGTCATCGTTGCGAGAGTAACGATTTCCCGAGGCGTTACGTACGGTCGTTCGCTAGACGTGTCTCTCGAAAAGGGAACGATCCTGAGTCATCGACAGATGCCAACGTACCCCGATGTCGCTCGTTCGTCTGCGCGCGGAGGCCAGCGTGTTCACGTGGCCGCGTGAACGCGTGACGATGATTTACTTCGCCGTTTAACCCTCTCGAACGGTAACCGGTTACGAAACTCGTCCGAGTTCGCCTCTTCCTTTTCGTTTCGACTTCCACGCGTTCGCCTCTTCCTTTTCGTTTCAGTTTTCAAGTGTTTACCTTCCTTTTCCTTTTCATTTCGACTTCCACGCGTTCGTCTCCTCCTTTTCATTTCGACTTCCATGCATTCGCCCCTTTCTTCTCGTTTAAGTTTTCAAGTGTTAGCCTTTCTCTTTATTTCGATTTCCACGCGTACGCCTCTTCCTTCTCGTTTAAGTTTTCAAGCGTTAACCTCTTCCTCTTCGTTTCGATTTCTACGCGTTCGCCTCTTCCTTTTCGTATAAATTTTTAAGCGTTTACCTTTTCCTTTTCATTTCGACTTCCACGTGTCGTCTCTTCCTTTTCACTTTGACTTCCACGCGTTCGTCTCTTCCTTTTCGTTTCGACTTCCACGCGTTCGTCTCTTCCTTCCCACTTCGACTTCCACGCGTTCGCCTCTTCCTTTTCATTTCGATTTCCACGCATTTGCCTCTTCCTTCTCGTTTAAGTTTTCAAGCGTTAACTTTTTCCTTTTCATTTCGACTTCAACGCGTTCGCCACTTCCTTTTCGTTTCGACTTCCACGCGTTCGCCTCTTCCTTTTCGTTTCAGTTTTCAAGCGTTTACCTTCCTTTTCCTTTTCATTTCGACTTCCACGCGTTCGTCTCTTCCTTTTCACTTCGACTTCCACGCGTTCGCCTCTTCCTTTTCATTTCGATTTCCACGCATTTGCCTCTTCCTTATCGTTTAAGTTTTCAAGCGTTTACTTTTTCCTTTTCATTTCGACTTGAACGCGTTCGCCACTTCCTTTTCATTTTGATTTCAACGTGTTCGCCTCTTCCTTCACGTTTAAGTTTTCAAGCGTTAACCTCTTTCTCTTCATTTCGATTTCTACGCGTTCGCCTCTTCCTTTTCATTTCGATTTCCACGCATTTGCCTCTTCCTTCTCGTTTAAGTTTTCAAGCGTTAAACTTTTCTTTTTCATTTCGATTTCTACGCATTCGCCTCTTCCTTTTCGTATCAATTTTTAAGCGTTCACCTCTTCCTTTTCATTTCGATTTCCACGCATTCGCCCCTTTCTTCTCGTTTAAGTTTTCAAGTGTTAGCCTCTTTCTCTTTATTTCGATTTCCACGCGTACGCCTCTTCCTTTTCATTTCAGTTTTCAAGCGTCTACCTTTTCCTTTTCATTTCGACTTTCACACGTTCGCCTTTTCCTCTTCATTTCGACTTCCACGCGTTCGCCTCTTCGTCTTCATTTCGACTTCACGCGTTCGCCTCTTCCTTTTCGTATCAATTTTTAAGCGTTCACCTCTTCATTTTCATTTCGACTTCCACGCGTTTGTCTCTTCCTTCTCATTTCAGTTTTCAAGCGTTCGCAATCACGTTTCTCGATAAACAATCAAAATAAAATCGCCATACTATGATTTTCCCAGCGATTTAAGTGAGTATTCTTATTTTAAAAAATCGATTCTTTTTATGTTTTCTCAAAGTATATGCTTCGGAACATGTTGGTGTAATTTGCTTGAATTCGTAAAATTAGCAAAGCTATTGATGTTTAACACTAGGTTTACAAACGTTCTCTGTATACCTATTTCTACGGACATTTGTCACATTTGCAGGTTAAAGAAACCACGTATTTTCTTTAAAAAAAAGACGAGTTTAATTTGAAAACAATTACAATATTAATAGACTTAATATATGTTAATGAAATCTGTTAATATTGTATAATTGGAGCAACACATCTGTCCAATTAGCGGCTCGCGTAAACCTAGTGTTAAAATGTGGCATATAGTCACGGAATTAGGTATGTGAACATAAATTTCATTTAAGAAAATACGAAAGGAATAGCACAAACAACTCTGAAGACAAAGGAATTTTTGTTTCCACTATATCCAATGAACATATGATCACAATGAATATCGTGAATCAAGTAGGTTCGTACGATGCTTAGTTATGTACACATGTGTTTTGAATCAGTTGAAATCGGTTGATTATTTTTCTAGTTATACTGCACGCCGGTTTGCGAAGGAAAAGATTGGTAAACTACCAGCGTTTGAATTTGTACGATTTCTTAAGCGAAGAAACTCTTTATTTTTCACTGTAGAAACATTTAACATTTTAAATAGAAATTACCTTGATACCTCTGGTATTAAACTGTGAACTACTGACACTTTTAAATCGGTCGCTGAAACAGTCCTTGGTATCGACTGAATTATTTACCTGTCTGTAGTATACTGAATTACGTGGAAATTACTAATTCGCGTGTCAGTGAAACATAGAAAATCATATATTTCGGAATTTTCAATGCCTTGCGAGTTAATATCCAGTCGTATATCTTCTCTGGACATTTGTATAATCAATCCCGTAATAGCCACGTGCAAATCTAATTTGTGATACTTCTTTCTCATTTTCCAACCTGAACCTCGTAAATCATTCGTCCACGCTGACATCTCTGTTAATTAAAGCGGCAAAATGGTGAGATAGAAAAACGATAAACTTGAGAAAAAATGGAACAGTATCGAGGATTTTTGCGGAACGATGTCGTGCACTTATCGGGTTGAAGCTTTCGAGTGAAAGCTGTGTCCTTTGAAATAAATATCCCAGCGTTTCACGAGCATCCTCGTTCTCTTCGTCAAAGATCGTGTTATAATTCCATCAAGATAACCTGATATTCCTCTCAAAAGGACGCCGGTCTTACTCAAAAGCCTCGATATTAATTAACTATCGATTAGTCGTCGTATAACGAGCATGTAAATTTCCACAAAAAAAAACTTAAATAACTAAGATGATATCTCGCAGTAAATTCAAATAAAGACTTGGAATACACATCCAAACAATTTGCACAAAATACCTGCACTCTTCTGTTGTACAGTGTATTCGTTTCATCTAAACACGTGTAAATATCTGGAAAAATACTGAAAACTACAAGCTGCGGAATTATTTTTACGAGTTAGGCTGTCGGACTTTGTATCGATGACTCCGTGAAAACCAGATGGCTCGAGAGTTCGAAAGTTCGGATAATGATTCGCGGCAAACCACGAACAATTATTATTCCCCGAAAATGAATCGACATAAAATCTGCGATAAAATCCGCAGCTTCACGCTGAAGAATTTAAACACAACTTTCTTCGCAAGGTAATCCCGAGATCGAATAAATATCTCTGAATGTGGCATTCTGGATATTCTCTGATATTTACCCGGCGTGTTTTTCCAGATATTTGCACGCGGCTGAATAAAACAGCCGGACTGCGGAAACGCCGTTGCCAATCTCGACTTTTCGCATCCGCGACGTCTCTTGCGTAACTCGAGATTGCTATCGGGCGCGATCGCAGTGGCAGAGAAAAGAGAATCGATGGTAGGTGAATATATTTACCGCTGTGGACGAGTATCTGGCAGAGTCGGGGGAGGACGAGAGGCCGATGCCGCATGACATGCCATCGCTTCCTAGACTACTATGAAAACTGCTGTGCAAGGAATTCAACAGCGGCCCCGGGGATGCAGGCGACGCCGTCAAAGGGGACTTCGATCTCACCGAATCCGTCCTCGACCTGTAAATCAGTAAATCGATTACACGCTCGATGCAGAAGCACAGCGAGGCTTTCAGATTTCAGACAGTGACACTCGCAGGGGAGCTGTGCACGAGCGTTTGAGCAAGCAGCTTCTACGGCAAGGCTGTCTCCGAGAGGGGAACAACGTGGTCTATGAATGCGCGTCTGTGCTCAAGCTCGAGGTTCATCACGGATTTTCCAGTCTCGATGAATCCCGATGGGAAAGCAGCGTGTGAGAATCTGCCTGGCATTGACAGAGTTCGACTTATCGTTAGGCCGGTGCTCGATGAAAGCTTGGATGGGTTACTAAGAGGAACCACTCCTTCTAGAGGTACAGCCTGATTCCACTGGGAAGTTGATCGCTTGATTTATTCATTTTTTGATGTATATACCGTTAGTAGTGAGCGTATTGACATACGCTACATTACAAGAAAATTCGTCTGGAATGTTCATGTATGTTTATAACGAAATGAGTTTAACATGGAGCAATTTTTGCGAGTGATTCGAAAATTGCAGGAATCGTTTACATTAAAATGAAAATAATTTCTGAAGGTATATAATTCATAGGTTTATTTGGAAATTAATAGCGAATAATAATGTCTGATTTCGTCTGTGTGTAATATGCGTAAACCTAGCGTTAAGAGAGCCAAATAAAAATAGAGTCGATATTCTTTCATGTTCTGGTTATATTTTTTGTGATAGAATGCTACAAAAATTAAATATATTTTTTGTGCAAAACGTCCTGATTCTTGTAATGTAATAATACTATTTTGACCCAGTGTATATATTAATATACTCAAAAAATATAACATTCTATTTGAAATGACATAAAGATTAACCCTTCGAGAACGTATCATGATGTGGTCTAGAAAAATATATCGAAATTAATCACGCTACACTAGATTATTAACCTTTAACTGTTGATGTACGTCAAATTGACTCCTTATTATCTATGCCGAAGTATGTCAAAGTGATTCTATCGTTACAATAGCGATGACGTGACGTTAAATTGACCCCTTGTCACTACCAATTATAATGTAATATAATAAATACAATAAAATCACCAAGAGAATAACAAATAGTATCGAAAAATTGATATCACGATTAAAATCACTGACGCGAATATTATTAACTGCAATTAAATATAGTTAAAAAATATCCAAAATGTTTCCAATTCCATCTCGATTCTTCCCAAAAACCTCTATTTCCTTGACCACGAGAAAAGAAACCGGAAATCGTACATAAATCGTCCTCGAAGGGTTAACTTTGTTTCGCAAATCTAACCTAGATAAATCGCGATATTTCAAAGTCGAAAGTTTCAACATCCCCGATATTTCGAAGGACAGAGCGTCAATTGTTGGCACAAACTCGAAAACTGGAAAACAAAATAGACGTTTGCTTTCACAAGATTTATGCCGCGCGATTCAACAAACGGAAGCAAACAATTCTCGAAACTCGTAGACAGACGCTTCCTGAAATTGCGGAATTTCTCGGATTATCTGGCAAAAAGTTTGCACGAGCCAGGTCATTCAATCGGCCGGAGTCGTTCGATTATCGCGAAGAATGTTTAATCCTTGGCGTGCTGCCACTTAATCCGCTTTCATCTGTCGAATTATTCGTCACAGTTTTCGCGACGTGCTGAACACGCGTGTTTTTCTCGAACATGTGCGCGACACGACCTTCGATGGTTCGCCGGAATACCATCGTCGAACAGATCCGCGTGGATCCGGCAGATGTTCAACAAACCCGTGATTTTGCCGCGTTTATCGCGGTTTTGCCAGATGCTCGTTAAACTTTCAGTTCCGTGTGCCACTCGATCAAACCTGTTCGCGAAATCGGTCGTTCTTCGCTGAATTCGTTCAAGATGTACCTTTTAAAAGAGTGGTTCTCGAAGAGTGTACCGTTCAGTATGCGAAATATTTTGTACACAGGCCTTGTACTTTACACGTTCGCTGCCATTTTGACTTTTAGGACTTGACGATTAATCCCGGAAACGTATTGAATTTTTAGAAACGTAAAATCTGTAACACGCTATATTTCCACGCGTATTTCGGACTATCGATGGACTCGGTAAAGACACAAATCGCGTAGAAATTTCGCGATACACTGGAAAGAATTCAAAAGATTCGAGAAATTTGCCAATTCGCTGGTCCCTTTTTTCCGAGCCTGTTTCAAACGCGTCCCAGAGAGCCAGGAGAATTCTGGACTTTAACAGCTCCTTAAGAAAGGCAAGCAAAACAGGCTGACGGCGGGGAACGTGTTAAATTAGCGTCCGTTTCTCTTCAGCCTCGTTTCTCGCTCATCGGGACGCTGAATCAAACGGAATTAAACAAGTGTAAGCAGCGTTAAAGCCGGCACGTACAGTCTCGCCCGGAACTCCGACGATCCATCCGAGTTCCGTCGACGGACCCGCGGACAGCAGCCTCTTGTGCGCCGCGCGGTTCGAAGCTGAAAGGTCGGGTAGAAGCGTGTGCGCGTATCTCACGATGATCTCTGTTGGCCCTCGGAACGGCGAGGAAAAATCGGTCGCGGTGCATGCAGAACGCGGGTCGAAGCGATCGAACGAGGAGATCTCGTCTAAACGTGCTTCGTGAAATTGCACGAGTGCCTCTAATCTATTTCTAGATGTGTGTGTTCCACCGCGAGCTGAATACTGTGACGCCGGTAGGACCAGGCGTTTACGAGTCTTTGTTGATCTCGACGACCATTCGCGATCGAACATAATTCGCGTGTAATCGCTCCAATAGCATTTCTGTGTTTCATTTGTCTCTCTAATTCGATCCCGGGTGGAATTAACGTAACACGAAATGATTTAGCACGTAAACCAACGGAGTACTTAACACTGACGATTCCGAAGAGAGGAAATTTCATCGTCGAGTATTGTCCCGAAAAACTTCGCGTCGCTGCGGTATTAGACCGACTCTACGTCTAATAATAGGAAATGACCAATTAGGGCCAGAGTGTCACTCGAATAGCCATGACCCAACGGTTGTGAAATTCATCCACCCCGTTCCTCAAACTATTTAAACGACAATGATCCGAGACCTATGACACGCGAGACACTGTCAATCGTGACTTCGTAGTTATCGATCCAGACGCGGACTACTACCCTTATTACGATCTATGTCCATCGAGGTAGAGGTGCTCGGGGCACAGCAGTCGGTCAGGCACGTGGAACCTTGAAAAGCATGTCACCTGGATCGCAGAACCAGTCGGGGACCATTCCGAGACCAAGAAACCGTGCAAGAACCATTCCATACTCGTGGAACCTGGACTCGTCACGAGCCTCGAGACTGCGAGAGTCTAGGGTGGTCCGAGACTTGTCCAAAGTCGATTCTGGAATCGTGGAATCGTGGATTGTGGAATCCTACGGTCGTCTTTTTCGAGGTTCCACCGGTCCGAGATGCTTCGCCGCGTGGACCCCACGGTGTAACCAAAGTTGCTTATTTTATCAGGAATAACGAACGTCTGTATGAGAATACCACGGCTGTTAATCTGTCGCAAGCATCTGTCCGGCTAGCAATTTACACCGCGATCGTTTGCCCGTCGCTCGGAAAGACGCGCGAAATCTACGATCGTTGCTCGATCCCGCGTGATCCGGCTAATGAATAGCGATCTTCCAGCGCGAGCTTCCACCAGCTCGAGATGAACGACCCGGCAAAAACAACCGACCAAGGATTATCCCGGGTAATTGTATCTGGCGCGAAACCGGCTTTGTTCGTGAACGGTTCACCGCGACAGGTTTATGCGTCACGGAGAAACGGCGAAAAATTTTCGGCGGATCCAGCGTTACCATCGAGATTTAAAACGATTTTGTTTGTTATTCGATTCCGCGAGATTTATCGTGTCATCTTTCAAGTAGCGGCCGCGTGTAATTGGACAATGTATAATTCGAGAGTTTACACGGAAAGATAAGGCTGGAGAAATTAAGAATCGTAAAAGGGAACATCTGTCGTTAACGCAACCAAGGATATGATCCATGTGTTAAGACGTTGTAGGACACGTGTTCATGGAGATATCTTTTTTCTCGCGTCGATGAGTATCGTATATCTCGCGAGCTTTTTCCTCTTAATCGTTGGCTGGGTCTACGCGTGAACAGCTGTCCGATCGGGAAAATAATCGCGCTCGTGTGTTCAATCTTGATGGTTTTCTGCGACTCAGAGAGAGCGACGTTAATGAAAAGATCGCGATTCAGCTTTGAAAATCACACGGCGCTAATTAATAAACATCTCCTACCTCGTAGGATATAAAACAACTCGAGCCTGACTTGAAATTATTTAACAAAGACCTGTCATGATTCATAAAATTCCTCCAAAAAGAAAGAAAAAAAGGAAACATCTCCTACCTCGTAGGATATAAAACAACTCGAGCCTGACTTGAAATTATCTAACAAAGACCTGTCATGATTCATAAAATTCCTCCAAAAAGAAAGAAAAAAAGGAAAGGAAGCA
Source organism: Euglossa dilemma (assembly GCA_002201625.1). Taxonomy (NCBI): domain Eukaryota; kingdom Metazoa; phylum Arthropoda; class Insecta; order Hymenoptera; family Apidae; genus Euglossa; species Euglossa dilemma. The sequence goes on from NIJG01000010.1 coordinate 1,779,946, forward strand.
TAAACCAATCGTTACGAAAACCTTTCACTAAGATCTTCCTTATCTTTCCAAAAAAAGATCGTTATAAGCACCTTCTACGATTCGCGGAATTGCTTGGAAACCGGCAGAAATCAGAACTTCTAGGATCTCTTCACCCCGGGATATCCGATCGCAAGCTACGTCGCCGCGGCGTACGCGTTAAATTCAATGCAACAAGTTAAACCGAATTAAACGAAGCGGTCGAAAGCGACGCGACAGTGAACGACAGTCCCATTGAAAATGGCGACGGAGGCTGGCCGGAGATTTTCAACGGTGGCCGTAGCCGTTTGCTCCTTTTGTCGCGCAACAGCTCAGCGTATTTACAGTATCAGCATTCAGGCGGTGAAGTAACGACGAAGAAGCCGAGAGAAAGCAGCGTGGGACACCGGGTACGTACGTCGTGGAACACGCGAGACGGCAGGGCAAGAATTACGCGCGCCGCGTCCGCTTCAGCTGGTTCGCGCGCCGGCCCGAGCGCGCTCTTCCACACGCCGTCCTCCGCGCGTGCACGCTTTTACTTCCTTCTTCCTACGGGTCTCCTCGACCACGGCCACGGTCGCCACCAGAAGAAAGGTTGCCCCCGTCCTTTCTCGCGTCCCGCTGCCTCGCGCCGACAGCGATTTATTAACCCTCGCGAGCGTTCGAGCGCGGCTTTTCAGAGGAACGGTGAACGCACCGCCGCGGAGGGCATTGTTCTTCGCGAACGTAAATTTGGAAAGTTGGACAGCCGTACTTTTGCACGCTTGCTACGTCCCTGCGATCCGCGCTCGTCCTCCGTGCTCGATGTACGGTTAAAGAGATTTTTTCCCAAACTTTCGCTGCTCGCTTTTAGTGAAATTTCGTAGGTTTATTCCATGAAATTTATATCTTTCTTTTTTCTCGCCTTTATTTCTCCCGTTTTTTTTCCTTTTTCCCTCAGTTTCAAGTAGTACGGACGAAGAAACGAGCCGGGACGAGTGGAAGCTTCGTGCGATCGAGCGGCGATGATATCGGTTTCAATTGCCTTTCTATTTTACGTTCACCTGGTGGGTGTTGCTTTTTCCACCAGCGCGGACTGCTCCTCGGGAACGATCCTCGCGAATCCGGGGGGGATAGTCCTGTTGTTAACTCCGTAAGTCAGAGGCCAAGGAGCATCGATTAATTCGAACGTCGATTAGCGAGGATCCATTAGCAGGAGCATTAGTTACCCGAGTGACATGATCCATCGCTCCGCGTAGTTTCAAAAATACGTTGCAACTAATTGGAAGTGGTTCAAAGTAAATGACTCTGGCCTGAAACTAACCGATTACAGATTGCGAGGCTTAGGTTATCAACAGCTGCTCGATCTTCGACGGATTTTTCAGACTATGACCCTGACCAGCTAACGCGAGTACTCTAAACTCCTCGACGGTGTTTTACACCGAACAGGGTAGCGGCTGTAGTTCGCAGCTTTTTTCCCCGCTTTACGCGTCCTTTTCTACCCTTGTAAATTCCACGCGATAAAGGAACTTTCTCTCGGCTTCGCGTTCGTCGCCTACGTCATTACTATTAAGACTAAGGCCATTCACCGACCCTAACGAAGCCCTGAAAAGCGCGACGACGTACAAACGGTGGGCTCTCTCCTCCGCGTCTTGCTCTTTTTCCTTCCTTCCCTTACACCATCGAATCGTCCAGCATTCTTGTTCACGCGCTGTTCGGCTTCGTTAGGATCGGTGCTCGGCTTGGCTACAAGTCTGCACACCATAGGTGAATACCTTTCGGGCGACAGCTGGTCGACAAAGCCGACCACCTTCTTTTTCGTTCCGTGAACGCTGAGCGAGGGCATACTACAAGGAGGGGTAACGATTTACGATGAACAACAAGCCGAATTATCCCTTCGGCTTTTGCTTACTTAGGTATATAGCCTTGCCGTTCAAGATGTCCCGAGCGAAATGAACGCTGGGAACGAGCCGAGTCGCGAATCAATTAGCAATAGTGTCGAGGATGAAACGACGAAAACCAGCAGCCGGAATTCCGACGGATCGGATCACTGTCTCGTGGTTTTCTACGTAGCAGGAGGTGACGGTTCATCTTTGGGAAGATCTTGGATGATTGATCGTTTTCACGAGTGGGCTTAGAGGTTCGGATAGAGGCGAGTTCCATTGTAGAAATGAATTTATTCAGCTGAGATCGAGGGATCAAAGGACGATAAGATGACTTTAAAGATTGAATAAGAAGCGAGAGGGATTGGAGTTAGACGTGTTGACCTTTATCAGTGAAATCCTGGGTAAAGTTCAGGAATTTTGATTTTGTCGACTCTAAAGTTCGAATAGAAAGTGAGATTGAATTGAAGTATTCGTGTGTCGGAGTGCAATGGCATATTCGGTTGCTTATTTTTTATAAATCCAGGACTCTTGTCAATTTCGCGAGGAAAATTAAATAGAATTTACCGAAGATCTATCAGTTGAAAAACTTGAGTAGAAATTATTTTGAAAATAATAGATAAGGAAATTCTTATACCAAAATGAGAATACTATGAAAATATTTGCTCATATCTTTCCCATAACAGATACGGTTGAAAATCAACATACGTCCTAAGTAAACGAAGGCTCTATCCCTTATCCGGATGCCAGTGGGCGTGTATTGCGTGTCTGATAGTTTTCTCGGGACATCTTGCACTAATATGTACACATGTATATGTATATTTGTATGTATAAGGAAACGGAGTCTGTATCGTAATCAAAGAAAAAGCTGGATAAACCCTAATCTACGTTAAATCAAATATTTACGTATGCTTCGTAACTCTAGGGGTAAATCGAACAATGTTCACTAATCTTTGAAAAAGTGTATAGTTACAGTGTCAAAAGAAAGTTAAGGAATCACATTTTTCCACGCGTCAAGTTTCGTGAAGTTCAACTGATCTAAATTTACCGTGAACTTAAACGAAGTATTTTGTTATTAACGAGTGCACATACGCGAATTAGGTTGGTACACTAAGGAAATATAAATATAATACGTACTAATATGAATTAGTACGAGTCTGGCTCGTATGTTTAAATATAGATATTTCTTTCACAAATAAACCAAGATTTCGCGTTCTTCCAAATTTCATATCATTTCCTAATAAATTAACTAATTCATCCCGCAATTATTATACACCTTAATAACAAAATACGTCGCGAATAAAATCTACTGATTCCAAACAACGTACTACAACCTATACTCTAACTTCTCCAACGCTCCAGAAATAAAAATACAAATTTTTTTAAAGGAACTAAAATCACAAATAAAACAGAGTTTAACCCTTTGCACTCTGAATCAAATTGCACGTGAAACATTCAAACGAAATAATTCTACCCTAATGTCTTGTTTTATTTTAGCACGAAAGGTATTTGTCACCGAGCTTAGAAAAACATAAGGAAAGCTTGGAATTTTCAGCGAGTGCAAAGGGTGAGAAAACATATTTCAAATAACCATCCTTAAACCTTACCCAGGAACGAGCGATACGTTCCACGCGATGCTCCGACATCCGACTAACAACTTTGACTAACTATTATTAACAACATAACCGCTGACCATTTCCTGGTACCGGCAGCGAACGCAGTCGCGAAAGGCGAAATGCAAAGGTCGCAGAAACGGAACGTCTCTCGAGCAGGCACGCGCGTCGAACGTAACACTTCATCTGCGTTCCAGGAAGTCTGGGATTTCTCTCGCTTTTCCCTTTCAGCCGGTAGTAATTAAGAGAAAATGACACGTACCTGTTCGACTTTGGCGTAACGATGTCTCTAGTTTCGGACGTGTATTTCCTTTCAGCACGGCCGCCGTTGAAAAGCTCGACGGTCTCCCTGGTAACCGTTTCCAGGAGTGGTTCTCCGCCCCGTCTACCCTTGCTGAACGTCCTTTGATCCGTTTTACGGACCATAACCACCCTCGACAGCGGCTGATTGAATTCATGACCGTGCATCGTTGGCGGAATCATCGCTAACGACTGCGAGAGGGGCCCTCCGACTCGCGGGGACCTGAAACGGATTATTGACATTCCGGAAATGAGGGGATTTGCATCGAATGCTGCATATACTAAATAAAAATATCGCTTATGCTACGCTTAACTTGCTAATAGAAACCTTGTTCCTTTCTTTCCTCGTTTTCTACACGTTTAATATCGCGTTGCTTAATGTAAACGCTAATGGCGAAAAATCAACGAAATGAAATTTTATATCACCGGTCAATGACTCTGAGGTTTCATTATATTTTTCCGATCTTTGTATATTCTTATTTCAGTCGTTTCGTCACTAAAATTGTATCAATTTCAAGTTCTCGGTTTGCAGACTTTTCGCACAGAATTTAGTGCATGTAATATAGTCGCAACAGACAAGACGACGCCTGAAAATGCCTGGAGAGGGCAATCCCGTGTTTCAAAGTCTATAAACGTTAAATTGATAACTCACGATATTCTCGGAAGTGCATAATCGCAAGACAAATTTGTCAAGCGCATTTGGAGCCCTCGATGTTGAGCAATAATAAGACAAGACTCTAATTCGAGTTTTTAACACCACCGTGTGGAAGAAACAAAGTCTCTAGAGAGTGATTTAGCGAAGCAGCATCTTGTGAATTCCTATTATCAAACGCATGGCTGATTTTAACACTAGATTTACGGGACCCGTCAATTTGATGGATGAGTTGCTCCAATTATACAATATTAGTATATTTAATCAACTTATATTAAGTTTGTTAATATCGTAATTGTTTTTAAATTAAACTCATAGTCTTATTTTTTAAGAAAATACGTAGTTCTCATTACCCGTAAATCTGACGGGTCTCCATAAAGATAGGTATTCAAAAACGTCCGTAAACCTAGTGTTAATGAAATTATGATAGGAGTTTAATGAAGGTGAAACGTATTACGGTATACGCTTGAGTTACAAGAATTTTTCTCCCGTGGGATCGCGATGGGTTTTCAGTCCCATAGGAAAAATACGTGTTTAATATACTTCGTGCGTTACACGTTGGCTTATTAACGAGATTAATTTGCAACGGAACATTAATTATCGTGCTTAAATACATTTCGAGATAATAGTCGGAATATGTTTACCCGGATAATTATGCTTTCCAGGAAAAGCTATCGTGGGAAAGAAAATACCGTAGAATACGCGATGCCATGTCAATCGATGGTCATTCTATCAGATAACTTATCTCGATCCCTCGCTTTCTAAACACGAGGAATAATGATACTGTCAACGACGAACGTCCGTAGGCGGCAGGCTATAATGTCATTAAAGCGGGGAATCATTGTAAGATAATTTAGTTGCTTCAATTGCTAAATAGGACAATGACGTGACAAATGATACCTGACAAATGACGAATTTTATGGTTTACGTCTGATCCCTAGACATGTTGACGTACTTATATATACTAAACGCATCATAGGCATGTAGTTTAGAATTTTAAACGCTATCCTGTATTTGCGTGCCTCAGTCTCGAGTAACTACAGAGAAATTGACCGACGAAAGTCGTATCTATTTTAAATATTACGAAGATAAAATTAATTTTATTACACGTTAAATTATATTGACCGTGAATTGCATCTTTTAATTCTACGATCATTACGATTATATTCAAATTTGATTGCTCGCGTGCAGATTGATCGCAAATACCAATTGATTCTGTAAACTCATCTCTTCTCGTGAATTCAATTTGCGATATGAAAAAATTACAGTCACGACGTACAATTGAATTTTTCTTTCATCGAGGATCACGCAATACTTGACTACTCAAACAGTCTTTAGAGACGCGAATTATCGTTGCAGGAGAATCTTACTATAACGGGAAAGATGCTTTTGTGCGTGCCGGTTTGCAATGAACGTTAAGGTGGACACGTCTAATTACGACATATGTGGTAATAACATCTCTCGGCCTATGAGCTCAGTATTCGTAGCGATGAGTGAACAACCTAGCACCGTCATGAGACGTATAATGAGGCAGGCAGATGCAATGAAGACGTACAATTGACCGTAATTTTAGTCGTCCGTCGACACAGTTCGGGAATAGAACAGGTGTCATGGCAAATTCTCCAGATAATTAACACGTAAAAATACAAAATTTGCCCATCAGATCTTATTCATTTCCTTTACATTCTCATATAGCGAAAACTTTGGTCGAAGAACACGTTTTATTCGAGGAATAATTCATGCGATGAAACGTATTCGAGTATCTACAAATAAATTCGCGGTTCTTCTTCAATGTCTCGACTGTTATCTGCTATCGCGTTGCAGAAAGAACTGAAAGTAATAAATTATGAAAATAAAATGGTAATGCGCGAAGATATATTCCAGTTTCTAAAGCTGCAGATCTGGATCTTGGACCTCGCAACCTTCCATTTGCTAAATGACTACTCCAATAAATTGAATTGCCCACATCACCTATGGAATCTTTCTCTTTGATCATAAAAAGGTAATCTAGTGCTTCTGCGAATAACCCTTATTTATCATTCGAAACATTTCTATTTATCTTTCAGCATAAACTATTCGAAATGTTCTCAGAATCGATTCCGTCTTCCGAGATAATAACTTCCTGAGAAATTTAAAAGGCATTTCGTCCGATTTTTCCGAGAACAACGAATTCAAAGTCTTAGTAGAATTTTATCGAGAATAACGCAACTCTGTTTCAAACATAGAAAAATGTCATATTATCACGCGAACCTTGGACGCCGCTTTATTGATTAATGCCATCACTGGACGCTTTCATTCGCGTAGGAAATATATTCATATCCGGACCTGAGAAATTTTCTCTCCAAGGATCTCGATATATCGCAAAGAATACTGTATCCAATACTGCAAGGAGAGTGTGGCCAATACGGACGATCAAACCGGTATTTTCCTCTTCTGAGTCGCGAATAAAACATCCTATAAGCGCAGTTCCAGAAACTTTTTCTTCCAAGCATGCAAAAACACTCTGTTTACATAGGAAACTTACAAGAATAGTTCTTACTCTCGTTCTACATTTACTACGCTCACTCTATTTACTCGACCACAAGTACCGTTATAATCTGTGTTTAACAATGAAAAAAGCGACAACAGTACGGCGTTACGAGTACCTTCTTACCATTCTCGAGAAATTTCGATACAATGTCGGTCTGAAGAATTCGAGAAACGATAGAAAGGAAACTCGACGAAAGATAACGATACATCGAGTGTATACTAAGCAAATAAAAACTAATCGAGGGAAATTTGACGAATTAAAAATATCTGCATTATTGATAACAAAGCTAAAATTATTTTCTGCTATATTCCAACCAGTTTTCACTCCAGAAAATGAAAAAACTTCCAGATATATTATGACATTTGTCCCTAAAGGGTTGTAAAAACCCTTCCACGTCCGAGCAGATCGTTCCGCGAATGACGCGTAACTCCACGGTGACATCTGGCGTCGCACGCGACGCTGTGCATCTCTCAGAGGAACCTCGGGAAAGTTCGCGTCGTCGGGACTAAGGTTTCGCGCCCTTATCTTCTCGGGTTTCCGTTAATTCGCTCGACACGTTCGAGCACACGAACTTGAACGCCTAACCGATTTCAACAACGCGTCGCATCGCGAAATCCCGAAGTCCGCCAATGTGTATCCGCGATTCGGAATTGCAAGGACGGTCCGAAGCGCTGGCAACCCGAAATTATCCGGTCGATTAAGCCGGTTGCCGGATCTCGTTACTTTTAAAACCACGCTCGCTGGCTCCTCGTTAACCCCGTCGTTAACGCGCAGTCAGATTCTCGTTCCGCGGGCAATTAAGGCTGAATTTCTCTCGGCCAGGGTCTAATCAACGGAGGGGCAAAGTTAGAACTGCGACGTTATTGCGGATCCGCTCGTAAACCCGGGAAGGGGCCAGGTCTTGCGCGGCGCGGTGAAAAAGCTCGGCGATGATTTTTACGATCGTGAGACGACACGGGGTCGTGCTCGCAACGGTGAAACCGCGAGCCGATTGGAAAGGGGCGACTGACATGTTCGGCTTCGATGCACTGGCCGGAGGAAAAAGTGAAGCTCGTCGATCGTAAATCATCTCGATATCGCTGGCCAGGGTGAACGCCGTTGGACTTTCCTCGGACGGAGATAAGGATGCAATCCTACCGAGATCGGGGCTTGAATGAAGTTCGCGTGAAGAGCAGCGATTTTAATTAATGGTTTATCCTGGGTGAATTGCGTTAATTGCCAGGGTCTGTGTACGCTTTCCGAGAATAATAACCGCGGCGAATTATGCACATACGGAGCGATTCCAGCTGCTCGGGATGGGCTGTGAGTTTCTGCTCTTTACCGTGAATCTCGGGGAAAAATGTTGCCTGTTAAATTGGGGGTAAAAATTATTTTTCTTTTCTGTCTCGCTAATGATTTTTGCTACGCGTCGGGTAACAGTGCGATATACCTGTTTCAGAGGAACGACCGTATTCGCGGAATCGATTCTCCCTATTGTTTTCGACCATAGGACAGTTTAAGGATCGTGAAAATGGAACGAACGGACAAAACAACGGATATATACAGGCCNATTTTTCTTTTCTGTCTCGCTAATGATTTTTGCTACGCGTCGGGTAACAGTGCGATATACCTGTTTCAGGGGAACGACCGTATTCGCGGAATCGATTCTCCCTATTGTTTTCGACCGTAGGACAGTTTAAGGATCGTGAAAATGGAACGAACGGACAAAACAACGGATATATACAGGCCTGAGGAAAAATGACGATTATGTTACGTAAATCGAAGTCGCTCGATTCGACCCGCATTTCATTGCGGCAGAAAAACAATTGCAGTTAGCCAGCGTTTCTCAAACAGCGATAATGCGAAAACCAGGACGTTTTGCTACGCTTATGTTTGCTTCTTACTCGCCACGTAATAAACGTTCGCGTAGTTTACTATGATATTTTGCGACCGTTTTTCTAACCCGACCATGTTTCAGCATTATTATTATCGCAGTTTCTTATAAGACCGTTTATGTAAAAATACACTTGACATCATTCGATCCTTGCTTCTTTCTGCGTCCATTAATGACGAAGTTATATAATTTGCATCTCCGCGTTCGTGTATCAAGGTGAATGAGGAAATTCGTATCGACTTTACGACGGATAACGTGCGAGATTCGCGTGCACTAGATTAAAACACAACTTTTATTCCTTTGCGCGAGATATTATCCTTCCGAGTATCGGAGCCATATTTCCGGAATAAAATTAACATCGGGAGAAGCTAAAAGGTAATTTTTCGGAGTAACATTTCTTTTTCTTTAACAAGTAATAATACTTTTACTCGTTCGAAATTACGTGTTCGTTGTTATGAGAACCCTTTCGCTACGGTACCCTCGGAGCTGAAAGCATTCGCAGTGCCCAAGGTAAGAAAAAATTTTGCGCGGAAAGAGATACGACCGTAGATATTTCGGTGCTTCGTATGGTTAATTACAACGTAAAAATGTAAATGAAAAATTGCGTGAGTCTTAACGAGCGATTATTTTCCACGCATTTGAGAACGTACATATACATCACGACTCGGATGACTATATCTAAAATTTTGATTCGATATTCCGCACACGATATTATCACTCTCCTCTTATTCCGTTTCTTTTTTTAAATTCTTTCCTTTTTCTATCCATCGGTCATATAACCCGTCATGGTAGGTTTAGCGTCAATACAGGCATTACGCACAATGCCCGCGCAAAATCGCGCAACGTGATAAACGCTATACACATTCTCCACGGCGAAAGGGTTCAAATTCGTATACCTAGCAACGATCAACGTTAATCCCCTCAACGCACACCACTATTTCTTCGCGAACAACCGTAACCTCGCCGAAACGATCTAAACTCAACCTCCCAAATTCCTACATATATACATATTCTCCACGGCGAAAGGGTTCAAATTCGTATACCTAGCAACGATCAACGTTAATCCCATCAACGCACACCACTATTTCCTCGCGAACAACCGTAACCTCGCCGAAACGATCTAAACTCAACCTCCCAAATTCCTACATATATACATATTCTCCACGGCAAAAGGGTTCAAATTCGTATACCTAACAACGATCAACGTTAATTCCCTCGACGCACACCACTATTTCCCCGCGAACAACCATAACCTCGCCGAAACGACCTAAACTCAACCTCCCGAATTCCTGCGCGCTCCTTTGCCGGCGAACAAAGCGACCCCTGGGAACGGTGACACCTCGCCAACTACCATAAACACACTTCACATCGAAGACACTGTGTTACTTCCAATTCACTTGCCAGTTTAAGTCATCGAACCGCAAGAAAAGCGGCAACCCGTTCTTCCAATGCCGACATTCCTATCGCATCACCTCCGATCGCGGCCCCCCTCGCACGAGACGAAACTAACCTAAGAAAAAGCGACTCACCGCAAACCTCAAACGTCCTGCACGTACTCTGTGCGTGTGTATGCGTGTCTGCGAAAGCAAAGCGAGCCTCTTCTCTCGTCGATATCCACGCACTGTGCCGGCAGAGAGAACGAGCGAATCGCGCGATGCTCGGTCACACGCGATGGAAACGAGTCACTGGCGAATTCGGCCGGATCGCGTGCGACCGTTGGCGACGCGAAAAAAAGCGACGCGGAGAAACGAGGCGAAAAAGGGACGCGACAAGGCGGGATCAAAGGAAGCGTCCTCGTTTGGAAGCCGCGTGCGCGCAAGGCTCCATGGTTCGGTCTGCTACGGATCCTCTCGCCGCTCTGGCACAGGCTCTCCCGATACAAACCGCACGACAGAACGAACAAAACTGGCACGAGTCGGGCCACGAGAAAGAGAGACGGGCCTCCGCTCTCGGAGAGGAAAGGTGGCCAATTAGCCGTTACTCGGCGCACATGCCTTAACCAACTATCCGGCGCAGCTGCAGCGCCGCTGCACGCTTCTCGGGAATCGCATTCATAAACGCGCACGATGCAGCGGCAGCGTCGCGCCGCCGCGCGTCGCTGAGCTTCCAGAAGATTCACGTCTCTTTTTTACTCTTTTCCCGTTCCTTTTCCCTTACTAGTTTCTCCCCCGATTTTACTCGATATTTCGTTCCGTGCCTCGTTCCGCGCGCGACCACAGTGCCAGACAGACTCGTTCATCGTTTCCTCGATCATTCGAGTTATTTGTCGAATTCGTTACCAAAGACGAAGGAAATTATCTTTTTTTTTAATTTACGCGAACCGGAGAGTGTAGTTTGGCATTTTTTACGGAGTTATTATTGTTTCGCGGGTCAAAATGGTGTTAATGAAGTTTCTTGGCGTTAATCGATTTGAAAAATGAATGAGTCGCATGTGTTTACCGTATGCTGTAATGTGTGTTTAACCCTTTTAGTGATGGACCACGATATATCGTCGTTCGATGCACTTGCCAAAAGTGCCAAAACAGTATAACGTTGCGTATGCGATGGTGCTTTATTCTTCGGATTGCGAGAAAGCTCTATCTTAAAATAAATTTATAAAACATTATAAAGGGTCTAATTTCATTGCAAAAGAATTTTAAAAATTATTTTCGGGTTTGATTCTTTGTTATATTCTATGCTGGTTAGTGCTAAGGCTTTGTATACGATAGAGCCATAAAGTAGAATCTCAGTTATCCTTTCGTTTTCAGAAGCGATTTTGGATATTTTATTAAAAATGATTGCAAATGAAATACTTATACATCATACTATACAACCTACATAAAACTGTGATCAAACGATTGTTATTCTTATGTGTAAATATTGTTTGAAAAAGATAAATTTGTTTGAAAAAAAATAGAAAGGTTTTGTCGATTTATTAAAAACGACAATTTTCAAAGTGTTCCACCCTGTATATGTAAATGATAAGATTGTTAACTGTGTGTAGAAAATATGGAAATAGTTACGTTCGGTCTTGTAGCAGTCGTAAAAGGAATTATTCAAATTATTTTATTTGTTATTCATACGTAGAGTTGGTAATTGAAACGGGATGTAAAAGTCAAGTACGTATTGTTAGTACAGATATTCTATACATTATCTGCTTAATGTTTCCTCCGTACGTAATATTTGTTTTGTTAAGCAAAATTTCTAAAAAAAATTTCCTCGGTTAATGTATTCATTATTCTCCGTAATAACAGTGTAAGCATCCTAACGGTAATAATTAGAGCAAACAAAAAGTCGCGACAATTACCGACGCGATTAAAAAACGAGGAAGAATAATTCGAGAGGGAATAGAATATGGAATGAAATTTAAATATTTTTCGCGTTTTAACTTGAATTTTTCGCAACCACTTCGTCCTCTAAGAGTATAATAATTATTTCGCACGTTTCACGGCTTAAACGTAACCGGCAGTTAAAAGTTTTTGCAGCTTCGAGTTAAATGAAGCATGTGATTAGAAAACCGGACACTGTGTTACAATTTTCCATATCTGTAAGTTCGTAATTGCAAATTTGGAATAGCATAAATAAACGTAGATCCTTGAACAATAAGTTCGAACCAATATACTCTGTACTTACAAGGCACAAAAATTTACAATTTTAATTAGACTGTCCCGACCGATAGAAGCACGAACTCCGTTTCTGCCGACTGTAATTTTCACGTACCGGATCAGCGAATGAGACGGAATAAAACGGAATGAAAGAAATAAACGTTGGAACCGCACCGAAGAACTGTATACTTACGAGAAGTAAAATTGATCATCTTAATCCGTCCGATAACAAAGAACTGCGAGTTTCCTCTCTTTACCGATTATCGACTATAATTTTCGCATACCGGATTAGCAAAGCGAACCACGCGAAGCGGATTTCCTCCAAAACAAAAGATCCCGCGACCCACGCAAAGCACCGCAAGAACCATTCGACTACAATGTCTGCCGTGGAAGCGAGCCACGTTGAAAACACTGCTTTTTACGTTTTCCATCGTCAAATTCCCCTTTCACTCGTCCCAATTGTACCAAAGGCTACAGCCGTAGAAGCACGTTTTAACAGTTGAATTCCGTTACGTCCAGCAACGGTAAAAATCGGTTCTGGAGGGCGGAAAATTCCAGGCCCGAGATCGGTATCTCGAATTTCACGAGCAGGAATAAGCGTACGAAGCTTAAGCGAAAGATTCCGCCAGCAATTTCACCTCTTCCTCCTCCTCCTCCTGCTCCTCCTGTACCCCGTGACAAGAAAAGAAACCCAGCAATGAGTTCCACTAAATTACACAGAGCAGAGAGAGAGAGAGAGACAGTGAGGGGGAGAGAGACGACGAGAAGGAAGACGGAGAAAGGGAGCGAGAGAAGGAGACGACCGAGAGAAATAAAAACTGAAACGATTTTATCGAAACGCATCCTGCGCGCGGTTTCTTCCGCTTTCGCGACAAGGCGTAAGTACGGTGCGCGCCGCGGAAAGCAGCGTAATAATTGGAGAACGAAGATGTACGGCCGAGCGAGTACCGCTATTCCGGCTGACCGGAATCACTGCTCTGGAACAGCACGGTACTCCTCTCTACCTCTCTCTTTCTCTCTTTCCCCTGCATCAACGTGCTCACGGAGAACACGTGCGACTGGGTAACACCTGTTCCAGCGTCCGGGCGCTTTTCCTTCCAGTGCCTGTAGACTCCGCTTCCGACGCCATTAATTAATCCTATCACTTTAACCGTCGAAAAAAAAAACCCGGTTTACGGCGTTGATAAGTCGGGNCGACGCCATTAATTAATCCTATCACTTTAACCGTCGAAAAAAAAAACCCGGTTTACGGCGTTGATAAGTCGGAGAGAACCGGGTGATAGAGGATCGGGAATCCCGGGAATCCCACCTCGAGGGTCTGGTACTTGCGTTTTATGGATCATGCTGACTGGAAGGTCGATCGGGGTTTACGGGCCGAGGGTTTATGGCCCCGCGTGTAATTTCTACCTGTGATGTCACCTTTATAACGCTGACGTATAGTTTCAGAGCGGATTGTAAAAGCTATCGCGGATTCGCAGGTATTCGACGGTCTCGAATGCAAATGTCGGCCATCCGTTTAGGACTTTAATCCCACTGGGAAATATACTCGCGTTTGTCGCTCGTAAATTCCGTTGTTTATTAAGATTTAATTAACGCTGGAAGTTAGCGGTAAATTACACTCGTTCGACACTCACGCTGTATCGATTCGGTGATTACGACCAGCTCGAAGGTTAAGTTCTTCGTCGAATCTCGAACAAGGGACCAGTTTGGCGAGGTGTTTGAATTTTCCGCGTTTAAGAGACACGCGAAAATCGAGGTTGAAACGGACGAACGTTTTTCCATTCCGTACGCGCACTTTTCCTTATCTGAATGATTTATCGAGAAATTTAATTTACTACCAACACGTGACCATTATTCACCAAGGCACACCGTCGCGTAACAAGCGGTACTCCGTGGCATGAAGAACACTGAAACGCAAAATGGCCTGTTACGAGGAGGACAATGGAAACCTTACGAGGCACCGTGAAGAAAGGAAGGGTCGCGGTGAAGAAATTTTGGCTGCGGCTCACCTCTGTTTACCTGAATTTCTCACGGCAGCTCGGGGTCAATAGTTATACCGTTATGATCCAGGTATATGGTGAATTCACCCTCTTATCCTATACCGTATGCACCCATCTGATGGTATGGAAATGTTGTTAGTTCAGTTGGAGAAACACTCTTATGAGCGAACCGCACTTACGTTTATATTTAGAATTTAAATTATGCATTACATGCTCCTTCTTCTAAAATGTTATCGTTAGTGAGTAATCGTGAATAAATTAAACAGCCGACGAAGAGAGTTAATTTCAAATGACTAGGCAAAATTGGAAAAGATTGATAACGAAATGTACAACATTTTTTTTAATAAATTCGCATCGTCTTGTGTATATAATATTAGGAAGAATTCTATTCGTCAAAGTTTTTTATTTTTTTTTAACGAAGCCTTTTACTTTTGCGAATAAATTATCTTTATTTCTAGTATCACAGTCGACTAAATTAATGCAAATTTAAAGATTTAAATAAGATTCTCGCAGTCTCGTACGTTTTTAGACACGGTAGATAGTGAAAATTGCGATAAACGGCAAATAAGAAAGAAGAATCACAATGACTACTCGTACGTTCGTCAAAACTTTGTCGATGTCAAGGTCCACGTCTCGTTTAAATAATGAATATGTAACACGGCGACGTCGATAACCTGTAACCCAGCGTCGAATTAACGCGAGCGGCGTAGAACACGTATGAAGGGGCGATTCGAGGAGAGAATGAGCCAATCGACGAGTAAAATTTCAATCGATCGAAGGCCTAAAAAATAAAACCTTATCTAAATGAGCCCGACTCAGCTTCAACAGGAACTGCAACAAGTCTCACCGGGTCCGGGGGAAAAAAATCCGGAGAATGTCGAAGACCTTGTTAACAGGATCTACACGTATTCATTTCTGCCGTATCATTTTCAACCTTCGATTACGTCTCTGCGATACTGCTCGTCGCGTGCATCGCGAATTTCTCTCGTCCGATCGTTTAGCACACGCTTCGAGACGGACAATCTTGGCGTTTATATTTAGTGAAAGCATTCGAGCGACGATTCTGCTGGTTGCAACCGTGAACAAGAGAACAGAGTGCCCTCTGTTCGCGGATAAGGGACGCAACATTGTTGGCCCCGGCTAATGAAGCAACGTGTAGGAGATAAGATCGTGGATGCGGCGATTAAACGAAGAGCCGGTGGAGAGTTCGAAGCGTGAAACGAATGTCAGCTGCACGGCAACCGGACATGGAAGTGCGTTGCGGAGAGATTTGCATGACCGCAAGCGATGCACGTGACCGTCGCCAGTGGAAATGAAATATCGCACTCGCGGGTACTTATACGCCATGGTGCGAGTGCGATACGCGTGCAATACGTTCCATGACCACCACAATACCGTGCCTGATCGATAATCCGACACTGACACTCGGAAATCCGAAATGGGTCGGTGCTGTGTTCGGGAACGATGGCGCGAGGTTGGCAGACGTATTTTCTGCGCGATGGAGCTGTTAAATATTAAATGGAAAGCAATTGAAGTCACTTATCGGGTACAGACCGGATCGAATTTACGACCGTGCCGGGATAAAGAGGAATCCGAGGTATCGCGGATTCTGCCAGTGACCGATATTAACATCTTGCTCGTTGAATTTAATTATCGTCCGAAGTCTCGATTACACGCAGGATTCGTGTACCTTGTTACGAACATGGTATGGCTGTTCGTTTTGCTCCGAGCATACGGAATTAACCGGCGAATAATTGATAATATCGAGGAGTAAATGGATGGCGAAAATTCAAGGATACTATGACATTTCGCGAACGTGCACTTTTTTATGTTTCTCTCGGATGTCGTGCATGTAACAGTTTCGTTTTATTCCACCGATATCTGATCTCGATCGTGTCAGGAATCAAAATATTTTTGTTAAAATCCGAAAGGTATTCTACTCATATTTTTATTAAACTCTATCAACGTTCGTATAATACTTTCGCGAAATTATACGCGAAGGATCAAACAATATTCTGCGAGCAATTTATTTTTTAATCTAATCGTACAGCTAACAATTTTCCTTTCATTCGCGTGACATCTGATTTTAGTTAATGTTTATTTCATTAACGTCGTTTCGTTAAAATTCTTGGTATAATTTATTTTCTAACACCATTTGTACTGTCGTTTACCCGACCGGTAAAATGTAAATGACAGTCATTTAAACGTAAGCAAATTGCATTCGTTCCATTTGAATTATAAACGCTATTCAGATAAAGAGCAATTAACGCTTCTATCTGCCATACACGATCGAAGACAAAACACATTCGCTGCTTCGTATTCATTCACAGGACAAGTCGCGTGATTACGATTAGGCAGCCAGCCTGGAAACAGCTGAGGGTTGATAACGCGAGTATTGCGTAACTCCTTGTTGGAGTATCGTCGGTCGTTCAAGGCCGAGTACTGTAGACACAGCAATGCAATCTGCATTACAATGTCGCTCGTTAACAGTTAGAGCACGAATGGGAACGCGCGACGACCGTTCGTCACTTTTACCAGCCCTCTTTTTCCGTTCAGAAGCTGGAAAATGGTCTGCGGGGTGGAGAAAAACGGTCACGTGTTGTATCCATGCAACTCGATCGATCCGCAAAATTGCGACGCCATTTTGGCACGAAACAGCGTGTCATACGAATCACCGATGATACGTTCAGGGTAATTTAACGAGAAAATTATACCGTTCGTTGCTGTTTTCTTTCCATCGTTCCTATTCGATATCTCGCAATTTCATCCGGCCTTGCATTCGCGCAGATTAACCCCGGAATATAGCAAATTTGCCCGTGTATCGTATTTTTCTTCGAATAACGCTCGCGCGGGAAAGATGGGATTAATGAAATGGGAGAATGATGCCGGAATGTAATTTAAAACATACATTACCGCTGAGTCATGGCCCATATCTTTGAGAGGAACGCGGGTAATGTTTCCTATTGCTTTTTACCCTAAGGTATAATCAAGTGGTTAAACAGAAACGTTAATAAAACTAAGATCGAACAGATGGTAGCTACGTGACCTCCTACAGCGACAGGTTTCTCAAATCTTGATAGATTCCCCTCTTTCCTGTTTCTTCGAACGACAACGTGCATACTCTTCGAGTTATGTACTCGATTTAGACTCTAGCCATCGAATCGAGGCTATTCGATATTTTCACGCGCGATCGAACCATTTAAATATCCTTTTCGACTAGAATATAACTCCACTCGCGTCACGAAAACAGCACAGTCGATGGTAATGTCCATTTTAATAATTCACTCCTCGCCTTCGGACACGAAACAGTAATTAAAAGCCGTGTTCACGACGCGACACTACTCCACGGAACTTTATTCAGCTGCGCTAAACGCAAAGTCCGCGAAACTTCTTTTTATTCGCACACATCTCTCTCCCTGTTGGTGTGTCAAGAGGTAGAAATTTGCGTGTCGGTCGGGAATGAAGATAAAGTGCACTCGATGGAACTCGGTGCAATTATTCGTGACAGCGCGGCACAATCGTGAAATGGTCTCGCGTGGATCGCACGCGCGCCTCTCGAGGATGGCGTTATCAAGATCACCGGCTCGACTTCCGGCGTCCGGATCATTACGTGCGCGCAGCAATACGATCCACGAGGTCGTAGTCGCAGCGGCATATCGTTGCCGATAGAGGGAGAAAAATAAAGCTAGAAAATCGAAGGGACATCGGAGGAATACGGCGAGTCGCGCGCGAATCGCGGACGCGGTTACGCAATCGGTCGTTATGTTTTCCGCAGACTTCGCACGAGGTAATCGAGGTGACACGAATTAGGAGGAAGATCGACTTACGGATTCAGGTGTAACGGCTGTGTAAGGTTCTTTTCATCGAATGTGTCATCGGTGAGGACGCGAATGTTTGCTTGGAAGGATGAGAGACTACTACATTAGGTATCGAGTGGTTTGTAGATTTAAGTTGACAACGAAGTACGGAATGTTTGCGAAGTGAAGTTAGGTGGCGCTGAATGAAGAGTTGACATGGTTGCAGCTAAAAGTTGCATCAATTTTGTTCCTTATCGTTACGATGCAGTAAAATGATAGTCTACTATTATTGAGTCCATCTCCTGTTCCCATAATGACAACGGAGAAGTCCAATTAGTCGTTTATTTGATAAAACGCTGATAATTTGATATTACGAATGAATCACGCGATACTACCTTAGGAACTATTTTTTCGCGATTATTCTAGAGGTCGTGAATCATAAAGCGATATGCCTACCAGGAAGCGAGTAATTCTTATCTCTCGTGTTTCGAGATAGTTTTTGATTTATTTCGCGAAAGTGGGCGAAGGAAAATTTGAATATAGAGATACGGATGTATACGATGAAAGGAAAGATTCTTCGACCCGGTTTTCCATAACTGATTTAACGAATATCTACACGACGAAGATTAGCTTATTAGGGATCGTTAAGAGTAACGATAAAGCTACTTTAGGTATAACGATGCCTCGCGTGTTTGACGTAAGGAATTCAGCGGGATTCAGAGATCGGAAGAATTAATAGCGCATCAATGCCCGCAGCGATCGATTCGAGAATTTCCTCGTTAATTACATGTTTGCCGAAGAGATTAATCTGCAACGTTATCGCGGGTCGACCGTGTGCATTAATATTTAAACGGTGGTTCGAGGAATAATCAATTTTTAATAGAAATACGCGTACCGGGCTTTAAGGAGCTGCTACATTCCGTGAGGTTGTTAGATCGGATAATTGCAACGAAATTAATTCGATAACTCTCGGAACGAATCTCGTGGGCTTCGTTATACATATCAACTAATTATACGCGATATCTAATCATTAATGCATATTTAATTTCGTATACTTTCTACGCCGGCCATTTCGCATTTGCGAATTTCAGACTTACGAGATCGTAGGTTTTACTTAACCGACAGGTTTTCAACTAAACGTTAGATCACGTGGAAAATATTAATCCATTGTAATTCCCATTTGAGATACGGAAATTAACTTCATGCGGAAATTACAATTTAATCGGGCACCATCTTCTTATTGACGATCATCCGTATTTAGGGATGAGAATAAATTAGTAAAAGAATACATTAACGAACCGATATTTGGAAAGCTGATACGCGAAATAATTTCCAAGATTCCTTCGTCCCTCAATCTTTGGCGATGATCGATAAAACATAAATATGTCTCATTCTTTTCGTTTTTTTTTTTTCGTGTTATCCTAACGAATATCATCTACATTGTAAGTATTCGCAAATACGCGAAGAAGTTGGAAAATAAATACAAAACGTGGATCGAGGTAGGCGTGGAAACGCACAAATTTGCGATAAATAAATCTCGAGAAACGACACAGAAACTCTCTTACAAAAGTGACTTCTACTCGATCTTCACCATTAAGTGCTTTATCTTTAAGTACTTTGGTACTTGCATAACGTCGATCGACCATTTCTTTGTTCTATTTATATTCCACAACCGCACGAGTTTCGCAACGCGAAAAATTTCCCGCAGACAGAGAAGAAGTTTCTCCTCGTGACTGTCTCTCCGCTAAATTTCCGTAACGTCATCTTCGAGGCTGGGACCCGCCGTGACAACCCGAGGCCCCGTCTTTCCACGGTTCTAGGTTGAAATTTCTCTTTTATTCAAGAGCCACCGTGCAAACGGGCCACTGACGCAACCAGGAACGCGCCACTGGCACCGCGTAATGACCGATAATTAGTCAGTCGCTTGCGTAACTCGCCATTGTCAGATAATACGTGCGGAGCTGTCGGAGGAAGATTACGTTCCGCCATGCGGAAGACCACCCGCGCATTTTTTCAATACGTCTTCGCGTTTCATGAGACACGAGGCACGTATGTGTGAGTAACCTTTCGAAGAATTAGACACAGTGATATAGCGTAAAGTCGCATCGTGTAATTTTATCGCGTTCCTTAGACACGTGATTTAAGCTCTGAGCTCCGCTTCCCGATAATCGTGCGATTTTTTAAAGATTTGAAAATTTTATTAAATTTTTTTCCTTTGTAATATTCAACTGTATCTATTCGTAGAGACTCGAGTACTTTCGAGACGACTTTTATATTCGCGTATCTGCGTTATTTTGGTATTTAAATTTACCGAGTATGGCTTCTTCAACAAATTTCAAAGTTTGAACAGTATGTTTTGCAGATTCTTATGATACTACTGGAATTAAGTTGTATAATATTTATCTTCCTCCGATGGCTGTGTACAGAGTAACCTTTCTTGGCTGGTTTCGAGGCTTAATTTTATGCGAACCGTGGTGACAATGTGATAAATATAAGTATGGAAATGTTCCTCTAAAACGGTTATTTTTACCGAACTTCTTCTTCTAGTTTTTTACTAAACATGTTACGAATATCGCGGCAAATATGTTTACAGAGACTCGTTACGTGCTAACGCGAGTTTTATGTTTACTATAAAAACTGGTTACAGTATTTTGTACATTTTCTGCAACATCGAGTTAACGAGATTTTAACGCTTCTTTTATCACTTTTTTCACGCGGCTACGAACCACTGCTATATCCACTGGCAATCGTTCAATTAATATTCCATATTTTATATCGTTTAACCTTTGTGTCTGGTATTAATTCATTATCGTGCTCGGTAAATATTGTCCGCTTTCGTTTGCTATAATACCTGCATTCGCTTAATGAAAGAGCATGACGCAAAGTTAATTTGTTTCACGCTCCACGTCCAAAACTTTATTTCCTATCGGATTTCGGGAAAAATAATTTATAGAATCATGTATAGATGAAAATGTTATTACGTGTCAAGGCGGTTGACTTCGAGTCAATTTCTCGGTCACATTAGACCGGATAATATTTCGCGGAACATTGTTTTGCAATGTCAATTCCAATCCGCACGTACACCATACATAACAGCACTCCATATTTCTTATTTACATGTAAATAACTCGTGCAAACCGATTGCGCGAGCCGATGCAAATTTCCGAAGAAAGGAAAACGTTGAATTATTTACGATCACGCGTTGAATTTCGCGTCTTCCCTCGTGCAAAATGAAGCGTTACACCTTGATCTCAAATTGGTCTCGTCGTCTCTAGCGCTTTTCCCGTGTATCCTAACCGTGTTAATCAACGCTAAAACAGCCTAATCGTGTTTCTTTCGGAGCAACGCTCGGTGAAAATTGACAGTCATACCTGCTGAAGCAACGCTTTCAACTGTAGATAAGATTAGAATGCGAAGGATAAATTCCAAGAAACAAAGTCACACGATTGACACACAAAGTAACTGCTCTTGGATCAATGGTGGATCGTCAGGTGACTAAGCAGTGCCCTGTTTCGTCCATTTTGGATTTTTCGTTTCGTCATTGAAAAACAAACCTTAGCTAATCCTCGTTCGTACATTAAAATTGTAAATTATTCTATAAATACGACGCGCCATAAATAAAGATACTACTACCGAATGTTATCCAAATAAAAATTTAGTAAATTAAATATCACGTAGACGTAACTGGAAATATTTACGTACTTAAATTTACGATACTCGCATGAAACAGCTATGTTGGAGAAATAAAAATACTCGAAGTTTCGGGACAAGGTAGTGTCAAATTAGAACACGTGTCAAATCTGATCAGCCGATACTACAGTGATGCGATCACTTTTGCCAGCTGACTGTTCAGCAAAAAATCTTTCGTTGCCTGTTTACTCGCGAGTTACGACGCGATCGAACTTGTACGGCTTTCCTTTGCTGGGTTGCGTGCGAACGACATAAAAGTTTCACGGCCTTCTGTTCGTGCACGTAATAACAACCGTGGAAAATAAATACACACTTCGATCGATTACACCGAATTTCGCATACCTGCTTTTATCAGCCGAGTAACATTTGCGAGAGATAAAACCGCGAACGGAGCAACGAGCTGTGATTCCTCCTCGAGCGGAACATCGCGAGGATTTTCCAAGAATATTATTCTTCTCATATTATATAATTCCATCGCCGTTGGATCGAATCGCATAAATCGAACGAAATTATTTTTAAAGTCAAACTTGTTTGAGATTCCGCTGGAGTTTATATCTCTTTTTCCTGGTAAATCGAAGGTTACTCGAGTGTCTTTATTTTTGGCGTAACTATTCGCTTCGACGTTCTTCGACATTTCCTTCTTGATTGATACCTTAAAAGATACCTCGCAGATAACTCGACTTTCAACGATTTTACTACGAAATTGAATCTCGAAGCTCGCAATGTATTGCTTTTAAAAGGTAAATTTATTCGAGGTATCGAACCCGTGCTTCTCTCTTGAAATTCAGATTTAAATTCAAATTTACTTAAAATGGAACGGCAAGGAAGTTTCGAAAAGTCGATACGCATCATTGTGGAAAAGAGGGAACAGGGGAAGAAAAATGAGAAACTCGAGGAAAATTCGCGAATTCGAGGTGTCGGTGGCGCACGTCAGACTGCAACATGTACCCGTCGGGGATTGTTTACATAATAAGCTCATATCGAAGTATGACGTCCGCTTAAAGCGGAGGATATCGCGTGCAGAGGTGGATTCACACGGCAAGGCAGAAACGCGTGACGAAACCGTCGCACTTTACGCTTTGAGACGGCGTTTTTGGGTCAAGTGAAACAGTTAAATGGTCGGTGGCTCGTTTTTGACCTGGACAAACGCAAGAGTCCCTGTCTCTTGCTCGAACCAGGCTAACGAAACAGAACATCTCGACTTTCTACCTTGCTTCTCCAGCAAATGAATCCTCGAGTTCCTGCGAGGTCCGAATAAATCGGAATCGAGACCTACAGAGGGCTCGTGTCCACCATTCTGAGGAAAATTAGAAGGCTAGCGATAACGGAGTTTGTTCAAACGATAACGAACCTTGTCACTGTTCGAGATCCCCGATCGTTCTTACGAGAGGTCTCCGAATCGTTCGAAGAAACCGGGTTGCCGAACGAGCATGGCCGATTTGCAATTCGATCGTCCATTTATCGACGACCTTATCTGAAGTGCGCTCTTAATTATCGCGAAACAACGGTCAAGCTAGTGCCACTGGCGATAACGATCCAGACCGATTCGTTATCGGTCTACGAAAATACGCGAATACTGTTTATAAACGTATCGCGAAGGTATTTCGAGAACTCGTACTGGGAGTAAATAATGACGAGGTTTCCGTGAAACTTAATTACCCCGTGGATAGAACGAAGCCGATTAATGTATCGCCGAGTTGGGCTAATCGTAGAATTTATTACACAGCCGTGGATCATTTCCGAGGAGATAATAACTTTTGCTTTAATTGACAGAACAACCGATTACGTGTAATCGCGCGAATTCGTATTTAACGTTGATTCAGTGACGTAAAGATAGATTAGACGCTCTTTCCTCGTAAATAATTTCACAGATATCGGGAAAAATTCTTAATTACATTCTGACTCGTGTTGCTGTTTCCACGTTATATAAATTTATCGCGTTACGTGCGCCTGCAGTGTCAGAATAAACATAAAAGTGCCGAATAATTTACGTAACTTTCTTATTTCGAAATGCGAAAATAGACACAAGCGTTGTTCTCGCTGGTAAACACAAAATTTCTCATTATCCGTAGAAAATTCATATTGCGAAATTTATATTGCGAGTTCTTTCAGTCGAAAGCGTTTCTGTCACGGTGATAAATAAATAATAACGAAGGAAGAAAATTATACAGCACGATTCGCGAGAATTAATTTAAAAATTAAGTTACAGTTCCGTGGAATCCTGAAAGACCTGTTTTGGCTGCCAACTCTTTTGGCGTGCAATCTTCATGGCCGATCGATGAACGAAGTTCCCGTGTTTATTGGAACCCGAGAACAAATGGATTGGCAACGTTTTCGACGTGTTATTAACCCGGATACCCTTTTTCTGCATAAGCGGGGCTGCACCCTCCAGGAAAATGGGTCCGATCGATCAAGTGACCGACTGCTACGATATTCCTATTTATAGAGTTACTTCTCCCAGAAGTAAGACCAGATATCGATATCTACGTCCCTGCAGCTGAACTTATCGAAGGTTCAGCCGTTTCTTTTCCCGGCACATGTGTTTCGACCCCGGTTCGATAACGTTTAAATATATATAAAGGGTGTGGTTCCTGCTTCCAACCGTTTAACCGATAACACGAGCCGTCAGCGTTTATCGGCCATATCTCGGGGGACCATAAACGATTCCAGGGACATAATTGCGATCTTCTAACCGAGGAACTGGGACGAAACACGGGAAGTTGAGATAAACGTCGAACAAAGAGAGCGACGAGAACCTAATTTCATTTATTTTATTCTCATTTCTCTTCTCTAATTATGTGATTCGGAACCATGTACATACTCGTATTCCTTTTACCGTTATACGATTACGTTTTTATTAACATATCATCATAGTGAGATTGGAAAATTATACTATAGTAATTATATCAATATTCCACATCGAAGTAAAGAATTGCGAACGAAATAGAAAGTTAGGATAAGAAATTCATCCCTCTCTGGAAATATTCGCCAACGTTCGCAAAATAGAATACCATCGAGACTCGATATGATTGATTATTCTGATCGCTTAAACGAACAGAATAGCAATTACGAAAGTCAAATCAGAAGATTTAACCCTCTCGCGAGAACCCCCGTTGAGACCCCGGATCCACCCTACGAAACCTGATTCATATGCGAGGTTTTCGAGTGGCAACGGTTTGCATGTTAATCTCGAGTAATCTATATCCGATTTAAATCAACGATTAATTATCGCGACGGGCACCTATGTCGTTTATTCGCCCCTGGGTTAAATCGTAGCAATTAATAAAATGCCGATGATGATGAAAACCTGTCTCGAGATCGGCGAAGATGGTATATTTCGTGGTATTTCGCAAAATGCCAGTTAATTGGGATAAACGATTTAAGAGGATCGATACCGGGGGGCTGTAACGATGAATAACTAACGGAGAGGGAATCACGAGGCGCAATGAAATGCAACTCGCCATTCCCATGCCGCGCCTTTCTCCTCGGGAGATTGCCTTTGAATATGAGATGCGGCAATAAATGTACGAACGAACTATCAATATGCTTATTGTTCGCCGCTTCGAGTACGCAGAAACGTTTTCTTACCGAGAACACGCGCGACTTTTTGTTACGAGAACATTTCCCTTGCGCTGATCCGCGAGAAACGGCTTCAATCGGGAACGCAGGATGTTCGGTAATATTGCTAATTCGGGTGTAATCGCATCGAGAATATTCCTAGTAACCTTGCTTAGCGTCGAGGTTACGACTAGAGGATTCCATAACCGAGATTCGATAAAATTCTCGGAAGCAAACTTAATAATTTACGACACGCGTGTATACGTTACGTAAATAGTGACGTAACGGTGTAAATAACGATACATTTTTTTTATCTCGATATCTCTATCGATAAAGAAATTATCCCGCATTAATTATAACATGATTTATATAGTTTCGCGCTTCGCGTATAAAGGATATTTCAAGATTTAACTACCGGCTGTTAGTATAGAACAAGAATAAGATACTTTTTAATAGGAAAGGATCGTTTGTCTCCAATTTTTCGAGGCAATTCCAAGGTCTCTGTTTCTAAACTTGTTTTCTATACATATTCGTCCCATAATCGGCAATTAAATCACGCGAAACTTGTAATACACACTGATATTTGACATTTTAGAAATCATGAGTCTCCATCGGAGAAACACGTATAAAAAAATACACAACTGCTCCAAAAAATTGAACGAACCGTCCCTCAGAATCCAATCAGAAAATATCCATCGAACACAGTCCACTTTTAAATCCAATCTCCCACATGGATAGAACTGGAAGGATATTAAACATTCCATTAGGAAAAATCAAACATGCCATTGGAAGCTTGCGAGGTCCATTCGTTATCACGAGCAGCGAAGGGTTAGGGTGTGTTGTCGATTCACTGGCAGACCGTGAAATTGAATGAAGATGGCTCGCGAAGGGGTGAAACGGAGGGCGGAAACGGGTTGTTTACGGCGACAATGTATCCGCGGATGCGAGCGTGGCAACGAAGGTCTCTGAAAGTAGGTGATTCGACGTAAGAACTCAGGCTAGATACAAAAGGAGCAAACACGAGAGACCAGTGAGCCAAGGAGATAGTGGGATCGTAACGAAGCCTCGGCCACGTTCCCGGTTTCTGCTCGATGCCGTAAATCTTTCGATTTCGTCGCGTAACGCTCTACTAACAAGAAGCAACCTCTTCTTTCCTTCTTCTTTTTCCACCGGCTTTTTCTCCCGTCTCCATCCCGCGTCGAGTCACCACAGGAGCATCTACAGCCGGAAATACACCGAGAAATTAAACGGGAATCCGAAAAAGACGAGATCCCGATGGGAGTTGCTTTAGCTATTCGTCAAAATGCGGCGCCGGTGAAAGTACCGGATACAATCCGGGAGGAAAAAGGAGGAAAATCGTGAAACGAGTTGTACACTTTGTAAGAGAACGCAAGAAGTTAATGCCAGTTCCGATACAGCGTTTTCTTTGCGGCGATATTAAGTAGATTCGAGTCACTAGGTATTCGGTTGGAAATAATTATCGGGATTCCAATTATTTTTAAAGCGTGCGAGAGCGTTTTAATTATAATGGGAATGTATGGCACAGCACGAGTTATTCGTTGTACGTAAAGTAGCTCTAGACTTGAAATATTAACCATGCTAGTAGATAAAGAGGTTAGTAAAGAGGCTAGCCACGTAATTCGTGGAAGTAAGAAA
The DNA here is from genome assembly GCA_002201625.1 of Euglossa dilemma. Classification (NCBI taxonomy): domain Eukaryota; kingdom Metazoa; phylum Arthropoda; class Insecta; order Hymenoptera; family Apidae; genus Euglossa; species Euglossa dilemma. The sequence continues at coordinate 1,807,058 of NIJG01000010.1, forward strand.
GGAATTGGAAGAAACTATTTCTACCGCGTTTCTATATTATTACAAAATAAATACGGTTAAACCAAAGTTAGATAAATGCAAAGTCAGTTTTGTTTATTCCGTTGTTTTCCGAGAGTGTAGTTTAACCGGTATCTAAGAATATCGTAATTTTTAATCTCAAGTCCTAGTTTAATATTATTTATACAGCAAGTGGCGGATGTAGTGTCGAGGACGGCAGCAAGATTAGCGAGATTTGTAAGACCAAATCCCTTTTTCCTGCCCTCAGAGGCCGAAAATAAAGTTTATATATATATATACAAGACGAAATGACAATAGAAAATTGTATTATTCCAACATTTCTCCTCGTGTACATCGAAGAAGACGATGCTGAGCAATGAGCCATAAAATGAAAGGAAAGGAAATGCTGAAAGATTCCATTATTACATGTACACGTACAGAACCCAATTGTTCCACATTAATAAAAGTCATCGCTCCGGATCAAATGTCATACTAAATTCCATACTAAACGCTTGTAATCTCTCGTGGCCGCCATAGTGAAAGGGTTACGAAATTCCGACACAAAAGAATTACTGTTCCGCTCGATACGTTTCTTCGAGTAACATCCTCGCCCAGAAATGACTTGTCGGGCATAGTTTTGCACATTCTCGGTCAAAAATACCCTTTAGTCGGGGAATAATCTCCGCAGCGGCGAAGAACTCGCACGCGCGGCGTACGAAGGGCCCTTTCACGGCGAAATAATAATCCTTCCACGAGGCCGCTTTTTAATTCGACTTTAATTCGTGTAATTTTTCCTGGCAAATTCGAAAAGGTTCCGTGCGAAACTAATAGCGTGGACGCGACGCTCTCGGGATAATTAATATCCGCGAAGGAAAGTCGGGGACGCCGATTCGAATTCGTTTAATTATCGGTAAGCACCGTTTTGTCGCGGTGATAGGCTCTTTTCTAGTTCGTGTACCCTTAATGAAGATGTATCGGGGCTTTTTGCGACATTATCCTGGCGATTACGGAAATTGAGGTCTTAATGCGAAGCGAACTGCTTAGAGTGGCTGAGAACGCGTCTGCCGAAGGAACGATCGATCTTCCTGACGTTAACACCTGTGCCTCCTTTCCATCGAGCAAACTATCCCGTGAAATTATGATTATTACGCGAACCGATGGTGTACGTCTAATAGGCCTATCCGTAATTACACCACGGGGAATTAATATCAGGAAACCGGGGAAAATTGCTTGCTCTAATAAAAGTCCTATGTAGAACGTAGACAGGTTAGGCGAGCACGTCCGTGGCTTTCGTTCTCGACGATTTGAATAGCGCTTTTAATTTTAAAGAGGGATCGCATAATGCCCGTCGAGGAGAGAATAAAAGGTAGTCGTATGTAAAAGAACAGGGGCACAATGAGTTCAAGAGCACTTTGGTTTCTTCAAAAGGTGGAAAGATAGACACACAATCGACACGTTCCGCAATGGTCTTTAGAAACGTTGGAAAACGTCAGACTTATTCAACGGACTGTTTTCGAAACGCGAGGTCTATACCGAAAGAATTTTTAGGCTTGGTAGCCGCATCTGACACATTTACATAGATGTACCGGAACGTTTTTAACGTCCGACATTTTTAACCTTCCCAATAATCGCCATAGACGCACGACATATATGGGATGCCGGATAACAGTATTTAAACACACGCGTGATTTAATATTTTACCAGGGCCGTGTGTAGAAACGGCCGAAGTCACCCCCGGTTTATTAGACGTCGTTCCACCGAGCACGGAAGCACAGCGAGCCGTTCGGAGAGCAACGCGGCGTGTCGCGACCGTGATTTTACCGGTCGTTCCTCATCCCTTACGAGATTAAACGGCGAGAAGACAGGAAGAAGAGAGAGAAAAGACAGGGGGGAGATGCGTAGAACCACGGCGATTTACGCGCGTTCACGGGGTCAAAAAACGAAAGGCAAGCCTGGAAAATGGAACGATCGTTTCCCTATAAACGACACATCGTAAATTCCAGCGCCGTGCTCGCGCGAGTACCAGGCCGATCATGGGCCCGTGAACCTTAAGCCGGCGTTCAACTTTAGACCGCTTTAAAATCCCAGCCACGGAAAGACGCGGCCGGAAGTGAAATAGAGAAAAACGTCGAGCGAAAGTCGTAGACGTCGGGACGTATGGCAAAAGGGAGGCAGCCAGCTATTTTCTCCGTTCCGTCTCCCTCGCCTCTTCTTTATTCCCCTTTTTCCCGTCCAAACGATCCTCTTACCTCACGCTGTAGGACCTTCCCGGTTTGGAGGTCATTGCACCGCGTCGGGTGGTTGCAACCGGGGTGGCCGGCACGCCGGATCGATTTTCCACGATGACGTCGAGACTATGGGAAAAGTCCCCTTCGCTCTGTCCCCTTCCTGGTCTGGCAAACGTCGATGATCGGTCCAAGGGACTGGACCACCACTGCGGTCACGACTATGCTTCTTGGCACGTCACCGACACGCGAAAACTCGCAATGCTACGTCACGAGACGTAGCGACATCCTTGACAGAGGCTGAAATCGATGGGGCCAACCCTCCGGCGCCAGACCACCCTGTCCCCGCCTGTCGATCCTTTGAGATTCGCGACGTGGATCGTGCAACGGGGTGGAACAGACGCTACGTACGAATGACAGGTATCCACGATGATGGAGCTCCTCGTTGGCGATACTCGACAGGCTCTGTATAAAATCTGCGACTGCTTCCCGTCTAAAACCTCACCGGGAAATGTCCTCCAGGAGATTAGTAGCCACGGTAATGGAGATTCTCTCGTTGATGATACCCGATCTTCCGTATATCACGCGTGTGATTACCTCGACAGAGGGGACAAAACACTGGCGGAGTTTTCCAACTTTGCCGCTGAATCCTCTGACGGATCAGCAACCACGCTGATGAAGCTTCTCGCTTTATATCAACAGCTTCCGTATTTTACTCGAGGAATTTCCTCGAGACCAACAGTCGCGTTGATGGAGATTCTCGTTGCGATTGCGTTCTCGTTACGCGCACGATTACTTCTCGGAATCTGTGCACTGAAAGCTTCTAAACTTCGCCGATGAATCCATGGTATTATATCGAGATTACGATAAAACTTCCGGTCGAGCGAAGATGCCCGCTCGGTGCAATCGCGAGGATTTTCTTGCTCCAGATAACGACTCCTCGTTGATGAAACAGCGTATCGTCGAGATGGTCAGCCGAGATATCTCGCGCACTTTCCACAAACTCGGCAGACGGCCAACGCGACGAACAAACGTCGCGGAAACTGATTCACGCGATTGTTGCGAGTCAGGCCGAGTGACCGGCGTGTTACCGTTTGATCCAGAGGTCGATAGTGATCGATGGGTAGCCGAGCGAAGGTCGGGGATCCCCGGTGGCAGGATTTTTGCGCCGGAACTGGCGATCTGGAGGGGCGCTGTCGTAGGCCGTCGCGCGCGTAAACAGATTGCACGAAAGTCCAATGTCACGGCTCGCCACGCGGCCCTGCGCCGCGATCGCTTACGTTCGCGCGAGCAGTTATAGTACGCTCGTGGCACCGGCGCGCACGTTTTCGAACACGGAATCGTTGCACTTCCGCGCCGGTCCTCCTCGCTTCCCTACCCTTCCGGCGTCCTCGTGATCGCGCGACGGCGTGCAGCTTCTGGAACCATCGGACGTCGTAGCCACTCCGCCGATTATATCGCTATTGGCTCACTCGTCGATTTCGTTAGACCGCGATACGTTCCCGTATCGGCGACCGTGCAAGCCTCAGCCACGAATTAGCCAGATACGTCGAGATGACCGAGATAAGATAAGCTATCTGTGTTTTACATATAGAGCGACGGCCTGTCTCTCCACGTCGTATACCATGGAAAGCTCGGTGGTCCACGTCGATCTACCCGAGAAAATCCTAAATCTCCCGCGAAGGGACCCCCGTTGCAACGTCCACTTCTCACGATTCTCCCCTTCGCGAAAGAAAACAAAGGGAGAAGCTTGTCAAAAAACCATCGTCTCGAACGCGGGCCAGAAACAACACTGCGATCATTCCACGACGATGCCAGCTGTTGGGTGCTTCCCAGACTCAGCCCCTCGGGACACTGATTACCTCGTCATGTTCACGGCAATCCTATCCGAACGTTCCTGCGTCACGATGCCGTACGCACGGCATCCTGAAGCGGAATGGAGCGTGCTCGAGCGTGGCCACCCTCGGCGTCGGCCTCGAGGGGCGGTACGAGGGAAGACGCGTCGATTCCAGGGAAAATTGTTCGAACGGGGAGAACGTCGACGTGGCTGGAGGGAGCGAGGCGTCGCGACGGTGTCTGCGGCAGCTGCAACCACCGGAGACTGTCGGCCACGTTTTCTTCTATCGACCGTATCGCACTGCGGCGACGAATAGCACTGGCAGCTTTACCTCGTGGCGCGCAGGTTTCATACGGATGCTCGTGCGCGCGCGCACGACCCAGGAACCCTTTGTGTACACACGTACACACAGGTGGCGGCCGTGGAGCCGAAGTCAGTCTGATACCAATCGAGCATGCCTTTTTGCGCCGCATCTTTTTCTCTTTGCTCCTCATTTTTTTTCCTCTTTCCGCTTTTTCAATTGACACACTTTTTTCTCCGAGTGTTTGGAATTCGAGGTATCGATCATACGATGAAGAGAGACTGGTGGGGGAGAGCGCGGATGTTGGTTTTCATTGTCAGGCATGTCTAGAACGTTTGATGCTCTTGTTTGTATCGCAGCTCAACGAGCCACGCGTAAACCGGTATTTTTTTAATGAAATCGATAAATTGGATTACCACGCGGTGTCTTTGTCGTGATTTTGGAGAACGTTTTGAAGTACACCGTGATACACGTCCTTCTGAAGGTACACGAATTTTGAAATCGCGGCTCGAGTTTAATGGCATGAATTATTTCGAGATTCGTATCTATTGAAATCGTAGCTCGAGTGATAATGGATATTTATGGAGTTATCTCAAGGCTGATAGCCGTCAAATTTTTCCGCTATCAAATTTTTCTTATCTTAATTATGTAAAAATCGTTCGAAATCGTCGCTCTGGTGGAGAGAATTACGCTGATCCAATTCATTCTCCGGTGCTCGGAATAGAAACTCGAAATATATTTTATATTTGAATGAAATTACGCTTCACGTTACGCACGAGCAACGTGCTTCATAATAAAAGGATAACATCGATAAAAATGGGAATTTATAAATACGGAATTGAAAATGAAGCATGAAAATTTGTAATCCGTACGACGCTTCTCTAGCCACGCTTCATTTAAAAGATACGTAAGGCGAGATAATAATAAACACCGATAAATTAAAAGAGAAACAACAAATGCGTGAAGTAAGTTGTAATAATGAAAAAAGAAAATTTGTACATTAAAAATTTTAATCAAAGGTACGTTTCCTAATTTACGTTCTCGCACAAGTATCGAACCTAATCCCTTTGTCGTCTTTAAACCCTACTTGACCACTTCCGTTCGAATTAACGAACCCCTAATTAATATCTCCGTTATACATTCTGCATGGGGTTTAACGAAGGTTTAACAGCGTTTAGAAACGAGGTAGAGACCGCGAATACGATATAATTGGCCTATGATTTAAATTTCGAGCTCCTGTATCGAAGGCAAAATGCACGCGATGGAAACTATGCGGTTTATGGCTGCCCGATCGTTATGAGAGCAATTAGCAAGCTTGCAAAATATTCGCAAGCTGGCAGTCCGCCATGTTATCTGCGCAATAAACTAACAGATAATTTCAAGGTCTACGAGCACATATAATATACGATTCGTGGAGACGAAACGATAGAACGTCGAAAGGTTAAAACAACATTAAGGAAGTCAAACGTCCAGCAAAGCAATGCATAACGATCTCGATCATCGATCAAAATCGTAATGCATTCAGAAATTCTTCGTTATACGCGAAATTCCTTTCAGATAATTTTATATATTACCAAAAGGACAGAAAAATCATCTCTTTCGAAATTCTATAACTACAATTACATTCGAAACACGAGACTATTTAAAGATACTTGAGATATTCTTCTAAAATTTTATCACGCTTGGAGTCACAGATATAAACAGAGACCTCTTGATGGAAGATAAGAAAAAGAAAACAAATAAAGTCAAAATTCCATAACAGAAAGATCGAGCAATAGAAGGTGAAACAAAGAAACCAGGAGATTTTACTTTCAGTCCACATACTTGAATATCGACCAACAATTTCCCTTTCTATCAAGATCCATGGGTGCGCTCGCGCTAAGACGCCATTATAAATAGCGTATCTCACCGGTTCATCCAGAAACGATTAACCCGCGCTTAATCAAAGCCGGCGTAACATCGGTTGAACGTGCGGCAAAACGACGCCGAGGAAAGTGCTACGGCCAAGATTTATCGTTCGTACTAGCAGTCGAATTCTCAGGGGCTGGACATCGCTCGGTGCCGCTTAATTACCCTGTAACGAACCGTTGGCGCCATTCGCGACGGAACAATTAGACCAATGGATGACCGATTGATTTCCTTAACGATCGCTTCGCGTACGAAACATCGCAATTATAACGCGAGATCCCGATCGGAAGTTCTTCCCAAGGAAGATCCTTCTTGGCTCTAATTACCCACCGATCAAACACCGAGCTGCCACGGTCCGATCGATTAATTAAACGAGGAGTAATAACGATCTTCAGATTCGCGCTCCTGTTCGATTAAAAGCCCTTAGCTAGCAGTTCTCGAGCACTGTTGAGACGAAGAGCATAGTCGACAGCTATGATCCTCGTTGCTATTAGGCGATGATGGGCGGGGACGTTAAACGAATACCAGGTTTATAACGACCCTCGAGAACCGACACAGGGGAATCTGGCTGACCGCCACATATCTCGGGTTTCGGGGAAAACGGCGAGAAAATGGAGGACCGAGAGAGGGGGTCTATTCGAATGGTACGTACTGCCGGAGTATGTAACGAGGGAGCAATATGGTGTCTACGTAGAGGGACGAAGGGTCGGAAAGGAACAGTTGCTATCGCTGGAGCTGCCAAGTGACCTGGAAACGAGCCGCAGGGGGTAAAGTGATTTCGTGAAATATCGTGCCGCGTTTGGGATCAGCGAACGAACCGAGGGGGCCATGAATCGAAATCGCTGGCTCGACGTCCAGTCATTCCGCGTTTAGTCGATCGGAACGTTCCCTCTTTATTTATTCTTCCCTTTTTTCTATTTCCTTGCCGAGGAATAGACGCGAACGATTGAAACGAACAAGATTCGAGACGTTATTTATGGTTTTCGGGACTCGTTACTTTCGAATCGTCGAAAGATTAGGATTTCTGGACTTGCCGACGTACGCTTGTGCACTCTCGTGTCGAACGCGAAGAGCCGAGAAATCGAGTGATCTTTGTCGCGCGATTTATGTCCGTTCCGGAATCCTAATTATGCTAATAAATAATTTGCAATTTGAATGCTTGCAAATTGGACGTCGCGCGTGATTTACGGACAGACGAACCGCGTTAAGAAAGCACGAAAATGAGCTGACTCGGTGTTACGGAATGAACGGAAAATACATCGGCTAAAACCTGAAACGATATAAATGATGGAAAGTTACTACCGCAGGAACGGAATCGCCGTGAAGAGGCAAAAACGAGAAATTGCCTTTGTGACCCTTTTACGCTACGGGATGAAAGCGGCCCGTGTAACGGCCGAAATTTATTGCGCAAAATATTAAGCGCAATTACGATACGTTCTTTGGGAACGTTAATCATGGCTGTAAAAGATATCGTAGCTTTATTTCAACTATTTTAACGACTCGATAATACTCATCGGTGACGTGGAAATAAAATCGTTTAGGGCCGTCTTCTTAATAACCGTCCCAGATTGCTTGGTGTGGCGCCAATTTCAGCATACTCGCGCAAACTAAAACTGTGACCGCGGAATGTCTGAAAATTACTCGTGGGCATCCATTCGAACTACGGCAAGAATTCTCCCCGGCATGGAGGCCTAAAACGACGCGAATCCTAACAACTTGCCGAGTTAAAGCATGAACTTTGACCATTAAGTAACACTCTTCCCACACACCTTCATTCCCTTACAATCTTCACGCGATTTCGTCAAATTCCAATATCAAAATTGCGATATTTAACCAGTTAACCGCATTCGATGTGTCGTTGCTTGAATTAAATTCCGTGGTTAACTGGTTACTCGGAAATTCCAGAAATAACTTAGAAAAATGAACACCATGAGAAACAAAACTGTTGCCTATATACAGAGCTGCACTTTCGCTAAAACGTACCTGCAATTAACAGATACCCTAATCTCGAGAACAACGGATCCCCTAATCCAGACCTTTTGAACGATTACCACGAAAACAGAGACTCGAACGTATAATCAGAGTGGAGGATGGAAATTTTAGGAAACAGGAATTTTTCGCAGGATGACCTCACTGGAATCCCCGGAACGGACACTGACGAATTACCCGACAAATTGACCGGTCACCTTGGTCCTCGCGAATTTGAAAGCGGCATGTCCGGTCGTTACCGGCGATCCAATGGCGCGGGTGAACCGCGCGTGACGCAACGCGGCGCGGATTGGAAGCGGGACGGGATCGGAAAACGGAAAGTATGGTCTGAGGATGGTTCGATGCGCGGCATAAGCGGGATTCCACGGCGGCGCGTGGCGTCCGCGTCCAGGGGGAATTCACGGGACGCGGACACAAAGAAAGTGGCGCGGAATGCCGGGAGTTCCAGACGCGTAAATCGCTCAGCGCCTCTCCTGCGCATAGGTGCGCAGCGAGCAGCGCGGTGTAAATATAGACGGCGTCCAGAAATATGTCTTTCGGGCCGCACTTAAAATCGTCGCTTCCGCCGTGGCTGCCGTGCACTTCGCTACCTTTAGGGCCATCCCTGTCCCGTCTTCTCAGGGTGCCTCGTGGCAGGGAAATCTGGCCACCCAGATGGAGAGAGCTCGTGGCTTCTTCGGGACTTATGAAGGACACGCTGGCTGATGGACCGTTGAGACGAAGGTAGCCGTTTTACGGCGAGGACGGCTATGTGACAGGTTAACTTGCAAGCGGAGTTCGAGTATTTGCTGACGCGTTGATGAAAGTGGAGGATGCACTGACGAGGTATTTATGGCGGCTTGAATCGGATTAGGGAATTCAAGCTGTCGCGGATTGTTTTGCTCGCTGGTGCTCAGATCTTTCGTCAGTGTCTCCTCTTGCTTGCTAGAGTAGTACTGCGATCTTCCACCAGGGTCACCGTTAGATCTGGCTAGAACGGCTATGGGACTGAGATCTTGGTCAAGGCACCTAGGCCTTTCCGAATGACCGAGATGTTCTTCTTCAAAGTCATCACCTGGTCGTAAAGATTTGCGCAATGAACGGTCATTGTGCGATTTTGATGGATCGAGATGGGGTTCGAGGGATTAATAGTTTTGCTGGTTTTAGATATTTCGTGTCCTGTTCTAGTTTTGGAACTCGGTTGTAAAATTTCGTGAAAGTATTTCAAGTATTCGAATCCAATTGTTGAATATTTCATCTCACTTTCATTTCGATTTGTCGATTTTTCGATAGCTGTTATTCGGTTAGGAGTAAAAGAGAGAATAAAGTTTTCTTTGATTTAAGGTGATAAAGAGTTTGGGAAACACCGTTTTCTTTAGATTTGCGGGTAAACCCTCGAACAAGGTGGATGAGTTTTCGCCGAACGTGCTCTGAAGACCAATGATATAAAACGTGACGAAGCTTGGTCTCCTGCTATAGTTCTCTTGGTGAATCTTATTTTGTACACTGAATCATTTCACTAATACAATATGCCAATTACACTCGCAATTAAATGATAAATATTATCTAATAAATTGAAAACTAACGATACAAAATTCGTAATTAAACAGATCTACCTTCCATTTTACGGATAGCTAAATATAAAACTGGCCTTGCTCAGCGAGGTGAAATAACACGGTAATAAAAATCCATAAAATTTATCCAATTTCCTCAAACGTCTGCGATCAATGTCACATAAATCCTGACAAATCAATTTCCAGGCTATTCAGCAAAGCTCAAACATTTGTACACGTCGTGGAACCGCGAATCCATCGACTGGTTCTCGCGCGAAACCGCAGACACGGTTACTTTACTAAGAAACTTGCGCGTACGTGTCCTCCATGGTTTGCAGAAGCAACAGATCGCGGGTTCGCTGAAGGTGCAGTACCACCGGGACAAATTACATTACGTCGCACCGATCGAGTTTCATCGACCCCCACCCGAGGTTTCGCCGTGAAATTGTCCGTCACGGTGCTTCCTCGCCGGGAAGTTCGTCGGGTTAAGGAAAGGATCCATCGATCCCGCGAATCGTTGCCACGCGGAACTGTTCGTCCAGCAAATAAATTGGATTCGACGGATCGATGGCGGCTAGGGGTCTCAGATAACGATACACGACTCGACGATTTCGAATCTATTCGATTCACGTCGCGCGGGATCTATCGGCGTGATCTGTAAATCATACGGTATCCTCGATCGTCGGAGTTCACGATGTGAAAATCTCGTTAGCTTACGAACGACCACAAATCTGTTTTACGCTCACCTGCTATTAATGGCGTTGGAGACGCCAACATATATCTATAATTTCTTTCCTGCACCTCGATTAATTTCCACTTGCACACCGGCGTTTCCGTGCGGCGTACAGGCGAGAGAATATTATACGCGGCACGGAACGTGGCACGCTGATTTAGCCATAAACTATGCAGTTAGCAGCTACCACTAGATTACACCTTGCGTGGATTGATTATTACCGAGAAATTGATTTACTACCAGGCGTTCATTTTTCATCCCGTGTCGCCAGCAGCAGCTAACAGCAAAATTGGTTCCTTAATTTAAATCACAGAGATCGGGTGACCTATTCGGAAGAAAAATTTGCAAATGGAAGTACATACGGATGGGTACCAAGAAGGTCTAAGATTTCTAGTGACCTCGGGATCGAGATATGGGTATTCGCTTAAAATTGTAGATCCACTGAGAAGATAGGATCCTTGACAGCGAGTCAATCCTCGAGTCACACGGTTGCCAAGGTCTTATGTGTGGAACCTCGTTTAACGTGTACAGGAGTCTTGAGGTCCTTGAAGCTCAGAATTCACTGGAATGTCTCTATTTAGGGATCTTTGAGCCTAGGGTTTGAATCTAGTTAGAGATCTGATTCTGTCTAGTCACTTTGAGCTCTCTGGAACTTCGAGTGTTCTCTGGATTAGACCTCTGACCGTGACTACGATTGAAAATTTGAACCCAGCAGACTGTCTTCGACGCAATTTTAATAAAGGATGTATAAATCATCTATTAACGTAGGAATGTTAGATGGGCAACGGAGAGACTATGTTCTAATAAAGTAAACTCTGACTAACCGCTCACTGACACCTGCTAAAAAACTGACTCACCAGTGCCCCAATTCCTTATCAAATCCTCTTCTATAAATCTTGCACTCCTCTTCAGTCATGCGTTTGTCACGTATCCTAAACATTCGATCGCATTTCTCGACTTTTCGCTTGCATTCGACACCGCCATAAATATACCGTTCATCCGATCCTCTTGCACGAGGTTACTTTCGTCCTAAACACATTCCAGGGCCGCTTAATCGAGTCCCACGTTAATATCAATATTTATATACCTTTCAAACTATGACGAACGTAGATTATCAAGGTTTCCATGATTATTCCGAGGTTGTATCGAGTTTCCCCGCGAATTTAACGTCTGAACGCCGAAAGGGTATCGTCAGGAAATATACGATCTAATTACGTGCGCGTGATTACCGCGTTTCGTGTACTTTTTCACACGATGGAAGCTAGAAATTACGCTCCTTTCTGCAACAATTACCTAATTTGCGGCACATGCTTTGCCATTCCACGAAACGTTGCATGTCCATACAATCCATCGTTTGATCCACTACAACTTCCACGCTAGGAGCGTTCCTCCTCGTTTCCTCCTCGGCCTGCTCGAAAATTTATTACGTTAAGGGCGCGGTTGCACTCGTGTAGGTCAGATCTAATCGCCCCGATGTTCCCCAACGTGAGAACTAGTCGAGCGCCGATTGAGTTTTATTAAAATCGCCGAACCCCGAACGCGATTGCCAGGAAACCCTAATTTCGAAGTTGTCGATAAGTGGTCGACCACCACGTGTCGATCGATTCTCCCTATTTTTAGTCGTTCCATATTACGCGAGTCGATGAGGCAACGGGCAACTTTTTGCCCTGATATCAGCCTAAGCACCGCGAACGATGCTGCTTTCGCGGTAGCCACGTGAAATTCCCTAGCTTCCGGCCTGCCGCGTCACGATGCAAACTCCGAACTGTTTTGTACAGTTGGAATTGTACTCTCCTTATCGCACTGTTTAACGACGTGCCTCTGTTCGGATATCATGCTCATGGGGAATAATCACGCTTGCGCGTAATTAATTTCAGCCGAATGTTAATTAGCTTCTTGTTAGCGTCTAGATGAAATTTCGAGGCAAATGGAAGCTAAGTATATAGGTTGTTCTACTAACATTGCAGCGCTGCAACCGGTTTTTCTGCCTTTTTATCCTAGCTAACGAGTTATTAACACGAATGGTCTTATCGATTTCTTATTCTCCCCTTTTATGAAGTGAAACTATGCAAATTAACGATTAACTAGTTCCCTTTGCAGCGTAAATGCCGAACAAGCAGGGGGTACTGGCGAACGCTGCGAAATGGGAATTCTGAGAAGTATCGTGACAGAAGTAAATAGAAAAAGAAATTTTTCAGTACCTTCGTTACGTTCGAAACTGTTTATTGGTTATTTTATTGCTGCTATTTTCTATGGTGATAGGCTCTGCCCTGTTCTTCCGTCGCGTGCATAATCTCGGCTGTTCGTTGGATCGATTAAACGTCTGTCACAGTTATGGTTAATCCCAATCGCCGGACGCTAATTAAATAAGATTCTATAGTCCATATACCGAAGGTTAATCGAAAGTGACCGAGTTCGATTTGCCCGTAGGCTGTCTTAAAAGTAATCCATAGGATCTACAGCGCAGCTGTTCGCAATATGGAACGCGATTGTTCAGCCTGCGTCAATTCGTTTTCAGGAATAGATGGATTCCGGTAACGAGTAAACTTCCACACGGGTCTAGGATAACAATTGAGGATTAGGGTAACCGTTCGTTTGCCTGGTAATGGCGTTAAAACGACCATCTGCCATGAGAAACGTAATCCTCTTTAGGTCAAGCCTGTAAACCTCGCTTTATCGACCCTCTTCTTAACGATCATGCCGTTTCGTTCGATAACCATGCTTTTCTAAAGTGTTTTCATGGAATGGAAATTAAGTCAAAGCCAGGATTTCAAGGGTAAAAAATTGTTCGCACAGCATTTAAATTCAATGACGCAGTTGCTCATCCGTCAAAGCTTATCTCTTTACGTAATATTCTACCTCGTAACCTGCAATTAGCAGGCCTGCAATTGCAGTCCTCGCGAATTTAGCTGTATCCTTTGGAAATTCACAGAATCTGCCGTTCTATTTCAAATAAATTATTTACCTTCCGTACCGACCGCGACTGCTCGTTAATTTTAATCTGCTATGGCAAATATTGAATACATATGTTATCATTAATACTAATAACAATAACGTAATATATTCATGAATTAAATTCCAAGTCATTTAGTCGAAGAATATTTTATTGTTATTGTTGCATCAAACCTACCACAGCTCAAACGATCATTTTAACATTTTTTTTACTAGAAATTCTGCATTCGATGTTATCACTTTGTTCATTTGAATTCTCGACGTTTCTCTTAGTGTACGTATTGTCAATTTTTCAGTATCTTCTTTCGTTCCATTTTCTATGAAGTTCATAGTAGGGTCATATTCATCGACTAGATTCAGTGTTCGAACGAAACATCTAATTCTATCGAGGACCAAATCCTAACTGACTGGAAACCGGTCAGAAATTAGAATGCAACGAATTAAAGCGTTCGATCTAATCGGAGGCGAGCACGAGATCACGGCACGCTTAATCCGCTCTAGGGCGCCAAAGTGTTTAGCAGACACGTACACCAACGCGATCGTGTTTCGTTATTTTTCGAATGATAGTTGCGTCACGTGTAGCGTCTGGAATACGAGTTATTGTCCCCCAACGCCTGCGAATACTTTGAGCAACGCGGCCAGCCATCGAGATAAAACAGCTCGGGTTACCATAGAATGGATTCTAATTCTATCTGTAACGTCGTTACGACATTAACGCCCGCCTTAATACCGATGACGCAATGGCCGACGTGCAAACGGATGCTCGTTAGAGCTGAGAAAACGCGATTGAGAAAAGGTCTTCCTCGCGCTAGCGTTAGATCCTTTGGAATCCCTCTGAAAAGGTCGCGTAACTCGTCGATCCGCGCGAAGATTAAATCCTCAGCTAAGTTCGAGTCCTCTCCCAGGATCATAACGCGAACTGGTCGGCCTTAGGCCGCGTTTACACGCGAGGAATGGTTGGAAACGCTCGTCGACGCGATTATTTATGCATCTATGTCATGTATTTGCGTGTATCGGATATATCGCTGTTTAAAATTTTCGTGGAATTATACAGAAATATTTGTCGAGTGTTCCTATTAGACAAATGATGTTGAAAGGACCTATATTGATATCGTTAATCACAACATCGTACGAGAAATCGGAGAAGATTCGTAGATTCGTACAGTAGATGTGCGGTTTTAGAACGTGATAGATGAAAAGTTTGATTAAAAACCCAATTATGATGATTATCGAACGATAAAAAGCTTCGCTGTTGTATTACTAGTTGGTAATTCAATGCAATCGACCTGGCGACTCGATTGGGTGTCTGTTTTCTACGTTCCCAAGGAGATCCACAGTTCTTTAAATGGTAACCTATTATTTCTTCCAATTGCCCGTTAGCTGACACCAGCAGTTGACATAAGAAACGATCTATTTGATTTTCATCGATTTCTAATTTGTTGTCTTTAAGACCGATAGAAAATCCAATTATACCTTAACGAAGATAAATAAGATTATCCTTCGAGACTCGCATCTTTTCCAAATAATTACAATCCAGCTGTGACATCGATCGGCAATTAACACTAACAATTTCCAAGTACAGAAGCCACGCGTATACATCAAAATCCAATTTTCTTAAAAATGTACATGAAATATCCGCATTCAACTTCTCCAATTAAACGAACCGACACAAAAGTAGTGAAAAGAATTTAATCGGATCGAGCAAATGTAAATAAAAAAATGATAAAGGAGAGTATAAATACACGAAACCACATGGTCTTTCTTCTGTTCAACCATTTAACGTGCCAGTGCACTAAAATCCGATACACCCTAGCCAAGGATCACTCGGTTCTCGAGGCAAACCAGCCGGGTACATCTAATGTTGCTTTGAAATTTATCAGCGAGGCTAGATGTGGGTCAACCAGCGAGAGCACTCGCGAGCACGCCGAGCTCCGAAGCTCGGCAGATTTTTCTGGGATCTCCAACCGGCTCGCAGCTGTGACTTTCCCCGATTGACCTCGCAACTCTATTCGACGAGACACCACCGGTGGTCGTCGGAAAAATGAGCTGGATGTCGATGAAAATCCGGGAAGATCGCGCCAGCTTGCACCGTTGCTGTTACCGTTGCTGCCGCATTAGGAACTTCCGGTATCGCGTCTCTCGAGGAATCGTCTCGCGAGACTCTGGTATCTTCCACGCGAAACTCGACATCCAATAATCGTTAATCGACGTACGAGTCGATTTCTCGAACGAGATCGTGCCGTCTGAGAGGAAAGAGATAGGCGGAAACGGAGTGTAAATAAAATGGAAACGAAGAGAGCGAATCGGAAGCTCGTGGCACGTGACCGGCCTCGAATGACTGGGCGGTAATACGAAGTAAAAATACAAGTCGACTCCGCCGACAATCAGCGGAATGTTGCTAATTAATTGTTTCTTAATTACCTCGCTGTCGAGTGTTCAGCATTTAATTGGACACGCGCTCGTTTGTTTTTCGCGGTTGTTTAATTGTTCGTGACACGGTGATAAGTACTTGGCGATAATTAGGCGGACTGCTGGAACGACGTTTTTAATGTTTCATGACAGGTGGGGCACTTCAGTATGCCATTGGGAAATTTTTCTATTATTTATTCTATTACAGATATCCGTATGAACGAAACGACGTGCAATCCTAATTTCGAAGCGAAGAACTCGGATTATCGAATTTTGCGAATGAATTATATTTCTCCCGATTGTCGATAAACGAAATTTTGGAGCGAATACAGAAAAGTTTCCTCACTCGTGAGATTTAGTTATGTAAATGCAACTCGAGCACCGTAGTAAAAATAAGACACAAAGAGTTCCTAGAACTACAGACACAAAATCTTGCAAACTACCACGTGTCTGGAATATCCTGCATAATCGAGTTTCTCGTGATCCAATTTATCAGCGAACCATTACCAGAGTTTACCTCAGCTACGTTTACTTCGCGATCTGAAGACCAAAGCAAAGCAAAGCAACGCTGCTGCAACGAGCAATCAAGCACGTTACGTGACACAATTAGGTGTCACCGGTCGGACGATAAGTATACGATCGTAGCAAGTGGTTTCCTCGGTTCTGTGCCCCTAGAATGCAAGAATGCAAGGAGCAGCGAATTACTATAAAAGCGTAATGACAGAGTTACGCAAGCAATCGGGTTACGTAAGATCCGGCTGGAGGCACTTCAGGTGCGGCACGTGCGGCATAGGTCGACGAAAAGGGTTACGAGAAAGGTTGCCAAAGAGAGGAGAAGGGGGTGGGTCAGCGTTGGATAAGATCGTGAGAGAAAAGAGCTGATGTGTACGAGAAAAGTTGCCGGAACAAAAGGGGAGAATGCACTGCTACGTGACCGGCTTTCGTGAGTGAATCGAACACCCAGGAACCTGACTCGCTATCTCAATGGACTCCCGTGGCCACCGGTGCATTCCTCTATGCTTTTTCGCACGTGTTCCTCTTCCTGATATTTATTGCATGTCGGACGGAAGTCGTAGATCGATTACAAATTACTCTGCATATCGAAAAATTCCAAGCGGCCTTCTCTCGAATTTCTATCAAATTTTCAAAAGACTTCGCGCGCTAGATTCGCGTTTCTTCGTCCAATTAATTTCGCGAGCTGATTAAAACAGCTTTGCATAGTCGGTTTACAGGCTACATTTCGAAATCCGACGTTCTCTCAAAGATTCCTCTGTTACCGAAACGTTTCTTTTTCCAAGTTGTTAAATCACAGAGTTATAGACGAAACTTGCTACGCATTTTCTTCTCAATTAATCGTTAATTAAGCCGGTATCCGTTTAGCAAGTGTAAATATCTCGCAATGTAACGTGTTTCGTTCTTAGACCGTTTCTTCGTTTCTTGCTTTCGTTTATCTCGTTAACAATTCACTCGACATGCATGAAAAACTGAAATATACGCAGTTAATGCAAGGATTAATTCTTTGAATCGACTTATATACTACAAACTTGAGAAAAACTTGCAGATATCGTACATAATTCTTAATGAAACATCATAATGGAGGAATATGCAAGACACGGAGAGTTCTTCGTCTCGGAGGATGGATGAATCGTTACGGTTTCGCAAAGTTGAGAAATGTACTCGAGGATACACTCGGTTTAGATTGTTGTGCATACCTAGCTTTCGATAAACAAAGTGGAAAATCGCGCTCGGTTATTACAGCATTATCACAGAGACGGTAACTGCACGATTTTGCGCGAATCCGCATCGCTCACGGCGGTCGTGGTTTTACTTCCACGGGAGAATCTACTCGTTAAGGTCCCATTCCCAGCGAGATCTTGTGAACTTAATGAGCGGACAAGCGGAAACAACTGTGCCAGAATCGATTGCAGCCTCGTGTGTACCTGCTGCCGGTGAAACTTTTATCAATTCTCTCACCTTCTCGAAGCTTCGCTTGCCCAAAGCTGAAATCATCGAAACTCTCTGCCTGTTTCGAGTTCTTCTTTTTCGCGAGTCTGATAACCGTGTGGCGCCACGGATTGCTATGCGAATTTCCAAGCGTCTAATAACTCCAGAACATAAATTTCGAGGCAACGAGTACGGCTATGCGGAGATCTCGTTGCTTCTTGCTTCTTTATATAGATCGCAGGAACGCTGGACAAGGTTGAGCGCAATGTTTATGCGGTCCGTTAATGCACGGTGGGAAAAAAGAGAAAGAAGCTTCTTTATTTTCCCCGAGAAATCCTTCAAGTGGAGGAGAAAGTATCCCTGACAGAAACGATTAACAGCGCTACATATCGTTGAAAGTTCTCGCGAACGACGCAACCAAGTTTCTGCAATTACCTTTGGACGCGGCGCGACCGATTTATGAACGTTGCATCTCCGTGCCTGTTCTTTTCTTCCTTCAGGCCTTTACGCGCCAACTGCAACGCTTGGTATGCAAATCGTCCGTTTAGAAACGATATGGATATCTCACGAAAGAATCACAGGTGTTCTACAAAGTTAAATATTTATAAAATGTTAATACCCTGAAGGAACTTGTAATAGCTTAATCAAACACGTGTAGCAATGTTCTCTTTCTGTCACAGAGAAAATCAGGTTGCCTATAGACACGATCTATCCTGGAAAATTGATATCCAGAGGCACTTAAATAGAATTACCCGTGGTTTGAAAATAGGAATACCTACAATAGGAATATCTACGTTAGAAACGCCTAAAATTAGGTGCATCCGGAATCTACAGATATCTAAAGATAGGTATACTTACAGTAGGAAATCCTAAAAATATCGATACCTACAATAGGCATGCCTAAGAATATGAACGTCTAAAGTTGAATTATCTGAAAATAAAAATACCTATTCGAAGAATTTCTATTCGTATTCGTATTAATATCAGACGCGAAATCTCTGTAACCGCAAATTTTACATACGTATTTTGCGTGGAGGAAGAGATGCAGCTTGGAAAGGACAGAAATCCTTGTTAGAATAATCGTGTTCCAAGTATCGCGCTCTGTTGCAGCATAAAAAACCGCAGCATGCGCAACGACAGCGTTTCTTCCTCCTGTCCGCTTCTTCTACCATTCACGTAACATTAATCTCCAGACAATTTATAACACGGTGGAACAACAGCAAACTCTCACGAGCCAATCCTTTCCCTAGCACCCTTCCATCTCACAATAAGTCCGGTCACGTTCCGACCTCAAACGAAACTGCCGCACGTTATCGTTTCCAACGACTTCCGAGACGAAACGAAAACAAAACGCGTTTCACACCTGGTGCGACCGCGACATTTAGTTTTGGTTTTCGGTTTACCATGGAGAAAATTCCGCGACAAGGCGCACGAAACGTAATAATATCGAATATTTATTTCTCTACGAGTGTTCTAATACTATTTCGAATAACCTTAACCCCTTAACACACAATGACGAATTAGAATCGTTATTTATTCCAAGGCGCTTCTTTGACTTTGGTAAGGATTTCTTTTCATTGTGTGCCAAGAGAAGTTTTATGAATCAATCTTATAAATAAAAATTCAATATTTAGAAAGATATATATTCCTTTTCAGCTTCCATTCTCTAGTTCAACTTAGCGAAATAAAATAATATTTTTCAATCGCATCAAGTGTATTTAATTTGTATATCAAGAGATTAAATTTTAGCACCACTAGGTTTACGAATAGGTTGCTCCAATTATACAATAATAACAAATTTGGTTAACTTATATTAAAACTGTTTGTATTGTAATTGTTTTTAAATGAATCTACCTTATTTTTTTAAAGAAAACACGTGATTTTCTTTACCTCTCAATTAGATAGATACCCGTAGAAATATAAACACAAAAAGCATCCGTAAACCTAGCGTTAAGGAAATACATCGTTTTCGGACACAAGCCCAATACAAAAAGACGTGTGTTAAAATTTTCCCAGCTGCGTTTAACGACGCGGTTATTTATTAATCGCAAGTGATCCCATGCCTGGGTGAGCGGCAATTAACAGGCTCATGCACAGTGTCGTTAAACGACCGCGTCTTATGGGACTCCCTGTTTTGCGTGGTGAATTTCACGGTGAAACGAAGTTGGAAGAGAAGAACTCGAGCGGACGAAACGATCCGTGGTCGCGGTCGCGATAAACGGCTCCGAGCGGAGTCCTATTAATTATTAACCACTCGATCTGCGATAAGGTTAATTACAAAGGAGCGCCGGTGCACGAATGCCGCGTAGGCGTGTTACGCCGATAGGATCGGGTGGGGGAAGACGCAGCAGCGCCAGCGGAAATCGCGGCGGGGTGCTGAACTAACGACCGTTTCGAATCCAACCGCGGCAAAGCACCGCGTGCTGGGAAACCGAGCAACGTGTTGCATCGCTTTTTTCCTCTCGTCTCGTGGTACTGGCACGAGTGCCAGCTGGAAAACCATCGTTTCTGCGAACCTGTGCATGCTCGTCTTAACGAGAAGGGAAATTCCGAAGAGAAACATTTTCACAAATGTGCCCCAGTTTTTGAACCTTATCGCCTATATATCCGTGATTATATATGTATATACATATAAGCAAACATGCCACGTGTCGTATATTTTCACTTTCCAGATGTTATCGGTTAAATTTCTCGACGCTGAATTTTATTAGCATTCGGTTCAATTGCATAACTTTTTTAACACTAGGTTTACGGGGGTTTTTTGTATACCTTTTTCTACGGACATCCGTCAGATTTTGGGTAAAGAAAACCACATAATTTCTTTAAAAAACAAAAGACGAGTTTACGTTGAAAACAATCGCAATATTAACAGACTTAATTTAAGTTAATTAAATCTTTTAATATCGTATAATTGAAGTACCCATCCGTCAAATTGACGGGTCCCGTAAATCTAGTGTTAATACATAAAACTTGTTTTTATTTATTTATGTATTTACTCGTTTATTGGTATGTAGATCGCGTGGTTTGCAATTCGACTAATGGACGAACTAAAATTGTTTAGAAATCTGACGTGCGATGTTCTTCCTTATAAATAATATATTTATTATTACATGCCAGTAATTACGAAAGTAGACTAAGACGCTTATGTTATTTACAGCTGTAAGTATATTATAAAATGAAAAATAAAATACGACTGAGCTACAAATTGTAACGATTCAACTCCTTGGTATCTTCTCAAAAATGGGTTTATTTTCATGTACGTAAATGCTGTGCGAAATAGAAGATAAAATCGTTTCTCTCGGATTTTTCATATATCATATAAAAGAACGAGGTCACCATATGGGAATGTTACGATTGCACATCTGTATAAAGAACAAAAATTGAAGGAGAAAGAGATGTGGCCGTGAAACCGGTAGTGGAATTATAATATCCTGGTCGAAAGTGGAAGCGACAAATTCCTTCCGTGAAAGTCAACCGTCATTCGAAAAATACTATTTCTGTACTAATTTAGATACTCCGATATATAGCACATGTCAAAATCATAACACACTTTATGATTTTCAATGTTTCTCGAGTAACTTCAGATTGTCTGATTATAAATCAAGCCGGATTTTACAGGGAAAAGTTGATAAAGTACTCAAGAAATAAAGCAAGAAAAACATTTAAAAAAATGGAGCACCAGGAGACACTGAAAAATTTATTATACTTATAATAAAAGAAAAACCGCAAAGACTAGTGATCAAACTGTCAATATTGAATGCGAAATTTTTAATTAACACTAGATTTACGGGACCCATGAATTTGACGGATGGGTTGCTTCGATTATACGATATTAACAGATTTAATTAACTTATATTAAGTCTGTTAATATTGCGATTATTTTCAAATTAAATCCATCACTTGCTTTTTAAAGAAAATATGTGGTTTTCTTTACCCTAAATCTGACGGATTTCCGTAGAAATAGGTATACAAAAAACTCCCGTTAACCTAGTGTTAAGAATGTATGAAAGACCACTTGGATTCAGTACTGTACTAACTATATTTATTATTAAAATAAGATTATACAAAGAATAACATCTGCAAACAACTCTCCTAAAAATTTACTTTGACTTCGCACTAGCAAGCTTGACACGACACTCTCTTCTCGAGAAGATCGTCCCTCGCTTTCTCTAATTTTTCTGTTAATCCCCCCTCGCCTTTTGAAATACTGAAAATATCGCAAAACCGATCAGCAAACTGCTTTTCGCGCCCCTGGCTTTCGTCACGTCCACTCGCTTTCACTTCTTTTCTCTTTCAGGCCCCTTTTCCGCCTAGGGTCCTCAAGCACGTGATACTACATTACCGAACTTAGATTAACGAGTCGACAGGGAATTTTTTGCAGACTCGAGATTTTCACGACAGCCGCACGATCACCGATCTCTCTCTCTATGCGAGCAAGAACGTTCGCGAGGTGCAATCGATAGGTCGTAATGGTCGCACTTTCTCGCGACCTTGGAAACTTGACCCGACAGAGTGAAACGGCAGCTTTGGACGCGGGGAAACGATCGACCTTACGTGACGCAGGTGTGACCGAGCTTAATTCAATTTCCTTGCGGACGTTCCGCGCGATTCCAGCTTGGTCATCCGGGCTGCGCCGGGTTTCTCGGCGGCCGCGAGTGGATAAACCGCATGCAACGGCCACATTGATATTCCACGCCGATCAAGACAATGACCTGATTCGCCGTCGATAGCAAAATTGGTGTCAATAGCGGCGCCATGCGTCCAACGCGAATCGGAAGTCGAGGTTACTATGATGAAGCGCGTGGGCGACGACTCACGAATGCATAAAGCTCTACGGTGCATCCACGGTGCATTGAGCGATCGGTACGTGCGTGACTCAACTCTACTGCGATTTCATTAGAAAGAACTCCGCTGCATTTTCATTAGAAAAAACTCCATTGCGATTTGACCGTTCCTCGAAGAGGAATAATTTCGATCGTGCACGGTGCTCGCGAAATCGTACAGCTGACAGGGACATGATTCCTCGTGTAAAACTGAGTGGAAAATGTAGAATAAATCTTTTTCAACCGAGACTTCGTTCTCGAGAAAATCGAGTTTGAATATTTGCAGGTGCGCGTGCACTAAAACACAGACAGATATAATTTTAATGAACGGTGAGTCGCAAGTTTCAGTATCTGATTTATTTTAGCAATCTAAGGATGTTGAAGATGTCGGTCTTGATGGTGCAGCCAATTTTTGTTCTACGTTTTCCACATTCTGGTCAATTTCACGAATATTTTGTATACCTGGTATACGGTTACGGTATAACTTTTGGAATTTTCTCGAATTTTAATACACTTTGTAAAACATATAATTGTTAGATATAATTTTACTAGTACGATGTATGTGGTTTGGAATAAGAAAGTCGCGATGATGTACGAAACGTAGCTAACGATATTTCGTGTTTATATTTTAATTCTAATCCTCGTGATCGAATTTATCGTTCGATTTTATGAAACTGTTTATGGATCGTAACTAATTGACTAACGAGCAAGATGATGGAGTTCGTCAATTTGGATTTATTCAGAACGAATTTTAGAACAGCCTGATTTCACGAATATTATTCGTGCACGTTTCGATATCGGCGAACCTCGATGAAGAACATATACAGCTTCTCTCGAGGCGTGAATAAATATGTATGAAGGATTTGAAATCAGTGTAAATACCTTTACACGTGTTACAAAGAATAAGAGTTAAATTGCAGATACGTCACAGTGATGCGTTCATCGTTTGAACGGCGCAAGCGAAATTTTCTCTAATTAAAAGTGTTCGTATCTTGAAAATTATGTTTATTTTAAAATTTAATTACGACAAACTTAATCTCGAGTAGGATCTCGAGCAATTAGGAGGATTAGAACTAATTCGATCTCGAATTAAATTCTTCAAAAAGATATTATTAGCAGTTCAAGTATAATCATTTTGATCTTCGTAAAATGCGTAGAAAGTTAATAGTTCGAAAGATCTGCTTTTCATAATTACACTTTATTTTTCTCCTATTTTTTGGACTTCGTCCAATTCAAACATCTATTTGTTCCAATCGTCCAATGTGTTGATGCTTATTCTTAAATTTGAAGCAAATAAACGGAACAACCATCTTCCTTTTATTCGATGCTTAATATGCAAATTGAATTATTCCGGATTTCCGTTAAAATTCCAACACAGGATAAGTGTAAATACTTAATCGATAAATTAGAAACAGTATAATTTCCTTTCCGACAGCCAACGCGTGTAAATCACGTCACGATAGATACATTATTATAGTATCATGCATCCTTTGCTGCACGTGTATTCCTTACTTATTAGTTATAAACGTACGTTACCTCCTCGAATATAAATTAGTAAACGTTTGAGCATTTCTCAAACGTCACTGATCTAGTTCTAAGACACGGTTACATCCCGAGCACTTGAGGCTGATGAGTGATTAAGGAAAGTTAAAGTTCGTAAATTTCAAACGTGCGATATAAATATCATTAATTAAAGATATACAGTTTATAGATTGCCACGTTTACCCATATAACACAGCTAATTGCGATAAGAGAGGTAATAACGATGATATAGCGACCAGTTTCTGGTCAGTCATTTCGGTAACAGTAACTACAACTTTCATTGATAAATGATAATAGTAACCTACTTTAGATACTTCTTCCACTGCTGCAGCAAACTTTCAACGCCTAATTAGTACCCAATATCGATAATTAGTATACGGTGGAAAAAATCAGTTACATTTTTCTCGATCGTCAATATCTCGAGATGTCCAACGAACGCGACGATCGAAACACGAAGGGAAAAGAAACTGCTTACGTTCGTAAAATAAATAGAAAAGGAAAGAGGAAGAACAAGTTATTTCAAGAACACATAACTTGATCGTGATACTAATTTCAGATCGACACATCCGAAGAAAACCAGAAGATCGGCAACACTAGATATCCGTTGTGCAACCAGCAGGTAATTCGAACGCGCGAAAAACAGCTGCCGGTTTCCATCATTCGAGGAAAACGTCGCGATCCGAGACGTTTCGATATCATAATCATCGTGTTCGCCTTATTCTCCCTTCAACCGGCACGAACCACGTCCCATGACTCTACTGGACGGGTTTTCACGGGCGTGAAATCGACGCGTCACCCGTCGAAGATGGACGAGAACCTGTCGTAGCTCGCGGATAAATTTCACTTTCGCGAAAAAGTACCATGGAAAGACGGCCCGTGTTTGGGATAATCGATCACGAGTCCCTGCACGACTTGGCTTTTCCCTCGGAGCCTAACACGAAGGCCTGGAACCGGTTTAGAGCCTCGCGGATCGTTCCTAATCGCTCGATCCTCGTCCATTGCCGATCGCAATTTTCCGTGAAAACGGCGGCTATCGTTTGGCAATTCGGTCGTTCGATCGTTGCCACGGGTTCTCACGACTAAATTCGACCCGTAAAAAGCTGTTCCGCGTTTTCAGCAGCCTCGTAGCAGACCCTGGCTTCAACTCCAACTTCCTCATTCCTGTCTCTTGTGACGTATGGTCGATACCGCTAATGTATGCTCGGTGTATGCGCGTTTATTGCCCGAGATACGGTTAGATTGATAGGCTTTCGATGGAAATTTATTGAAATGATACGTTACTCGTCTGTTTAGCTGATTTAGGTGCTGTGTGTTTATCGCAAGTCCAAGAGAATGGACGTTCGCTAGTAAGTAGACGCTGATGATACGGATGAGCGCTAAAATAGAAGAACCGATCGTTTTCAAGTTTCGCAGAGGAAGGATTCTTTTTCCTCGTTGGAGCTGGTTGTCGAATGAATATCTTATTTCAGAGAAGTGCGAGCTCCTGATTTTTATTCCTCACGTCGAATTGCCTGTTGTAAGTCGATTCTCGGGTTGCGTAAAGGGCAAAGAATCGTGAGCTGGTAAGTAAATATAAATCGTTATGTTGCATAACGAGGTGCTCTTTCTCCTGGGAATATGCTCCTTATTGCGTTATACCTTAGCTTATTCGATGCTCGTTAAAGGTAACGATATTCATTGAAGAATCTTCAAAGCAATAGCGGATTTATACTCCGAGAAGTTTAAATCTATCAGACAGAGTGTTAGAAATTCTCGTTCACCTAACTCCGCCCGAGAGACCCGTAGAAATTCCATAGCTATACTAATTGGAAAGAGCTTTAAGAAGACGCATTACAACTTATATTTTCTTCAGGTGTCGACGGTGTGTGAGAAAAGTTTCTAATATTAGAAATTTTGGAGAAGACTACAATAATTGAAATCCGTGTAACGTTCCACGTTATTTTCTACATTCATCACTCTCTATAGTCGTTTTCTACTCGGTAATTAAACCGACGTTTAATAGGATATCAATTTCACCAATAAATGCACAAGAGCCATGGAAACGAAGAACTTCCGCAAGATCGATCGCGGTATTCTCTTCTACGAGAAACAATGCCGTTTTTCCTTTGAATCGATTCACAAAGGAGGAACAAATATCGTCTCGTCTTCGAGAACGATCATCGTCGGTTCAAGGAACCCAAGATCTTCGACGATGCGAACGAATTTCATCCTTGGGAAACGTCGTTGTCCGCGAAAGTAGCGTGACAATCGATCGAGCACCAGAGCGTAGGCCGCTTCGTTCCGGCGGTTTTGCTTCATTGAGGTAATCGAGCAATGCCCAACAGGCTGAATGAGATGGAAACGAACATTCGCTTAAAACGGCTAACAATTATGATCCACAACGAAACATAATCGCACGAATGCCGAATATAATTCCATTAAATGAACTAGAAGTTCAATTAGAGGCGAGATAAAAGGTTATAAGCGTGTATCGACATTCCCTAGACTATAGACAGAAGAACGTACAACCGCATACTTCGCGTCTTCAAAGAAGTAAATCCTATTACATATTCGACACGTCGCGGCTTCTTCGCGGTTTCTTTTTCCTCTTCGATTACAATAGACAATATATTAACGAAAGGAAAGTCCGCAGAGGGTGTCGGGAAGCTAAATCCGAGACCGAATTAGAAAGATGGAGACAATGAGTCGAGGAAGCGAGAAAGATAACCATCGCGGTGCAGTGATTGATACACCTGATCTACGAATAAATCTATTAGGAAGCAAGATGAATGCGAGATCACAGAGGTGAGAATTCTGCTTGATATAAATCTTCGACATCGAAACTTGCGACTTTCGCTTCGAGACACTAGGTTTACAACTCCCAATGTTCCGTCTTAAGATTAATAGATGAGGAGTCGGCATCGATGCTCCTCGCGGAATTAGCTCCGTCCAGAATTAACTCTGACCTTTTGTCTCTCGATATTTCTTTCCGTACGTCCATTTCGAGATAAGAAATACTCGGCATGCAGTCGAGCCAACGATTACATCGCTCGCGCGTTTTCCAACAACGATGTTCGCATCTGTGCGACGAGAAATGGAGGGAAAACGAGCTCGAGTAACTGCATGCTCCTGGAGCATGGATATTTAGGAAGAGCGATGATAACGAACGGAACTCGGGCTCATGCCGGCCTAGTTGTCACGTCGATGACACTGATGACACCGAAACCGGGTTAACGCGTACGTGCTGGAGCATTGCACTTTGCTCTAATAGACTCGCTGTGTGCAGACTGAAAGGCGAAGTGCAGTCCGTTTCGAATGTGTATCCTGCACGATGATGACGAGAGCCGTAACGTGATGTTGCGATAAATTAGATCCTGGAAGGAAAATTAAATTAAACTGTGGTACGAAGCATTAGCGCGTGATATTTTAAGCATCCGAGATCATGTTGGTTAAAATATAAACGAATGCAAATTATGAATTATGCAAATTCAGCTAATTATGCAAATTGTGTATTTGAAAGATTTTTTATAAAACAGAGGTCGTAATATTAAATTTCTTGCTTGGTATTAGACTAGGAATATTCTTATTTTCTATGCTTTTGTTTATCTCAGAGAGCATTATCGATGGCTTAACGATACGAACAGGAAGCTCGTAATCATGACTACCTGTTGCCTATACTTTCTATAATCGTTACGTTCTTAATCTCGCGATTACCCATTTCGGCTAGAAGCCAGAAAAATTATTCAACGTGTAATAATACGCCTATCGATGACATAAACAACACGCGTAGGATCAATACGCTAGCGAGCTTCCAGGTATAAATAAATATTCCATCATAAGAGAGAAAAGAAATAAGACAAATTTTATCGTCTGCCATAAACCAGACTTATCTAAGAAATAATTTCACGTTATTATCGTGTCGGTTTAACGATCGCGGAAAAACGGGGAAAAAGCTGTGTCTATTATCCAACAGGGTACTAACCAACTTCCGTTTCTTCTACGTTCCAAATTGCACACGGCAATTCAGAAAACTCGGTTTATAATGTCAGGGAGTAACAACTTCCCGTCGCATTTCCAAGCAAGGACGCTGAAACATCGTGCTAAAAATTATTCCCCTAGCTCGCAACTGCGACCGGTGTATCGTACAATGGGTCGAAAAGATGGGTAAAGAAGAGAACAAAAACTTACTACACCCGGAGAAGACAATATCCTATTACGATTCAGCTTCTTCCCTCGCCGCGACAGCCCCGTGTATTTTAACCGAGGAACAGGCCACTGTCGTTACCGCGGTTCGCTTAATTATTCGCGGCGCGAGCGTCGGGGCTCGTGTCAAAAGGAGTCGTTAAAATTGTGCATGTCAGCGGCAAGGTTGGCACACGCTGGGAAGAAAAACGAACAGGAAGCTGACGCGACACTGACTCGCCTACAGGACGATCCTCGCCTGCGACCGGATAGATACGCGACTGAATCCGCTCGGAACCGTGTCTACTCTCTAAATATTCAGAAGACGCCGCTTCTCGGAATGTTGCTCTCGTTATCAGTGAAAGTTGCACAATATAAATAGGTATGCAAACGGTGTATCGGTGTAACGCGTCAGCAGAGCCGCTTGAGGAATGTCAGGTGATCGACGAGTGGCTACTTCTGTAAACATGACCTGACTGCCAGGTATCTTCAGGTATTCTGAAGCACGTTTTGTTACATTAAGTACCGCTCGAGGGTTCTGAGGGGCTTTTCCAGACTCGAGATCGGATGTCTGTGATACGTTATGTAAATTGTCATTCGGGGTCTTTCTGTATAATTTACACACGTCTGTTGGCTTAACCCTTCGCACTAACAGTGACTAGTCTTACTCTCCAGAAATAGGTATGCAATGTTTGATTAAAATTAAATATTTCTTCGATGCAGAATTCTTCATAATTAAAAAAATTGTAATAATTTTTGTTCCTACAGATGTGGCTACCCGCTTTAAAAAAAAAAAAGAATGTGAAAGAACATAATTTTGTATGTTTGGTAAGTAAGATGTGTAAGAAATTTTAACTATCGAGAATAAGGTTTACTTATAAAATTCAATAATATTGGTATCTGAACGAAGATTTAGAAAAATATATATCGGACCTTGGAGAAGCAATGGCTGGCAGTTTGAAAAATAATATAGCTAATATTATGACAACCAAGAAAATAGTTACAATTTACTTTTTCTTTGATACCTTTATCGACTCTGTTGATCGGTATAATCTGCACCGTATCTATGAATTTTTATATACAACTCAGAAATATTTCATTATCTTATCGAAAACTTGCCTTGTATTCTTTCCCTTCAGGTTTAACGTGTCGTGCAAAGAAAAAAGCGCTTAATAAACAGATATGCAATAGACTTACTCCAGACTAAGATCGTCCACGAAGATTGCCCCATGTTCGCTATAGTCATCGCTCCATGAATCTCCGTCGTCCATCATTTTTTTAGGATTCCCCTTACTGACAGTTCCTGAAAATATAGAATTAGAAATGAGTATCATGAGCATATTTTTTTTAACCACGCTGGAACAAATACTCGTCGTATTCTTTCAACGCTTCAGACGCGTTGCATTTATTCGAGACAATGACACGCGACGCAAAAATGGCTCGTCGTAGTGGCAGACTATTCATGAGATACAATGACAGCAGCCACCCTTCGTCGACTCTTACATAATACACGTCTACAGCTTAAACGAGTTTAATTGGCTCTCGCATTGTTTTTCGAGCGGATGAGTTAATGAAAGGGTTCACGCGAAAGCTGCATTCTTCGAGAATTAGAAACGAAAATAAAACATGGCCACGAAAGCTGCTACGTTGTAATTAAATGCTCTATAAAAAGAACACGCGTAATATCTTCTGAAGCAGAATACCATTCATTAATAGCATACTTTTAAATCAATCTAATCAGGACAATTTTCATTTATTATATTCACTATCTGCCAATTACATACACAAAATTATACTTTAAAATATATACTTTAAATTATAATGTAAATTAACTTCTCCACGGAAACTGTTACAATCATAAATAAAAGTATGTAAAATATCTCGTATCAAAAATACCTTGTGTTTATCAATTCACTATAAATGAAGGTTGGGGTAAAATTTATTGGTTAAATGAACTTCAAATATTACACTTTCAATAACATTTCTCTCCAGAAGCAACTCAGTCATCGAACCTCTAAAAAGTACCAATTTCCCAATGTAGTATTAACAATATTAAAGACAATAAAGGAACCGAACCGAAGCTCGAATTCGATGCAAGCAAACAACAGCTAGTTCCCAGACTTCTCTTCCAACGAATACAATTTTATGGAAGTCGTAAAATTCAATTCGGTTCACCTTCATGGAATCGACTACGAATTGCGTTACTTACCAAACAACGATTCCACGTTGTCCACTAGGATTCTATCGAACCAGCGTACACAACACCAAGAAACACTCGCGGACGTATTTTATTAATGATATGACAGAACGAGCGGGTTCCATCGGCGCTCTAGCATGAATATGTTACGTAGGTACTGCGAGCCACTCGGCTCGGGTCACACGGAGACGAGGTCAGTGTAGCATAATGTCCTTGTGCCATATCGTGGTTCACATAGAGTCGATTGAAACGAAGGCATCAGCTAGAAACGAAACCAGGTTCCGCGCGTCCAGCGAGACTTCGCTCGTCTTCTTCCACGCCGTTTCTTGCTAGACGCCGAAAGCGATTGAAGAGCGATACGATTCGCGATTCCGCGAGAAAAAGGGGCCAGCAACGAACGTACGGAGAGAGTGCATTCACGGTTACGACAAAGGCCGTTGCACTCAAGTGCATCGAGCCTGTCGTTATTCGCGGTTCGACGATCCGGTGTAAGCGATTTTTCCACGAAGGAAAATCAACCTCACCGAAAGAGACAGCGGGACATTAGGGATTTCCGGAAACGAGGATAAAATGTTGGGAGCTGCAGGGAGAGATTTGGAACGAAATGGGAGATTGGACGGAAAGTCGACGGGAAATAGGTATTGTAGAAAGATTGCAGAAGATGGGAATCTGCGGAATGATTTACTCGGAGATGAGAATTTAGGTTACAGCAGATGGGAATTTGAAGTAGCGTATCTAAGAAAGTAGAGCCGAGTAGAAGGTTGAAAAAGAAAAGAGAGTTTGGACAATTAATTGTTGGAAATAGAAATTCAGCAGAGCGTTCGATATAAATTTTTGAAAGTATTTTAGGAAGAAATAGAAATCTGTTGGGAAATTTGAAAGAAAAAATGAAGATAAAGATTGGATTTCAGGAAAGGGAACGCGAAGAAGTAGAAATTCGCGGAAAGATACGTCGAGGATAAAAAATTTGAAAAGTTAATTATAACGATTGCGAAATATTCGAAAGTCTTGAGCGGAAAAATTAGAAGTTTCTAAACAAAAAGTTGGGAAATGCAATTCGAGAAATTAGAAAATAATTTTAACCTATTTGGTTTTTAGAATCGACGCTGAACACCGCTTTGAAATTGGCACAAGTAATTTGTTCTTAGTATTTATACCTGGTGTTTATTAATAATTACTAATTGCTTGATTAGATGATTCGTAGTTGCAGCACTTTCAGCGCAATTTTACAAACGACCGCCTCCATTTGCGATATGATAGATGGTGAACTGAACCTTGCAATCACAGTTTACTTTGGCTGTCAGACATTAAGTCTCGAACGTTTAATCATATTTTAAGCCGACACTGTAATGAAATGTAATATTTGCGCAATGAACGTACATGTCGATAATACCGTAATTGTTGAACGAATTGGCTATCCCTTTCGAATGACCTAATTAGAGGGTGACGTTTTTAACGAGAAATCGTTATCTGTGTCAATAACGCGAATTCTCTGATGCAATTAAACGTGTTGATTTTCTTTCATTGCTACCTGAAATACCTGCCAGCTTTTTACAGCTCATCCGCTTATTATCCGTTCAATTTCCTATCAGTTGCTTTTAAATATAATAGACTCCAGCTTTCGTAATACTTAACCTCCATATTAAACTTCGTTATGTCGTTCTTATGCTTCTAAAAGAAAATCGAAGTTAGTTTCGTTACACATAACCTGAACCGACTGTTTCCTTTCAAATGTTGGTTAAAAATTGTTGATAAACTGCTGAAAGCCTCATTCCGTGCAATGATGTTCGTATAAAATAGATTGTTTCGGTATAAATATCTCTAAAAAAATGTCTCGTTACTATTTTTCAAACTTACTTTAATCGATTTTATTGTACCGTCCGATCATTTGGTAATAACGAACAACCCACTCACAGTGCACAACACAAAGAAAGAAGGGAAAGCTATTCAAAGAAATTTCTCAAAGGAAGACAAATTAACGTCATTTATCACAACTAAGTTTCTTATCACACACGTCAAACATTCATTTGCGACACGGCGAAGGTTTTCAACGTCGACCCACTGCGCCAAATCATAACCCAACCTAACGTACCCAATTCCCGCGCGCCATGATCGACAAACACGACATCACGAAAGAGTAGAATCGTGTTACCGCGGCTCGCAAAATCTCCGGCAATTTGTAGTGCGGAAGTTGTTCAGTACGAGCCGCTTAAAGGGATCCTAAGTATTACTTACTCCTCGTTAAAGCCTGAAGATGACATCGCCGACGTCCGCCGTTAACAAACTACTTGCGCCGACAATGCGAAAAAACAGAGTGGCTCTCTCGACCCACGTACACACACCGGAGCACTCCAACCTCGCTTTGGGCTATTACTACATTAACGAGTCACTTCTTCGTGCGTTTATACAGAACCGACACTCGTTGATAAGAGTTCTTCTGATGATAATGGACCTACATATCTCGTCGATGCACCGGTAATTTTTTTCTGCTACGACGTATTTTACCATTTTTAGATAATAATCTATTTGCTTTCAATGATCGGAAACCTATCGCGAATTCGATTTCTTCAAATCGAATACTCAAAGAACATGTAAACACTTTCAATAAATACGTACTCTAGAAGTATTTCTTTTAAGAAATTTCAAGATAAATTATTAATATTTTCTCTGTTGTTCTCTTTTGTCAATTATAACATTTATATATTACACTTTTCGTATATAATGATTTCGTTATTAATCAAGTATTCGTAAAGTAATTCGAAAAGGACCATGAATTACAATTAACTGAGAAATGATCCTTTGTGTACGTAACATCTGAACTTGCAGAGAAATGTCTCTATGGGTAACTATGGGTGAATTCGATTCAGGGGGTTTACTACTAGATGCCGCGACCCGCTGTAAATTAATTTTACCAGACACTAATAGAATATACGGATATGAGAAATTATAATCGGGGTAGGTGAGACGCGATGTTCGAGACGTCATCACGTGAAAACTGAACGAACGTAAATATGTTACGAGTCAAGTGAAAAGTGGATCAGAACATCTAAATACTAGCAGTGGACGTACTTACGTCGTGACTTAGAAAGTGTTAATCGTGAAATTGACCGACGTTTCCGTTTACACAGTGCTCTCGATAGAACTGGTTTATCATCGACCTGTGTCCGTGCACATTGATAAATAAATATATCGATGTACGCGCATCTGAAAACTGCATTTATCGTGATCGGATAGCGTTTCCTATAATGATAATGAAAAGACGCCAACGCGTTTTCGTGTTTGAGATTGAGTGAAATTGGAACTTGACACAAATATGTAAAACGTTCTAGTTTACTAAAATTTTTTCAATTTAAAATACATTTCCATAGCTTTCCAACACGGAAGAAGGAAATAGAAAATCGAATATTGTAAGTATCGCAAATTTTTATTGTAGCGATTTCAAAAGCAAACTACTTTTTTACGTCAGATTTATTTAAGTCACAGGATAATTGTTAAAACCTTTGTTATTGTAATTAGAAAAGTAACTATATGATGAAATTTAGTAAATAAAATTTTTGCTCGCATTATAAATGAAACGTTAAACAAAATTTCGATCGTGTTACATGGTATTACATTTATGAATACATTGAACCCGTTAATAATATACAAATGTTTAGTTGTGAAGTACTTATAATTATAAAGACAAGATATGTAAGAGATGCAGCTAAAGTATTATAAAATATCGTATCATAAATAATTCGTATATGCTACAAGCTTTTTTTATACTAAATCGATGAGGTTAGAATCGATATTTTCCAACGCTAGGTAATTAGAGTTATATTAATTTTGGCTGGCGTCACACGCTGATGCGTTAGCTGGATTTTGGCTGGCGTCACAACGTAGAGGTCACCTANTGAATATTTGTTATATACCCAAAGCTATTTATCGCCAGAGCTTCAAATAAAAACAGCTTATGCACCAAAGAAAAATACAAAATTCTAAGTTATAATATATGATAAAATCTATGAATAAGATAAATGATAAAATATAATCACATTAGTAATTACAAAAATAGATAAAATAAAATAATAAATAGTCATAGCACAGACGATTCTATGTGTCGTCTGTAGGTATGACTTAATTCTATAAGATCGACAAATAACCGTATTTAAATATATCTCCTGTAGAGTGCGCCACTTGATACCACATTGTAGAAACGTAAACAGGTTTGAGGTTAGCCTTTTCGTTGCCAGTGAGAGTTGGAGACACGTGCTTTATATATTTGATAATTCATACTTTTGGAGTATATTGAAAAATATATATACCTACAGTAAGTATTAATAAATTAAATAATTGCATCTGATTTTATATTTCCTAACATATTAACTATTTCTGATTCTTAAAATTTCTTACATAGCGCAAGGTTATGTCTTCGTCAAAAAATATATGAAATCTTATTTATTATAACATTAAGAAAATAAAATGGCAAAATCAGTGCGTAGTAAATGGAAAAGGAAGTGTAGAGCAATTAAAAGAGAACGTTATGGAGCAAAAGAGTTAGAAAGATTGAAAAAGACATTGGGTATCAAAGAGAATGGTACCCAAGATGTTGAAATGTCAGAAATATCAGATATAGTTACAGGTAAGCCATATTATTTGTTAGTATATTATTTTTGTATTTCAATCTGTTAACCGAATATTGTTTCTTCAAGTCGTTGATGCCAAACAAATAAAAGAGAATTCAAAAAGAAAAGATGGCACTGAAGCAGATACTACTACTACTACTACTGAGAAAATGGAGGTGGATAGTGGTGGCAGAGTATATAATAAGCGAACGATGCTAGATCAGTATGGTAATTATCCAGTATGGATGAACAGACGAAAAATTGCTAAACATAAAAAGGGTAGAGCTAAATCAGAAAAAGGAAACTTAAGGCCACACAAAAGGTTAACTAGGAGACAGAAAAAAGCAGCAAAACAAAAGTAAATTTATATAAAATTGATACTACTGATTAATATTAGCTTTTTCTTTCATATCTGTAAGTAACGAAAACAAATTTTATTATTATAATACAATAATATGTCAATTTTCTCGTATAAAGTTACAAACATTGTTTAAATTTCTTTTCCATTTTATTATAAAGCTGAATACAAATGATCACAAAGATTGCTTAAGTTATAATTTTACTACGCTCTAAAGTATCATAAAAGCTAAGGAGATGGCAGTGATAGTATGATTTTTTTCTATAAATTTTCTTACATAAATATTACAATCTATGGGCAATGCCCAATGCTTTTGATATTCTTCTCTATCGCTGTGATGGTGCTAAAAGTTCAAGGAGCCAGTGTTCATTGGTATTGCTGATCTGCAACGTAATCTTAAACGATTCTCCAGTTCTAGTACTCTATTCGTTAAATGCTGCATTTTCCTTGTCTCCAATTCATATTCTCTTAATTTGTTCCTCATTTCGTATATTTCTTGTTGCATTAGTTGCTACAAAAGAGGAATTATAGTTTTAAACATGATGTATATTTCACAAAGTATTAATAAATGTCCATACTTTGTATACGAACCACATTTTCGACGGCTCTTTTCATTTCGTTGATACTTTCTACTACCGATGCAACCTTGACATTCATTTCCGTCGTTTCTGTATCTCTTTTCCTTCCTTTTGCGAATTGCTAAAAATATATTAACGATTCAAACGTTTTATTATCGTGAATTTTAATTATCAAACTATAAGATTCAAAATGCATTTAGGATTAGAAATTTCGAAAATTTGTTCCAATTTGTTAGGGAACCTAAACCAATCCATTTTCCTATCCAGTTCCAAAGAAACTCGAATTATATTGTTACCCAAGAATTTATACAATCCTCGCATGTGCGTAGCGATCAGGAATACAAGTTTGAAATAAGAAGGCATTCCTTAAATTGTCGTATTCGTATTTCTATCTTTGTGCGAGCGTTTCCCTCCTTTACAAGTCAAATAACACACGGCAAACCATTGTCCGGCGTACCTTTTCGAGCTTGGTGAGCCTTTTCAGGATAATCTCGTAGTCTTGATCGAGGTCGCCGTCAGCCACCTCGTTTTCTGTATCTGTAAAGAGAGCTCTTTAACATAGCTGTACGATCACGAAACTTAAAATATCTTTATTTTTATTTTTTATTATGCGCATTATGGAAAATTAAGATAAAAGGAGTGAGGAGAAATTTATAATTACGAGTTATGCACCTTGGGGCGAAATTGACGGACGTTTTGTAGTTAGGTCGTGAAAATCATTCTCCAAGTCTCGAGCCTCAAACGCAGTGTCTTCAGTGTCTGAGAAAAAAAAGAAAAAAAAAAACCAAAAATATAATATTATCTAAGTTGAAACAATTCGATTCTCTGGCTAGAAACAAGAATCGCGGTTTCCGGTAGAGAACGTAATATGTATTTGAAATTTTTGGTATCGAGTAATTGATAATGAAGTAATAAATAGACGAAATAATTTCATCGCATTAAATTTTTTAAATATTTTTCCATTATCCGGTAGTTTTAGATAAAAATCATTCAAGCTAATATTCTGAGTCGCTCTATTATATTCTAATTCGTTTTGTAAAACTCAATTTTGACCAATTTCAATCCATCTTGAATGTGATCAGAAACATCTCGTGCATACGACATTGAAGTTCAGGATCGATGGGAGTGAATACAGCGTCCTCTGTTGGCTTATATAAAATTCGAATACCTAGGAGGGACCAGAACAACAAGAAGCCATTCGAAAACTTCTTGTTCGCTGGTACTACATGGTGTGCAGCGTTTCGTGAATGGCATATAAATCGTATGAAAAGTGATACTCTCTGCATTTCTCAATTCGGTATTAGTCACTGTCGAGAGATCTCGAAAACAAATTTATCTTTGGGAACTGAGCAAAATTTTTCCAACGATTACTCACCGTTCTTTCGACAGGACTGGCCGTCTTTCTGTAGTTGGAAACCGGGCCTGCAGTCACACTCGTAGGTTCCGGGTAGGTTTCTGCAGATTTGATCACAGGGCTTCTCTGTCACGCACTCGTCGATGTCTGTAACGTTGGTGGACAAGTTATGCTAATTTGTGCAAAAATTAATTGCATAAACGTGACAGCTGCACGGTTGCTGCTGATCCATCGCGAAGTCCTTCGGTTTCCGGTCAACTGTATTGCGCAAATTCGTCGCAATACAGCTTTGCCATTCGTTGATCCGCTGAATTTCTCGAAATGGGCTCGAGGATTTTACGGAATAAATTACTGGGAATGTAAATTGGTCGCTGAGTTAGTATATGATCGAGGATAAGCAAAGAAAGGTGGGGGTGAGTGGTACCATTTAAAGAAACTTGCTCGTTGATTAACATAAGAAAATGAGTCAGGTATAAAGGAAATTGAAGTGTGCTTTTTTAATCTTTAAAATCCGTATAAATAATTTCGATTTTTCTAAACGAGCGAATTTTTTACCATGTCCTGATCATAACTTTCGTAGCGTAGTTCAGGAAACGAAACAAGGGGACTTAATTTTATTCCAATGATCTTGCTATTCAAACGATACGGGTGATGTTGCAATAAAACCTGTACACATATTAAATAATATCCCGTATCGAAGATTCGGTATTTTAAAAATTTCAAGATTTATCATAAACTATTGCAATATTGCTATACATAAAATAGCTAACATTTTATTTCAAAAATGAAACAAGGGGACTTAATTTTATCGGTAACCGTATTTAGTATTTCCAATGATCATGCTATTCAAACGATACAGTTGATGTTGCAATAAAACCTGCATACATATTAAATAATATCCCGTATCGAAGATTCGGTATTTTAAAAATTTCGAGATTTATCATAAACTATTACAGTACCGCTATACATAAAATAGCTGAAATTTTATTTCAATTTTATATTCACTGTTCCAGATCATGCAAATTTAATAAACCGTAGGAGATCATAGGGATCATAGGGCTGAACGAGACGCTATTATATGAAAAGACCATGAAAGCCCGAAGGATATCTCGTTGGATAGTGTTGAAACCTTTGGCGAGAAATTTTTCTATCTAATCGAAAGCGGTACGCCGACACGACTTACCTCGTGCCGATAATTAGAACGTCTGCATAGCTTAATGAAATCGCTCGTAAATCTATCGAAAGCAGCCCAGCTGTTGGACACCACAATACGCTCGATCGGCACGATATTCTCGCAATGCTGTCGACCTGCGTATCGGTCTGCGTCAATTTAATTACGCCTAACGATCTCGGCTACGAGGACGTGCTCCTAGCCTGAATATCGATCACGGATATTTTACGATTTAACGGCGCTCGTTGTTTGCATCGTTAGCTTCACAGAGGCTCGTTTACTTCTATGCCACCCGGGGCCTCGCCTAGACAAGGAGCAACGAATGAAAGTCGTTCTCCATTGTGCGCTTTGTAAGTTGAATATGAGAATTGAAACATTTGAATATGCTCTATTTTGGAAGATTTGAATCCTATATTTACGTGGCAAATAAAAAGATAAATTTAAAGATTTGATTCTTATTTATGTAATACGTAAGAAGAAAAATTTGTAGATCTGAATTTCCATATTTATGTCATTTATGCCCTTGGAAAGAAAGTAACGAGTTGTAAATAGTAGAATTTAATAGGTTCAAATGGCGGAATATTTTAATTTTAAACTTGTGGGTGATTTGTATAAATATAATATTTGAATATACTCCATTTTGGAAGATTTGAATTNATTTTACGATTTAACGGCGCTCGTTGTTTGCATCGTTAGCTTCACAGAGGCTCGTTTACTTCTATGCCACCCGGGGCCTCGCCTAGACAAGGAGCAACGAATGAAAGTCGTTCTCCATTGTGCGCTTTGTAAGTTGAATATGAGAATTGAAACATTTGAATATGCTCTATTTTGGAAGATTTGAATTCTATATTTACGTGGCAGATAAAAAGATAATTTTAAGGATTTGATTCTTATTTATGTAATACGTAAGAAGATAAATCTGTAGATCTGAATTTCCATATTTATGTCATTTATGTCCTTGGAAAGAAAGTAACGAGTTGTAAATAATAGAATTTGATAGATTTAAATGGCGGAATATTTTAATTTTAAACTTGTGGGTGATTTGTATAAATATAATAACATTTGAATGTGAAATAGAAAAGGTGTTACACTGATAGCGTTGATTAACATCTAAAACGATGATTTAATGTCGATTTGGATTCGTGTTAGACATTACCTGTCTGGCACTGGTTGCCTGTAAATCCTTTGGGACACGTGCACCTGCCATAGTTGCATATTCCTCCATTTAAGCATGGGGAAGGGCAGGTAGCTGAAAGGCAATTAAATTCGTGAATTACGCGACATAGGATTATTTATTGTTGTCTGATAAGTATCCCACGTAATTTATAACAAAACTTCATTCGGCATTTAAGCACAACAATTCGTGTTAATTTGTAAAAGAATTTACTGTTATTAATTCTATATAGCTTTCCGTGTCAGTTTTATTTTTTCGTTAAATAACAGAACTATCACACTCACGTTTGTTACATCCAAAACTCAAATGAGTCGCCTGCGTCCATCCAGGGCAGCAAAAGAAAACGGAAGGGGAATCGGTCTTAACATTATATACATTAAGATACCTAAAAATAACTATGATATATCTACTTTTCTTCATACGTCTATGCTAATTTGTGAACCATAAACATAAGTACACACGCACTAACAAGTATCTCGTTTTACAGAAACCACACCTTACCTAATTTGCCCATTTCGATGATGATGACTGATAGAACTGGGGACCGATTTGGTGCAAACTCGCCTCCTGAAACGTAAGAGAAATATCTTCATAATATAAGCAAATAAACGACGTATTATGATCAGTCCGAAGAGCTTGAAAAATTTTACATACAAAAGGAGAGAATATTTCATACAATGTTTATCATCTGAGGACCAGCTTCTCTTCGATGCATTTCGAGCACGCAGATACTCATGGCTTTAGATTTGATATTGAGATTTATGCCGTCTATACGCGCCCATTGTCAAGCGGTGACAAGATGAAATTAAATTAATGAATCGATTGTTTTGATAGCGATCGCTGTCGATTCGACACGGTACACGCCTTTATTTGCATCGCGCTGGATCGATATGGAAATGGAAATCGTTAAGTACGAAGAGGACAATTTCGACGAGTGCGTTTAAGCCGCGATTCCGATAAACGCGCGCATAACAGCCTTGAAAATCGCGGCTTCATCGTAAAAAGAAACGTCGAATGATTGCCCTCGTGTCATAAGGGATTATTCGGTAGCTTCATCTGTAAGAGATCTTCTTTGACAGCTTTTATTACTTGCATCGTAATTCGATCGATTTTATTGTAATCGAATCAGTCGAATCGATCGATCAATGCTCAGCTTCCATTACGTTTGAAGCGATTTCGAACGAATTCTACTATTCATTCTGTATCGCATCGGCTGAGCTACTCGATTTCAATTAAGTATTTCCCGATGGAAAGAGCTCTCTGACGAGAAATTTTTATCTCGATATTTTATTATCCGTCTTTATTAATTCTTTTAATTCGATGATATATGCAGCTGAAGTTTTTGAAAGTGTCGTGATATTTAGTTTGACTTGGGTAATGGAAACCGGAAAAATTTTTCACCGTCTCGTTAAAGAGGGTTAAGCACTTGCTTATTCGTTGCAATTGATGCGAAGTCTAATATTACGGCGACAGGTACGATATTCAGTACTGAAATCGCTCCTTTCTCTCGAGTATCTCACGTAGAAGTTACGTAAACGAAAGAAGACGTCGTGGCAAGGTTTACATAAACGTGCAAGGATCATCCGTAATTCAGCATTGAGTCTTTCCCAGGGTATCATTTACACTAAAAAAACATTCAGTTTCAACCACGATAATTTAACTCGTGGAATGCTTTAGTCAAAGAATATTCGGTTTCACTACCTTCGCTTCTTCCACCGTATAAAAAGGAAAACCATATTCTCGGTCTTCGATATACCCGATATATTCTCGAACGTATCAGAGAAACGGTGAAAAAATGAATTCTTCGTATCGTTTAGTCTTCAATTTTCTGACAGCGCTAATAAATCAAACCGATAAAACGTGCCGCTTCAATTTGCATGATTGCGTAATGATGAAAGATAATTAGGCGTTGAGAGTTTCCCAGGATATTTGTAATATATTCGCCAATTTCCAGCAGCGTCGGCTTCGAGAACCTAACGTTAAAAACCTCGATTATGTACCCTCGTTATCTTCAACCCTCTATCACGCGCGAGGCATTGAACGCAAAAGTTAGAACGTCGGATCGCGAAGAAAAGCGGAGGATCATGGATGGTTATGATCTCTAGCGCTGAAATCGCTGCTTTCTCTCGGCAGTTTAGCATCTTGGTCAGAAATTACACAAATGAGAGAGGACGGGGCGATTCAGTGCGCACGGACGCGCAAGGAGCGCGCATAATTGGGCGACGAGAGGCGATCCCGCGCGGCGGAACCACTTCGTCATCGTCGGCCCGCGAGAAAATTGCATCTCCCCGTGTCGCTGTCATGTTCGTTGAAACGCGACACGACGTTTACTGTCGCAACACCGACCACGTGCTTCGCATCGCGAGACGACGGCTTTTCTTGCCCCGTGCGCCATTTTGTTCCTCGCTAAGACATGCCAAGGGCGCGAAGAGATCTTACGAACGGAGAGCTTACGCGATTAAAATTGTCTCCGGGAGGTAAAAGGAGTTGTTATCGAGCTAAAAATCAGTTACTCGCGAAGAAAATGTCTGAAAGTTGGTAAAATTGTGCAATAGTTAATGAGACAAAAGATATTCAAATGGATTTCAGTTAAAACTAGACTTGAAAGTGTATTATAGTAATCTAGTTTTATCTGCCAGTGAATGCTACGGTAAATTGCATTGAACTATTACGAGTAATTAGTAATTTGTATCGTAGCTCTTCGAACAACATTTTCTAACAATGTGGTTGAATTTTAATTACTTTTTTTCGGTACTTGGTACGTAGAAAGTTGCATCTAAAGTACATGTTCGTTTTTGTACAGCGCTTCTTCACCAGTTTCATGGCAAGGAAAAATTTCATCGCTTAAAGCGACGAGAGAATGATATTCCGTGACACTGTTATAGATGATGGATCTATAAGAGCCCAGGGAAAGTAGCACCCTGATGCAGAAGATTGCCTTGATTTACGTCAATGTTGATATTGCTGTTGAAAAGTATGTCAAACAAAAGTTGCACAGCTTTAAAGGGGATAAAAGATGGATCGAGCGAAATTTGTCTTATAAATAAGTAAGTACGTGCTGAAAGATTGAAGACAAGCTTACGTGTCAATGTAACAAGGTATACCAAAGATGTTATTAAAGTTGTTAGGTTCTTTTCAGGAGAAATTTCACTGTTCTATAATAATAGAACTTTCGACAGTATAATATATAACTATCAGAAGTCCGTTAAACTTGTTTGAGTATAGACTTTAAATTTACACTACAAGTTCTTGTATTCTCTTATGTATTATTCTACGGTACTATTTCTTTACTATATTATTTCCAGGCATATTCGAAATCACAATCATGAAAAAGAATAACCAGTTTTCTTCCTATGAGTTTCTCACGTTCGCCAGATCCGGCAGGTGTGCAGAACAAAATGAGGGTTTTAAACGACGTCAAGGATGCTCGTAAAATCTGTCTGTTAAAGACGAGTCTCGTATTTGCCTACAGATTATCTGTGCCAGAAAGGATCAAAGGGATTAGCGCGGCAGGTGATCCAGGTTAGTGAATCGTGTGGGTTCCGTCAGACAGGTAGTGTGCCTGACGTTACCCTATTCCCTCTTGAGCTTATTTCACGAGCCGTAACTGGATATAATTTTCGCCACGATCGTGCATATCGTTCCCATATCGAGTAAAACGAATTTTTCTTTATACACGAAAGTAATAAATTAATGTATAAACATATTTTTGTCCCACAGAGCAAGAACGACGAGAGAAACCAAAAAATGGAAGTTCCTGTTGGAGTAGGAAGACGTTCCTTTATTTTTCTTCAGCTTCTACGATTCTTAGATATCTCTCGATATCTCAAGACGTTACTAATATATTATGGATGCCTCGGAACGCCCACGTGGGTAATACTCTGTTTAACTTTAGACCAGACGATAAATTTCCGAGCAACGGTTGATGATCTCGATGTATTCGCGACAGCGGGATCATTGTAATTCGCAAAAATGAATCTTTTCGCTGTCGCAACGAGCACGCATCAAATCGTTCCCAGAGCGTATTCCGTTTGCAGAAAAATCTCTCAGAACACGTTACGACGGAGGTTCAGATACGGTTCGGAGGACATTCGCGTGGGAATACTGGTTCGGGTGCTTTGGTGGCCATACTGAACGTTGCGCGCTGATAACGTCCAACATGGTCGGTCCACGACATTGAACGAGAGAAACGAAGAGGTTGGACGTACATTTGCGAACGATTTCTGAAAATAACATGTAGCAAATGTTCGGCTTACGGATTACATTGATTTTCTCCTAATATAACGAAAGCTGACACTATTACCAGGTACCAGGAAATGCCACTATTCCTTCAAGCATTTGTTTATTACGCAAATTTTTTAATGATATTTTATTTTCAGAGATTGCTATAAAGCGAACGAGGACGACCCAATAACTAATTTTAGTAATATATTCAGAAGAAAAGCAAGAAATTTTGGACTAATTTTTCTATATTTTATTTATTCGGTATTAATTTCTTTTAATTAAAATGAAATATTTTTAAATTAACAAACAATCTGATGTAAAATCCAACCGGACAACGATACATTTCATTATATATTACATGTAACATATATATTAATTTGATATATTTATAATATCTGAAACTATAATAGATTTATATAGCATGTCTAAGTACAACTACTAAACCAATAATGATAAAACATTTGGCTTTTCAGGTAGGCCGTAAGTTGATCGAGAGCGAGAAGTTCTAATGCGTTCTAGGAACTTTCTCCGTTAGCGAAGAACCGGCCAGGAAGAGCGAAAAAAGGTCAGGAAATATACGAAGAAGTCGCGTGTAATAAAATTAACGTCGATTAGCGATGTGGAGCGGGCGAAGGCGCCGTCGCGTGATACCGCTTGCAAGCTTCTTCGAGGTGATAAATTTTCAATGAATTACAGCATCGACGGCTTGCGTGTCTGCGACTCTCTTAGAGGTACTTCCGAAACCTTAACGGTGATCTCGCATGTTTTCCACTTCTAGTCGCACTACAGGCGGACGTAGCACCGAGTTATGGTGGCCATTCGTTATTACCTTTGCCCAGCTGACTATCTGTTGCTCACGACCGATATTTTCACCACG
The DNA here is from genome assembly GCA_002201625.1 of Euglossa dilemma. Classification (NCBI taxonomy): domain Eukaryota; kingdom Metazoa; phylum Arthropoda; class Insecta; order Hymenoptera; family Apidae; genus Euglossa; species Euglossa dilemma. Next base: position 1,851,948 of record NIJG01000010.1, read on the forward strand.
ATACGTGAACGACGACGTTCCGCGAAACCAAACTTTCTCTGGGTCACCGATATGTCGCACAATGGGAACCGATGCGACCAAGTGCAACGAAAACCATTTTTCAGCTAATATTTTTGTATTTTATAAACTTCAAATGTATATTTAAGTCGTTCCTCTGTTTCTCCTTGTCAATTTTATTAATAAAAATGATTAATTTTATTAATAAATTAGTTTCCAAGTTTAAAATATGAAATTTTGTAAATCGTATTTTAAACTCCTTTAATTTACTGAAATTTATTTAAATCTTTGAGATTTTGTACATAACGACAATAAATGGCAATTTAGTATTAGGTGATTTTTTCCAAAAATGTTTTAAATGAATTTTATAATATTTATATAATATAATTTATATAATATTATAAAATTATATAATGCTTTCATCTTGAAAATTAAGTATTTTTTTATTTGTTACTTTCATAACAGTGATGTTTACCTTTATTTGCTATATTTTTATTTGCTTTTTTGTTATTAATAAATGCAAGAGATACCGTTCGATACTTTACATCGATATTTTAACACATGGCTATTTCAAAGATGAAGTATCTTCCCGCGAAAACAACCCACAGCTTGTCCAGCTAACAAGCAACTTCAAGTCGCTGCCAAATCGAACATACCGGTAACACATGGTGGAATATTTGCGCGCGTCAAAGTGAAACATTCAATATCTGCACAAAACGTTTCGTGAAGTAGTGGTATCACTATTTTATTGCGATATATTAATATTTTAGTTGCTACAAACGACAAAATATATATTCAAGAATAATAATGCGCGATATCAATTATTACTTCGTAACGTTGGAACTGTAGGTTACTTTTGCAACATTGTTGTAATATTTACGAATTTATCACGGTATAAGTTCAAGAAATTAAACGAACTTTACCAAGATCAAGATATCTAACTGCGTACATTTATTTGACAGTAATGTGCGACATGTGAAACAAAGTGAGGATACATAGCGCATATAACAAAGGATACAAAGTGTCATGTGAGAAATAAAGTTGTGTGAGTGAAAATCTGTGGGTGTAAATCTGTGAATGCAAGTGAATGTAGGTTCTAGATTTCGATACTCGATTAGAATATTTAGCTACAATAGCTTTGTCGATACGGTTTTCTATTATTTTTCCTACGTTACTTTTCGATTTTTAATGGTGTATTACCGAAATATACAACTGATAGGTGTAGAACAGATGCGAACGTACTGTGAATTTGTATATTATCGCTTAGAGATCCCAGATTTTGATCTTTGATTAGGATTCGAGCGGATCATTTTTTATCAGGATACATAGTTCGTGTTTGAATTTAGTGGTGCATTTTCGAAGTTTCGCGTTCGACAGGTTGGGGAATGGCGCGTACCTATTGCGTAGTTAAATATTATCGCTTATATATCGTAAATAATGATTTTGGATTAGGATTTTTTGGCATCACAGTGTCGTGTAGACCTTTGTTTATTAGGATAAACATTTAGTTTTTGGACTTAGTGGTGCATTTTCAAAATTTCGTGACTGACAGGTGAGTCTATGGTGTAAACCTATTACATAATTGTCTATTATCGATTGTAGATTCTACTTTTGGATTGAAAGACAGGGTAGATTCCTATATATTCGACAATGCAACGATATCACCGATCCGGTTGATACATCGACTTTACGCGTGTGACGAGAAAAACGCGAATAAGAAATCGTGTTCACTATCCGCGGCGAAGTCTATCGGTTGAACGAGCTAGTATCAATTAATCTCGCATCCCCGATCGATTTCTAATTGAACCATAAATATTCAACCTCACTTTCCCCTGGTAATACTCGTAAAGAGCGCGCGTAATCACGGATACATGGGGCGAATTTTCAAACTAAGGAGCGGTATGTTATCGCCGCATGCCGGTAAATCGTCGTCGCGAGATGTCGCGATCGTAACAACACGCTTTGCACGCTCGTTGCGATGTCGCCGCCAGTGATAAACATCGATTCTTTATTGTTTGATCTCGTGAACTTTACTCTACCGATTCTTCTTCTCCTTTCCAGACGGTAGCTCACAAGAAAAGAGAACGTTCGCTGGTTTCAACTTGACACGAGTGCCATGGTCGTAAATCAAAGTCTTTAACGAGGTTAGCGCATTCCGATTAATTAATATTTGACAGAAATATTCGAACAGTTTTGAGAAGACATTTCGCAAGAAATTGGCGGGAGGTTGTCACGTGACCACAATGAAAATATGGAATGCGTATGGGTTGGAGGTTATAATTATTAACGATATACGTTTAGTGGACATGAATTCGCGTAATTGGTGCAATAGAGATATTTGATAGTGTCGAATTGATCCCTGTGCGTGCAATTTTACTGTAAAATGTGAGTTGTGATTCTCAGTTCAGTGTGTTTTATATTCGTTTTGTTTCAGTGATTCTCATAAGTGATACGTTCGAACGAAATATTAAATTTGGGGAAGCTGTATACACGTAAGGTATATTATAGGTTATATTATAGCTTCTGCATGCACGATATTTTTAAAGTTTCATTATTTCGTTGTAGAACGAGTAAAGTTTCTCCATAACGCGGTCCCCTAATTAAATCGATCGAAGTAGCGAGTCGAGGGGAAAAAGAACGAGAACGAAACGGAAAGGCCAGTTTTACGAGCAATCAGAAGCTCGGCCACAAAACAGACAACACATCGAGAGACGTCCTCGAGACGTCACATGGAAGAACAAAGAAATAGCTGGACGAAGTGAAGTGGCACTCGACCGGCACAATTCGTCGGTTCGAAAGTTTTCCAAACTGGCTTGCCGGTCATTGGCTACCGTTTCGAGCCACGATGATTGATCAAACGCAGTCTCAGCGTTCGCGACACCTCATTTTTCGACGTCGCTTGAAAACGCCATTCACGTCGTCTAACGAAGCCTCGTCGCGTAGTCAATTAATCACGGGGAAATCTGTTCTTGAAAGCTCCGCGACTGTTGAAAGACTTGTTATTATCGCGACTTGATGAATAACTCGTCGACTGCTTGATTCACCCCGTTAAGGATTAATCCCGTTAAATTATCGTTTAAGGCGAAACAAAACGACAGCTCTTAATCGAGTGTGCCTTTAATCCGAGTTAATTTATAAACCGACCAGCGCAGATGCATTCGGATTAGAAAGATATATATAACGAGCTCTACACGTCCCAGTTATATCGGTGTAACAGTGAACAGTTGCATTGTCCGGCTGATTTATAAAAGGTTTCGTCGCGGTGCAATTTTATGGGCGAGTTATTTCACGCAAACGGTCGATTTCTCGGAAATCCAGGCCGTTCCTTAATACTTGGGTGGTTAATCGTTCGCGGTGCAATAATTCCGGCCGTTTCGTACGTGTCATCTCCCTTCTCTCTTGCGCGGGAACACGCGTGAAACGCGAGGCGGGCGCCATGGTGGAAAAATAAAGCAACGCGGAACATCGCGTCGTGTCCGGCATGCAAATGCGATGTAATTCCGCGGCGTCAATTAACATCGCGCGAGAAATGAATCGCGACGTACGGATGCCACAGGGAAACGTGGCCGCAGCTCGAAGGGGCCCGCTTGGCAAACGACGAGTAATGTTACGGCTACCCGCGTGACGATTTGCGGTTTCCGACGCCATGCTTCGCGCGTACACAATTCACCGTGCGCACGGCTTCTTGAATTAAGTCCTGATTGCTCGATTCATGAATAAATAAATCACTATTATCTGCCCGTTGTTCGCCTTACTCGTTCGTTCGTGCCCTTCTTTGGTATAATTTCGTCATTTTTTGATAACGATACACGTTCTGAACGGGGTATAAATGATATAATCGGTATTTACAAATTATATAATCGATATATAAGTTATTACGTTATGTTCTATTTATGTTCTGTCACCGTAAAGATATTTATAATTCATGCAGTGGGTATGGATGGAGGTGTGAAATTGATAGACGTTACGATTCAGTATCTAATCGAGATTGATAAACGAAATGTTATATATATTTATCTAGTTGAATACGTTTCTTATATTCTGATATCCTGATACTTTATTCTAAATATACAACATACAAATACGTTTATTAATACACAGTGGCACAGCATTATTCCAATATTAGTATCATAAATCATCCATAACGTATATATAAATCTAGTGTCCATAAATTTTAACTTTTCGTCGAAATAGTGGCAGCAGTACGTTACCTTTTCAACCTCCTCGAATATTCTTTATTAAAGAAAAATAATAATTCAAAGATCTTCAGGCACAAAATCGACGATGCTGTTTAAAATAGTAAATAAGAAATCGTACGTAAATGAACACGCAGAATTATTTTATTTCGATATTTCACGCATCGTTGCATTACTTTAAATTTAACACGTTGATTAATATATTTACAGGTGCGAATGATGAACATTGGAATAAAGCTATTTTCACCAGAAAAGACGTAAGCGGATAATTGGGAGGAATTTTATCTCGATCTAATATCTCGCACTTCGTAGCACTTTTGGGATATTAAAAATTGCCTTACCGAGATATCGATTTTTAATGACTCTGGAAGCGTCGGTAATAGCGTCATCCTATTTGTATGCCAAATATCGACGAGAAAGTAACGCTGTCGTGCAACGTCATCAGAAAATAATTTCCATCGGACGTGCACATGTGGCCGAAATATTCTTAACAGCCTCTCCTCCATCCTCTTCGGCTGCACTGCCGGTTCGCAGCCATGACGATATTTTTTCCCTGGTTAACTATACCCGCTGCTGCCCCCAGTGCATAGCGATGGTTTATCATAAAAGCGAAGGAGTTATTTTCGAGGCTGACAAATGGGTTCAGTGTCCCCTCGTTGAATATTTTCCCTGTCCCTCTTCAACGCCTTCGAAAGAAAAGAGGAGAGGTCTTTTTATCGGCCAGGCAAGTTTTAAGGATATTGAGCTCGCGGCTCGTTAGCGACGCAGTTTTGCCAGCCGCTTCCTTTTCCTCTGCCATCCGCCATCCAACCCACGGCTAAACAATCTGACGTGCCGACTCCCGGCTTGTATATATTAACGAGAGTTTGCGAAACGTCGATGTTCCAGGCTCTTCCAAACAATCCCGCCTGATTCATTCCCTATCGTTTCGGGTACCACTTTCCTCGAATTGTTTATAAAAAATTATCAGGTCGCTATTTGCGTTCCGCGTCCCGAATAACTGCCCGTTTATCACAGCGATGACAATATTATAAATGGAACCTTATTTCCTCGGAGTCTGTGGCGGGATATATTTAGGTTAGATCTTCGAGTGCAGAATGTCTTGGGGTAAGATGGTTTTTTTTAGGATGATAGATAAGGATTTAAATATATCGTATGGTAGTGAACACGTGTATTTAACGTATGACACGATAAAGCAGTATATCATTTCGAGCGTAATAGACATTTACTCGCTATGTATATATTAATTTGTTATTAGATACAGTGAATTCTTCTCTTCAATGCTTTCGTTTTATCTATAATAGCGGCAATACTGTACGACACGTGTTTGTATTTCATTTCTTTACTCTAACGATGATTAATGCAGTTTGCTTACTTATCGCATATCAATAATACAAATACAGGATTAACAGTTACATTGCAACATAATTAATATATTGCGCAGGGATTTAAATTTCAGGAAAACGGAAATGATGGTCACAACTGATGACTAATTAAATAATAATAAATCGACGACTCGTTTTATTTCATTTCGCGCATAGATTCTTGAACAGACGATCCGCGAAATAACAGACGAAAGAGCAGAAAACACATATCCCTGAAGTATTATCCAAGGCTGGAGGATAGATTCCACTTCGTGATGCACCGCTAGATCAACAGACCTTCCATTTCGCGTCTTTTCGCGTTGGATAATTCTGGAAAATCTGCGACGTCTACTTCTTAGCCGAGTGTAAATTGTACGGCTCGCAATGTGCTAAGTTTCCCACGAAATCCAAGATCCGATATTCTGTGACGAGCTATGCTTTACATAAATTAGCAATGTCTTCGATCGCATCGAGGTTACGGAGCAAGGCGAACGTAACTCCAGACCGTGATATAAAATTATCCTAATCGGTTAGACGCCTGCCGCTGTTCGCGATCAGTTCAGCCGATTTTTCGACGCCGCGTACGCAATGTTGTAAAAGAAGCCGCGGGCTGGTGCCTTCGGAGACCTTCGAAGCTTCCAAACTACAAAATTACTTGATGACGGGTTACCGGTTCCCGGAGAAGTAATTACGCGCCTACGCGGTGCCAATAAATGCCACGCTACTGCTCGTCATTTTCCGCAATGCATCTCCATCGTTTTGAAACGCACCACCAACACCTTACCACCATGGTAAACCTTTCAAATCGGAATCTCGAGGATATTCCCTCATTCACTTCAAATTTTCCTTTTCATTTCTTCATTCATTCTGGTTCGTCGAATAAATTTTCCGTTGTGTCCGATTTGGTAGAATTTTGATCTTTGAAAGCTTTCTTTCAAATCTTGGAATTCAATTCTTGAACTAAAATAACCGTGAAACACGTAGCAAAAGTATCAGGATCGTTTATGAGAAGTAAATAGCTTCGCTTTATTTTAAAGTTCTCGAAGTGGTACCGCGTAAGGGGAAATGTTAAAGAATTAAACAGCGAGATTGGAAACAGATTGCGATAATATTATCGAACACTCTGCAGAGAAAAAAGCACAGATAGATAACCGATGAAATCGATCTTTGGTAGAAACAGAGCCGGCTGATATCAAAGCAAGCAACGAGTGTTTTCTGTTCGATGCGTTAACGCGTTCGATGATCGAAGATCAGAGGCGTTGAAAATTGCGAAATTATTATTGGAACGATATACTAAATATTTCTTTAAATCCGTTTTCTCAGACAGATTCAGGGAAACGTGTAAAGCAATTCGAAATAAATGTCAGATGCGAATACAGAAATTGGAAACGGAAAGTATACTTTCGAACGTGTACGTCAGACTTGTCGAGGTTCAGTTTACACGAATCAGCTGGACAAATATTTTCTGAAATTGTACGCCGATTTTTCCCATATATTTTTACTCGTTTGATCGATATATCACGGTTTTAACCGTTCGCAGGTGAAACCTGTACTCATACATCGAATGATGTAACATTTTCTTACGTCGTGAATTATCGTTTTGCACTTTCGAGGTACCAGAATGATATATCGCTGGAACCCTCATACGCGTGTAGAATACGGGCAATCTTATTCAGTGATATATTTCCCATGACTTTTACAACGTTACAAATTTTTCATCGCTGTTCAACCATTATCAAAACGGATCTAGATATCTCTATCGTTCGTTAGAAGCATAAATACATTACGACACGTTCAACCAGCGCTTGCTCTCGATTTGTTACCATTTCCTTCACCAGTATTTTACACTCGAGCAAATTGTACAGTGTCTAAGATCCTGCCTACTTAGTCAACTAATAGGTACTTTGGGGCAATTTCATTGGCAATAATTTTCGAAAATAGTGCTCGATATTACCCACGTATCAATTTCTAAAAATCATTACCCATTCATCCTGAATCGAGTCTCGAAGTTCTCGATACCGGATCGAAAAATTCATCGAATACACGCGTCTGACAAGTTCTCGAAGACTCGAACACGAGTGGGTAAAAATAAAAATGAAAACTCACTGTTTGCTATCGACGAAGAAGCAACCGTCCATCTTGGACGGGCCAAGGATATAGAAGACCGTTACGTCATCGCGTTGCCATCAATTTCCGCGAACGCAAATCATCAGGCTGGCCGCGGAATTATCGTTTAATGGGGCCCCGCAATAAGGGAAGGAAAGAAAAGGAATCGGCATGAATTATTCAGGCAATCGCAGGAACGCGGAGCAATAGTGCGGTATCGCGGGATCGATACCGCATCGTTCGAACACTTGGCAACGATAAGTCCATTTATGCTGGCCATAAACCGACCCGGGGAATTTTCAAGAAGACCGTCGGAGAGTCGACCTTAACGGGGCCACGAATTCTTGCCGCGCCACCGAGCTGCCCAGGCCGCTTTTTCTCTGCCCTTTTTCTCTCCTTTTTCTTTCAATTTTCTTTTTTCTTATTCGTAACACCATTTACGGTCGAATATAACCGAGCCATCCGGTTCGACCACCCCGGGGGCCAAGGAACACCATCGCCTCTACCTGCTGCATCGCGCCTTCTCCGCCCACCGCTTCTGCTCGCGGCTCTGACCTCTTCACCCTGGACAACAAACGCGCGAAAAAAGTCACCGCTAATGGATTTAAGCGGGGCGCCGGCCATCGCTCTTCCCGATCGGCTCTGCATTCTTCAGCCCCTTACACGCACCGTTTTCCTTCCTCAGTCCTCTTGGCTTTCGCCCATTTTTACGGCTATCTTCGAGTGTTATACCGTTCGGAAGGGTGAGCTTTGGCAGACTGTTACAGGAGATTAGGATTTAAGACGGGATTAGAAGCGATACGTGATCTCGAATAAGGGTTTAAACCGCACTTTGATACGAATGTGGGTTTACGATTGGGGCTGGGCACAATGAGCCGTGCGATGCATTAGCGAGGGAATGTCGAAAGTATTGCTTCGGGTTCTAAGGAGTGGAAATTTAGGAGCAATTATCTTTCTAGCTTTTTTCTTTTACTCATAACTTATCTCGTGTTAACCCTGTCCAGGGTTTTTACATTTTTCGTAATAGATGGTTGTTGTTTTCTCTTTAATTTATGGGTGCTGATTGTTATGTGAACGCTTCTCGTTTTACATATTTTTTATTAGTATTCAAGACTGTAAAACGAAACGTTTATTGCTTTTAGGAGGTATGTAGAGATTTTTGTAAATTTATTAGTAGTCGAACCATTCTAAAGTAGTGTTATGTAATGTAATATTATTGTAGATAATAATTAGAGTACAATAATTTAGAATACAGATTTATTGTATATTTATATTAATAGTTGAACCGTTCTAAAATGATTGAATGTAACGTAATATTGTAGTAGAGTGTTGGCATCGACTACGCGACACAAGTTCAGAGCCGCCGAGTCTTCGATGTAAACACTCGCTTGGATTTTCGATTAGGCTAGACTCGTCGGTTTTACAGGACCTTCCTAAGATTATTAACAATCATTCTAATTCCGGATACGAGGCTGCACAGTTCAGTCACGTCCGTTTAGTTATGAGTCATACATATAATACACACAGTTTTATATCTAAACGCTATCATTGCATGCATGATTGTACTAACACGCATTCTTGAATAGTGCGAATCAAGGATTATAGTGTTCTTACTAACACAGATAATAATTAGAATCGTATAAGTTACTGAATTTTTAGGGAATGCGTTTATCTCACATAATATAATAATATAATTTAGAATACTGGTTAGGAGTTTATATATTTATATTAATAGATATATAGTATATTGCAAATATAGATATATTAACCTTCTGCACTCGACGATCATTTCGTTAGAGAAAAATAGTAATTCGAAGGCTTCCTCCTATAAAATCGACGACATTTTTAAAACGGTAAATTAGAAATCGTATGGGAATTATGACATAGAATTATTTTACTTCGATATTCCACGTAAATTAAAAATCATATGGAAATTAAGACATGGAATTATTTTATTTCGATATTCCACGTATCGTTAAGTAATTTTAAATTTGATATATTAATTAATATATTTAGAATCTGATTAAGTGGAGACTAAGACACGTCTTTCGAATGCAAAAAGTTAATAAGATAGTTATATATTAATAGAGCCGCTGTAAAATGATTTCGAGTAACGTAATATTGTAGTAGAGTGTTGGCATCGACTACGCGACACAAGTTCAGAGTCTTCGTTTCGGTTATATGTAAACACTGACTCGGATTTCCGCTTAGGCTAGACTCGTCGGTTTTACAGGACTTTCTTAAGGTAATTAACAATCAGTCTAGGTCGAACAGTTCAGTCACGTCCGTTTAGTGGTGAGTTATACATATAACACATGCAGTTTTACATCTAATCGTTATCATTGCACGTATGATTAAACGAACGCGCATTCTTGAATAGAGCGAGTCAAGTATGATAGTGGTTGCATTAGCATACATAATAATGGGTGTCGTATAGGTTACTGAATTTTCAGGGAATACGTTTATCTCAAATAATATAATTTAGAATATAGGTTAGTGATTTATTATATACTCGTATGCGAAATTTATCTTACTAGGTACGAGATTTCTCTGTAGTTAGACTTTATATTTCCCACTATGTAATTATGGCAAAAATTTTCAAATAGCACTAGCATAACATTACAAAGTACCTTGATGCTTATTTGGTAGACTTTCTTATTAGAAAGTATAATAAATGGTTATAATTCGAGTATGAGCTACTTTCAAACTCACGCAAGTTCGTTCTATAACCTACATTATATA
>NIJG01000010.1:1862379-1980839 GCA_002201625.1 Euglossa dilemma
AATTAAAAATTTTATTTTTCATTATAGTATATATACTATTTTATTATACTGTTATATATACGTACGATAATATTAGAATAAAGTAGTATACTTGAGAAAGGATTCAGTCGAGATTTTTCTTGTTTAGGAATATTCCGATTGCATGTACGCAAATGATTTCTCATTAGCGGAAATTGGCTCCTGAAGTGTTAGGTCGACGTATTAGAATAGAACCGGAAGTAGTAGCGATTTTGCACCTATCATTCCGTGTACACCGATTGTTCTTCATTTCCCTCTAATGCGTTTCTCGCTGCAATACCGCATGCACCTTACCCGTTTCTTCTCTTACATGCCAGCTGTCGTTGATCCCTGGTAGATCTTACGATCCCTAAAGAAATCGATGCGAAATGCCAGCACGTTCTCGAAATTGTACGTTCGCGATTGCCCTTTGATCGATGAACGTGCACCGTTCACGATGCAACGTATCTTTTACCGATCGTTCCAACCACCGATTACAATTTTATCGTGTCAATTTTGAGGCTTGTAAGCTCATTAAACACCATAAAGATATACGAACATTGAATTTTAATCTCAATAATTGACGTAAATATGTCTTCATAATTTTACAAGTGTCTTCGAGCAAAAGTATGTTATTTCGTACCTATTCTCAGTATTTTGATTACACAGTAAAATATCCGAACCTTCATACATTTAATCTTTTACTAATTACGCATAAAGCGAATAAAGTTTCCTTGTCAGTAATTTGAAAATTTCTCTTTACTTTTGGATTTGCAATCTAGAATTTGCCTCATCGTGCTTTAAATTGATAAAAATTTTGCTTCGACAAATATGTGTTGGGAAATAAATATCCGGGCGTTTGAAACAATGTTAAGCCAGTGGAATAACGTCAAAGTCTGGTCAGGATCCCTTCGTAGGTCGCGCGAGTTGAATGGCCGGCGCTGTTATGTTTATCTCCGTGCAGTACGCGCTAACAGAAACGAAAAGAAAGTAAAAGGAGGTCCCGACAGAACGTACGTGTAAAAGACGTGCTCTATTTGCGTCCGTGGAATGTCATTTCGCGTTCGTTGTTCCTTCTTTCTACTTGTTTTGTGGCGAGTCGCGACACGAAACCCTCCCTGGAGGCATTTAAGAGTCTTGCGATGTTCCATTAAGAGGAATGACTGAATCACTTGCAGATTCTTTTTAGAGAGGACTAAGGGACACGTCTCTTGGGTGAACACGTGAAGTTACTTGCGAAAACAACATCATTAAATCCCGATACCTTATTAGCCACTTTGTTTCAGGTTTAGATCAGGTTGAGAAATACCTCGGCTTGCCGGTGATCTCGTTGTTCTAATATTTTTACGAGACCACTGATGATCTAACGCTCTATTATTTCGATAGAATTGGTCTCGTTAGTTCAATAGCTTCGTGTTGCAATATTTCCATGAGTCGATCCCCGATCTCTTAATATTCCAGCGTTTCGACATCCGACATTAGACATCGATAATGTTACAATACCCGTGTAGTACTTTAATACTTTGATATATCAATATCCCAGTGCTCCGAGTGTTTCGCAATATCTTAATGTTTCTTTATTTCAAATTTAACGATTCGATCTCGACATCCTAAAAGTGGCAATTACTCGGATACTTTAGTGCTCCAGTTCTTTAATGCACTGATATCTGGATACCCTATTAACTTTATCGCTCGAACGCCGCTATATTAATATTTTTAATATATTCCAATAGTCCGATACACCGGCTCTATAAACACCTAGACTTTTCCATACCCTAGTATTTTAATATATTAATTTCTCAGTGATCTTCGCATCCTAAGAGTCCGATAGTTAGGTTCCCGGTAAACCGAGCTTCTGAATATCTCGATACACTTCATTCTCGATTTCTTCACATCCCGATACTCGAAATCTACGATCTCCGTTGGAACAGTGTCCCGTTTACCGAGCAGAGGTGAAATAAGAAACGTTATTGAGCCATTAAGGAAGGAATGGCGATAGTTTCTCTCGGTGGAGGTACGATATGACGAAATATGGAGCACGGAATCGATAAGAACAATGTACTCTGCTTACTTTGACCTTGATTTGAATTCCCTCTCAAATGGGCCGTGCTAAAAGAAGACGTTGTGGCTCTCGGGCAGAATGCCACGCAGCTCGGCGACTTCCTCGAGATTGGAAGCTGAATCGCTGGAGGAGCGGTATTTGACATTTCGCTCGGCTCGCCGACCGTCAAGTAAGAAAGAAAATACCTCCGGGACGTTTCATTTTTAAACCTGAAGGAACGCTTTTCACGCACGTACGCGGCTCGGTATTTTTCCCAGAGACCGCCCCAGCCGGCCCTGCTCCGTAATTGAATATGAATTATGCGCGAAGCGTGAACACGTGCGAATGTCTCGACTTGCAACTTTTTTCCGATCCGACTTGCCACTCGAAATTAATATTCTTAAACGGTTGATTACAGGCACGATGCAATTTATGTGCAAAATTCTGTACAAGATATGCATGATAACGTGAAAAAGTAGTCGAAGAATTTCATGCGGGTACTTGTTAAAGCGTGTACATCAATCGTGCCGTAACACTTGTTGAGTTATCGTAATAGTTGCATCGAATTCATACGGGAATTTCAAATTCGTCGAGATTTATCGTGGATCACGTAGGATATACTTGTTAGGAAATTCGTTTGAAATAAATATCAATTGTTATCTCGATCTATCTTCAGTGTGATACATTTACAGATCGTTTCTCGGTTACTCTAATAAATATCACCCGTGTGATATTATTAATCACACTATCCTAAACTATCAGACTGTTTCGTAGATCGCTTGGTATGTAGGGAAATCAAGAAACTCGGGAATAAATTTGAATAATAAAATAACGCTGTTTATTCGAGCAGAGTTTGATGAAGAAACGCGTTTTGTTTGTTGCAGTTTCGAGAATTTTTCAACGAGCAAAGCACTGGAACGAGACCGCAAAATGACCCACTACTCGAGCCTGCCTGGAATTTTAAATACTATCTTTATTACTGGTGGAAATCGGCACGACATGCAGAGGAACACTCGCGGCTTCGTGCACTGCCCTACGCGAACGGCATATAAGGAAGAACGAGGTATGAAAAACAAATCAAAACAGGGATCTACTATTTTGCATAAACGACCAACTAACATTCCCGATCGAGAGATCATTCGATTCGCGATTCCCGCGTGGAACAACGGGGACGGCATAGGGACCAAGTCGGGTACAATCGCGCTGTAAATCCTATCCGGTCGTGTTTAGCAAACATTGAAACGTAAGGATGAAAAACAGCGGAGGAAGTGGACGCAATCGGATACTATCACCTCGTGAATCGCAGGCTAGCAGAATTTATTTCGCGTATGGCGCCGTAAAGCGGGCGAAAATAGTGGCGAAATTCAATAGATAAAGGAGTATTATCGTCCCACCGCTATTTATTCCCGCCGATCATTCTGTTGCAAACGACCGTACAAGGAACCTAACGCGCGTTAAGCTGCTACGTGACTCTAATACACTCTATGTACGCCAATCTTCGTAATTATTTAAATTACGGTAATTCCTAGTGCGAGGATAGCTGCGCGGAAATTTTCATAGTCAATATTCTTTAATTCCGAGGAATAATACCGAAAATTTAGCATCTTAAGACCTTTAGCATTTAAGACCGAACGAAGTTTCTTTAATACCGAGCTATACCCTAGGATAGGAATTTCGTTTTATTATCTTATTAATAAAACTGCGATGGACAGGCAAACAATGACAATAAACTTTACGGTGTGAAAGATTTTTCCACTCGATCAAAGTCTCGAAGGAAAGAGGGATTATAAATATTCGTAATTTCATTCGTACTTGCTCTGTTTCCACTAATGGAACGCAAAGGATGAAATCCGCGGAAGATAGAAGTGAGATTCGAAGAATGAAACACAGGAACGCGTGTACGAATTTTATATTCGAGCTATGATTCTTCCATTTTCTCCATACGTAACGTCGTTGGAAGAAACGGAAGTGTCGTATATATTTCAGGCTGTTCGAATCTCTTTCTTGTTTCCTCGTGTTGCCGGTGCATCGAGGAACGACGCCGGTTGCCGTTTGAAACAGAGGCAAAGCCCTGCTGGCTGGTCCCATTTGGCGATCTGCCGGGCGCGTCTGTTAACTGGACTAACCGGCTTTACTGTTTCGGAGCGTTCCGAATATTTGGTAATTAATCGGCTCTATTCTTAACAAGGCTGCGCGTAGGCGCGTGCCAGAGAAATCGGAGCAGTGGTAAAAGTTAATGGAACGTCAGGCGGAAGATAAATTTGCGACACGCGGGCGAACTTTCTTTCTACGTGTTGGCATGAACAGGGAACGCGCTTCGGCGGGGAACGTATCGGGATAAAAATTGCTGCTCCCGGTTGAACTTTGTCGCGTGATGCTTCAATTATTTCGGGATAAAGTGGTGACACTCATTTTGCCTCCCGAGTGCTTCGCTGGATACACGTTAGCGATAAATGGGCTCGAAGGGAAGAAAGTAATTGGAATGCGAGACGTTTTCATTAACGCAGATAAATGGTACAGATCGTCTTTCGGGAGAAGCCTAAATATCTTTGTCGTTTACTTAGTCCTTTTATTCAAAAATATCTTCTATACCGAGCATTTGAACATCGAGGGTATCGAACTCGTAGTTTTGTTGAAATAGACTAACTGGCGAAGATCTTCATTTGCAACTTTTAACACTAGGTTTACGCACGTTTTCTTTATACCTATTTCTAGGGACATTTGTCATATTTACAGGTTAGGGAAATCAGGTATTTTCTTTAAAAAAAGAAAAGACGAGTTTAATTTGAAAGCAATTAAAATATCAACAGACTTAATACAAGTTAATTAAATCTGCATAATTGGAGCAACCCATCCACCAAATTGACGGGTCTTGTAAACCTAGTGTTAAGCGCAATTATCGACTGTCGGAGTATTTGAAGGGCCCTATATATCAATGAGTGACAGACAAAAGTTTCAGGAATTGTTTTGACTGCTTTGCGTTATCTGTTTACACGAGACTCGCGTCATCGCGTCTCATCGACGATGATTAGTGTACAATACGGTATCACGGTACCCATACCTCCGATTCGTCTACTTTTCTTATTATCGGGCGATTTTTATCGACAGAAAAGACGTAAAAGGTTAATTGCGTAGCTTTTTATTTTCATCCGTAAAACCGAGCCGTCGTTAAGATTCGTGGCACGAGCTTTAAACCTACAGATAAGTCGAAACAAACAGCCATCCCCGTATTTCTCTGAAACGAATGTGCGTTTACTATTTGG
Source organism: Euglossa dilemma (assembly GCA_002201625.1). Taxonomy (NCBI): domain Eukaryota; kingdom Metazoa; phylum Arthropoda; class Insecta; order Hymenoptera; family Apidae; genus Euglossa; species Euglossa dilemma. Next base: position 1,867,681 of record NIJG01000010.1, read on the forward strand.
ATCGTTACCTGATTATTTTATAGTCCATTGAAACGGCCCGTAGAAAGTTTACTCGGCTCGAGTTCGATATAACGTTTTCCTACCTCTTTGCACTTACGGCGCATAAAACTTAATGCCGGCCATTTTCTTCGCGACGCGTCAAAGCGAAGTGACTCCGCTTCACAGCGCCTCCCACGTCCTCAAAGGAGGAACGTAAATTCCTGGCGATATCCGTGATAATTTGGGATTACAAACCGGCACGGGAAATTTGAAACAGCTGGGCCGGACACGCGTGTCAAAGTGGACAGTCAGCTCGTTTCGGTGCCGTTTGCATATTTGTTTGTTTAGCCGCGGTTCAATAACCATGCCAACTATTAATCTCTTCGCCAGGAAAGTAACTACAGCGGGAATGTGGCAGCGCCGATTGCGGAGTAACGATTATGAAACTGCAAAAGGCACGGATATACGTGACGAATGCACGCAGCCGGGCATTAAGTCTGTACCCCAGTGTTGGGTGCTCCTTCTCGTTTAAACTCATTTTCACCGTATTACGTTCCAAGTGCCATTACGATGTTTATAGAGTTAGATGTGGCTATGATCGTAGCGTCCTTTTAATTCTTCTTAATGCACCTTCAGCCCTCAGTCGATATAATAACTCGCGCTTAACACTCGGGTTATTTCCCGAGCTATTACCTAACAACGTGCTCATTCCTGTTTCGCGGTTTACGATTTATTTTTCCAACAAGCAAGGATCGATATAGTTTTTCTCGCCTCGTTAAATCGTCATTAACATATCTCGAATAACGTTGTCGCTGAACTATCGACGACTCGTTTAATTTACGAGCGATCGGTAAATCTCAATCGTGTTTCGTAGCCAAAGGGATCTATTTCGAACTTTTTGAAATATTCTTTGGAAATAATCGAATCTCTACTCGTTCCCATCTCGTCGGAGCATGATAACACGTCGCGAAGCCGTGTTATCGTATTTGTAACAATAACAGCGACTCGGCTGGGGGTACAAAGCCGCGGAAGATTCTTTTTAAGCCGTGTCCAGTGTTTTTTCTCGTCACGGTGTGCAGTATCGGAAAATGGTAATTGCGTTGCAGAAGAACGATCTCGATTCGAGAGACAAAACGAATGTGCCTGTCGTTTGACAAGCAACGTGGACGTAACAGTTGCGTCTATTTCTACGCGATTCCATCCATTTGTCAATCGATCAATCTGTGCACCAACGGCAACGCGAGGGACGACGGATAATAGACAATGTAAACGACTACGCACCAAGCGTTCCAAGATGTGACATGGCAGGATTATTATCTGGGGTACTTGGAACTGCTCATATATTCATTATTCATGCTCCTTCTTATCGACGACCATCGATCACCCGTGTAAAATGGCCAAAGCGGTGAACGATAGTTTTATAAAGGATTAGTGGGCCCATTTGCGGAGGATGTTCTGACAAGCAGCGTTCTCTCACTGTTTAAAGTGCTCCACCGGCCAATCAATTATTCAACAGGCCAATGCACTTTCGAGAAGAAAGTCCGATTCTGAATAAACGATTAACCCCCGATGCTCGGTTGCATGCGTTTCCTTATCGATGAATATTTTATTCGCTCGTAATCCCAGGCTTATTAGTTATCGAGTTTATACACGCTCTTTTAGACTCGCGGCCGTACAAACAGTCTCTCCGTTTGAAATGTCAAAAACAACGAGAAAGATCTACATCTAAATCTACACCACGCTCCACGAGTTTCGCTGTTCCTCGAGCTACGGGTACATATCTCGACAGGACAGGAAAAATTATAATTTCACAGGGAAAGATTAGCCTCGATGTAATTAAACTCGAATTCACCTCTTCGAGATAAACGATTACCCAACGCGACAGACCATTTCGACGATCAGATTCCAAGGAATTTTTCAAACGAAAAATTCTTCGCACCCATTCTTATGATTCGAAGAACATAAATTACGGTTAATTTGCATACATTGTATCAGTCTCGGAAGAAAAAAAAGGAGAGAAGAAAAAATTGCAAATCGTGGGCAGCGCTGTCATTTTGCCACGTACTGTACCTACGCAATTCTCTATTTGCTAACACACAGTCGTATCAATTCCTGTATCCTTAATCCCTTGTTTTCCACTTCCATCGAAGCATCGGCAATCCAATAAGAAGTCCATCAAAACACAGTAGCTGACGCGCGTCGAAGCCCCGCGCGACTATCGACTCGAGTTTGTCGACCAGCCAACAGATCAATGTGCCCGACCTCGAATTCCTCTCCTGTATTCTCGATCAGGCTCACGTCGCGCTCGCCTTTCGTCCAGCCGTCTCTGAATCGCGTTTTAAGTGTCGTTATTACGGCAATAAAAAATTTCGACCGGTCACCGGCCGAGATCGATGGTCCGAGACGCGTCCCCGGCTATTCGTGGACAGGTTCGCCGGAGTTCTCTGTCTCCGGCCTCCTTGGTATCTGGGTAACTCGATCGAGAGAATCGAGCCCCGGTGCAGCAGGGGCGCGAGGACAAAAGGGCGAAAGAATGGCGGAACAGGGAACAGTGGACGCGCGCTAAATTATCGCGTTCGGATTAAATAGTAACGAGAGATCTCGTGCGCTTCTTTCATCGTGCGTGCAAGGAGAGCTTTGTTCCGCGCGGACAAAGCTGCTCGCGTTCACGTGCAACCGATGCCATCGTGAACACGCCCGCGGCCTTTCGCCTTGACGAGCAGTCATTGAAACGATGCGAGATCATCCGGACCCTGTTGCGAGATTATGCTATGATAGGAGAATGGAAATGGGGATCGAATACAGGAGCTTACAGGATTTCGTCTTTTCACGTGAGAGACGTAGTGTTCTGCTCAAGAGTCTGGGAATCGAAGGTTTAATGGTTGCCTCGAATTGTATATAGCAATTTTAGGATTTTTTTTTTCTTTTTGGTTATACAGTAGGGTATCGATAGGAGAAAGTTCTACAGTAGAATAGGATTTCGTTGTTTTTGATATCGTCGTGAATTTGGCTCGAGAATGAAGGATTTGCTGGATGGTTAGAATATTTTATGATGATTCTCTAGGAATCCTTTTCATTTTGTTTTATGGTTATACGAAGATTTATATAGAAATGTCTATATAGGGATACAGTTATGTATATGTAATTATTTTTGTAGTAATAGGTAAATAAATGCAGTAAAGGTATTTTAGGATCTGATTGTACTACTTGAAATTACGAAAATTTATTCTAGGATAAAAATATTCTCGATTCTCTCGTGACCGCTGGTAATCGTTAACGCGTGTTTAATTATAAATTACGATTAAAAAAGGAAAGGAAAGGTGTGGAAGTAAATGAAGCGTATCGAAATTAAAGGGTTCTTTTTTGCGAGCGTGCGTTAGCTCGTATTAAGAGTCGCCTTTATTAAAGTAAATTGAAATCAATTTTCTGAAATCAGGTTTGATAATTAGAGTCTCGCGGATGTAACAGATATTGTGCAGCGAAGATAAATCGCGATTGCCCGGAGTAATGGTAGCCGCGTAAGTAGTTCCTTAAGAGTAGAATGCATTCTCGCATTACCTTTATCTCTTTCTTCCAGATCGTGACCTTTAATAATAGTAAGAGCACAGGCTTTATAAACGCGGTAGATATAACGCGATGAAATTAAACCGTTCCTTGTTATAAATAATTTTAATCGATATAAGTCACGTTCAGTTGCAGCTACGGTGTATAGAATATAGAAAATAGGTTTCTGAACTTCGATAAAACACGCTCCTCAGCGTTAATCCTTTAATAATATTTCTTTATAAATTTAAGGTAGCGAGTCTTTTATTAGCCACGGCAACGTGTTTGGCATTTTAAGACCTACACTTTGTACACCTTTTAAAAACCTGTATTCTTCGGGGTATCGCCATTCATTTATTTAATAGGCCGCAACGCGTACAATTTTCTTTATTTTCTCCCCGAGAAAACTGTTTATGATTACATATCCCCTAGTATGGTTAATTCTCATCAAACACTTTCGAGAACCCTCTGCTCCTTAACTGGTAATTTGAATATATCATTTCTTCAAAAGGATGCCGGCTTCATTATAACGTGACCGGCACGAAATCTTACGTTCTACATTTCACGGACCAAGTCCTCTTCTTTAACCTTGCAAATCGATATTTCGAGAACGGTATAAACTATCCTCGCCGACAATTTCCTCTAATCCCGCCTTCGATCTTCTGCACGAGCAAATATTTAGCCTTCCAAATAGCCCGGTAAATAATTTTCCTAATTACAAAACCCTGCCCACCGCACTCGAACCATCGCGCCTTCCTCTTTAAGCTACCGAGTCAATATTTAGCAAATACCATAAACTCCGACTCGAGAAGATCTTTTAGTCTTCCATCCACGCCAGAAGCTTTCTATTCGTCGAACGGCCGGCGTATCAAACGACCGGACGAATCGCTTTGCCATCGCCAAACACTGCATTTCGAGCATCGCAGTTTCCTCTTTAACCTTTCGAATCAATATTCAGCAAATACCGTGAAATCGGTTCGTACCTGACAGACACGCACAACTCTCCTCCTCGGCACCTTGAACGTTTCACGCCGTCGAACATCCGGCACAGCGAGGCTGCAGCTCTGCCACGCGAGCAAACAAGACTCGTTTATGTCACTCCTATCGCTAATTCGGTCGACAAAGTTACACCGGTATACGGTGAGCCGAGCCAAACCACTTTCGCGCTGACCTCAAAGAGAACCATCGAGATCGCGGCCGGTAAATCAGCCGCTGCAGCGCCGCGTTCTCCGTTAACCGCCTCTTAATTTACCAAAAAGTCCACCATCGCTGACGCAACGTTAACGATGTTAATGACCGCGTTACCAACATTCGGGACAACCTTTCAACCGTTCCACCGTGAAACGGAGAGGACCCGTTGCATAGATCGATTATCATCGGCGATCGAGCTTTCCCGTTCGCCATCGCCGATGATCGCTTTCCCACCGGCGAGTATCGTCTCGAACCGACGGGCGTGTATCGTCGTTATGCACGAGCAATCGCGCGACTTAATTGGCGTCCCTCGGTTTCGCTCGAAGCGGCGCGAAAGCAATATTATCATGCGGAAACCTTTAAGGCCGGCCGAAGGGGAACCGCCGTCGTCGCGCACCAACAATCCCAATAATTGCACGTGACAGAGGAACGCGTTACGCGCGAGATAATTAATCGGCCGATTAATTAAGCGGCCCGGCCAACGGGATCCTTTTGGACGGAAAAAATTCGATCGTCCGAAGCATCCTGTCCTCCACTTCTTCCTTCCAGCCGATTTTCTAGGGCGTGGTGCGTGAGCATCGATTCGTCGGCATATGCGAGACCTTTTTACCGGTTTATTATTAAAATCTTGGGGTATCCAATGGATAGTAGAGATCGTGGATGGTAATCGAAGAGGAAAGTGCAACGGTGTGCGGTTTGATAATCGGCGATATGCTACGAGATATTTTTAGCAGTTTAAATACGTGTCCGGAATAATAATTTACAATTAGTCGATTCACCTGAGAAAGTATTCGAACGCTCTACAAATTTTAACGCAATTTATGAGTTTAATCGATATTACTTCACGCGGGTGAAATTGTTATTAAAAGTTATAGTCCGATTCCTGTTTTCTTTTTAATGTTTAATTATAGGAAAATTTTATCCGCGTGAGTGCCCGTCAAAGTGATTTACCGCCAACAAAAAAGTTACTGCACGCGTAACTCGTTATTTACATACTTTACATGCACGCGAGCTTTCGTTAAAATTTGAATTGTTTAAAAATATAACGTTTGAATACTTTCGCGAGCTAGTGTATATTCGATAATCAACTTACTGTAAATTGTTATTCCTTCCTAGAAGACTCGAGAGGGAACACCCATCAGAGTTACTTACACACGCAACATAATGATCAATTTTTGCTCCAGTAATCATCGGTAAATGTAGTGAATACTCGCGCTAATTTAAAATAACGAGCCAAGAAAAGTGTAAGTAATTGCAATGGTGCAATTTGAAGCGTTCGATGATGGGAGATTAGAAAAAATATATATTCGATTAGGGTCAGAGTTTTCGTTGATCGAAGTTGAATCTGCATACGATGAAACTGTTCTTACGGTGCCTATTTTGAATCAATTTATCTAAATCCTTTCAGCGTTTATTTAACAAGACAAAAGACTATTCGAAAGCGCGATAAACAAAAGTCTCGACACATGTACAAACCTCTGTGAAGGAATTGGAAAGTCGTAAATTTCAGCGGCCATTAAAGGGTTTATCTCGTTACACGGTTTTTCCAGGAAAAGCTAACTGCAAGTTCTGTCACGTAGAGAAAATATTTGCTCCATTTCTCTCGAATATTCATGCCCGGTCTGAAAGACAGTTTCCAGCCGGACGTTATACAATTTTGAGCAGGTTTCGCGGGAACAGGTGATATCTTAGCGTATTTATTTTTCAGCACCACGCTCGGGATGACCTTCGTTTCTTTTTTTCCTCTCTCTCTCTCTTTTCCTCGAAAATAACTCGGTTCTTCGTATATTGAATATTTCAGATCAGCTGCGAGTGTTTTATCCGCGTGTAGGGTACTGGGTTATTTATTTGCCAGCAACTGCAGCAATATTTTCAGCAAGGAAACGAATGTTATCCCGGTGCTCCCACCGAACAGATAAGCACGGTAAAAAATCGCCCACTCTCGCGCGAGCGTTCAAAACCTCGTAACCTTCGAGCAAAGAAGAATAATCTGCCGGGTGAATCACGTAGCAGATATTTAAGGTGGAAACTGTAGATAAAGCAACCCGGTATTTAGCTTTGCAGCTGATGCAACCTCGTAAACCTAATCTCTGTTCTCTCCGAAGTTTCAACATCAGCCCTCGCCACGTGTAAATCGAGGATGCGCACACCGCGTGCTACGTCCGCAACATAACCTCCGTCCGCCATCTTTGATTCCCTGGGTCGTATTAGCCGCGCGCGAGATTACACGTTGCGAGATAAAAGAAGCGGGAGAAGAGGAATGTCTAATTCGATTGCGGAACGATTAAAAGTCGAGACGAAAGCGGAGAACGGATCGGTACTGGTAACAGCGCAGTGGTAAAAGTCGGAGAAAGATTACCGACCGGCACCATAAATTATCGTTCCGCGGAGTAATTCCATGACGCGCGCAGCTAACCGCGCGCGTCGACTCATTTAAACGCGTGAGTTGCGCTTTGTCCGGCAGATCGTAAAGTTTTCCGCTCGAATTTAGCTCCGATTCTCCTCGCCGGCTCGATGCCGGACACCTACGTTCACGTGCTCCAGGGTGGCGATACACCGTGGAGCGTTCTGTTTTATGCAGAGAGGTGGGTGAAGTCGGCCTCTCGTAGCAGGAAGTAGGTGGATGGAGCTGGAAAATTGATCTCTTTCGATCGGTCGACTTTACGGGGAAATTTAGCGCGCCGTTTACATCTGACTTTCGTTCCGGCCGACACAATGGCGCACGCCGGCCATTTTATTGCGCAATTCGGTGAAATGTGCTTCCCAAGCTGTTTGGTATTCGTTGTTCCGAACGAGCAAAGCTCACGGCCGATTCGATCTGCACTCGTACACTCCGAGTTAATCCGATTTCAGCACGGAAGCTGAAGGAAGTTCAGAGAAGTCCCTTTTCTGCTGCGTCGATGCGGAGCGAATAGCAGGCGGTTCTGATCGAAGGACGAAGTAATTTTGGGGTTTAGGCACGGTAGTTGATTCGTCTTCTCGTTTAACTCGTTAGCTAGATCGGTTTTTAATCGAGAAACCGCTTCGGTCACGATGGGCGCGATCGAGTCGAAGAGTCGTATCACTTTATTTCTAATGCGAACGAAACGATACGTTGAGAAATCGTCGTCATTCATTTTTAAATTGCTTCATCGTACAGGCGCGCGAAAACTGACGCGTTATCTGGGCAGGAATTGCGAACGAGATACTTTTGATCTTATAAATCACTGGCGCATCGTTAGGTTGGAACGAAAAGAGAAGACATCTCGAGCGAATCGTTTGTTATTAGCGCCGATGGTCTGGATAACGGTGCGAAATAATCGGACTCGAATCATCGATCTCTCCTGGCGATATCTGCATCTGCCTTGGCTATCTTCTGCAGCTATTCATCAGCTTGTGAAAAAGATCAGCTACTTTCGCGTCCGAAAGAATAGCTATTTCGAAACAGCTGTATCTTATATCAAAGAAAAATCGAATCTCGCACCCCGACGTATCAAATTCTCGAAACGAAAAAGAACTTTAATGGGAACTCAACGTCGTACTCGAGTTCACCTTTCGACAATTGTACTTGGTCTTCGTTTGAAAGATATATACTAACCGCTTCGTTACCAATAACAATCCTCGAGAAATTAAGAAATGAAAGATAAGAAATTGGGAAAAGCTCACTCACCCGGGATGATGCCTAGCATAGGTAGCCGGAGTGGTGGTGTGATGGTAGCCTTGTGTGACCGCTTCTCTCGGCTGGTGACGATGATTGTTGCGATAACCGGCGTAAGCGATGGCTCTGGTGCCGGTGTACTCCGCGACCGCGAGCGCGCTGAATTTCTCCGGTTTCGAGGTTCTCTGCTCGTGCACGCGTTGCTCCACGCGATGCCTGGAGCCGCCAGGTTGCGGTGGCGCGGTCGTGGAGCTGGTCCTCTCGGAGTAGACGTCGTTGCGGCTCCAATTGTTCGGCGTGGCCTGCTGGAAGCTTCTGCCGTCGCGATCGTGACGGGCGTGAGGGAATTTCTCGTGGAACCAAACCGGCCAGATGAGTCTGTGGCCGGTGAGCGAGGTCTCGCGATGATCGCTGGCCAGGCGTTCGATCGAGGTGATCGCGATCGGCAGAGCGAGGAACGCGCACGCCAGCAGGATTTTCGGGACGGTAGCCATGGTTGGGCCAGCCCGGGTCTCGGATTGCTTCACGATCTGGTGAAATACGGCGAGGACGAGGACGGAACGGATCACATTCTCGATCGTTTTGACCGTGGCCAGGTCTGACTGAGCGTGCTGCGCTGGATACGTCGAACAGGCTCGATGGACATCCGGTGCGAAATCGTTCGAAGGCAACCGAGAGCACTACTGAACGAGACACACGGAGTAGGCCCCACGTGCTTCAGCCGCTCGTACCAACCCCACCATTCTTCTTTCTTTCTCTCTTTCTCCTCGTTTCCTCGTTCCGCACCTCGTCCTCTCTCGCTCCCATCTCTCGTTCCTCTCTTGTTCGCTCGCCAGGCCTCTTTCTTCGTTCCGCTTTGTCCGCTCCCTTTCTACCTGTCTGCTCTCCTGATACACCGCCAGCCGCTCGGCTAACCACCTACATATCCTTGCACGCGTTCGACGGGAACGCTTAGGTGGATAGAGAGACAACGGCGCGTTGTTTGTTCCATGGGATAGATGGGACGGCACCGAGGGACCGAGGACCGATTGCGAAACTCGAAGGGTACGCTTGTCGCGATAGCATTTTTCCCTCCTTCCCCTTTGTTGATTCATGCCTCGGATTTTTATCCAACCACCGTCGCTGTAATACATACGGGGTGTATCGCGGATAGCCATCGATATCGGACGGTAGGAATTCGCTTGGTAAGACAGCTTGGCCAGAGGTGCTTTTATACGCGCAGTTCGCGGATGCTTTCGGGATTTCGCGAAACGGTCGATACCGAAAATACCAGAAATCGCTCGAATAATCGCCGCGGTCTTCCCTCTTCCAGCACGAAATCGGTTACGTTCCGCTTATCTGGATGAAAGACAAATATTTCTTCTTTTTTTTGCAACCTGTTAATTCAACGATTACTCGCTTTAAACGCATGTCTGAAATAATTTCGTGCTACCGATTCGGGAGAAACGTTCGTTAATTGGCTTCTTAATTGCAGGATTTTAATATCGATTTATCACCCCGTTTCTTTGTTCTACGTCGATACGTCGTTACCGAGATAAAAGATAAATATTTCAATTACTCGTTTTAAGAACTGGAAACTCGAACCTTCGAACTGGCGACCGATCGCTATGACAAATTTATAATCAAACGCGCGTCTGAAATAATTTTCCCGTACTAATTGAAAAACAATGTTCGCCGATTGGTTTCTTGATTTGCGAGATTTCAACGTCGATCTATCACTCCGTTCCTCTGTTCTCCGTCAATAGCGAGATAAGCGGAGACAAAAGACAAATATTTGAAGTGCACTCTTTGATCCTCTTAAGCCGGTTAACTTTTCTTTTTTCGCCGATAAAAAGGGAAAACAGGAAGGAGAGAAACGTTAATTTATCGGTTTCTCCATTCGAAAATTTCAATATCCGTTCCCGTGTTCTCCGCCGATATTTCCTTACCTCGATAACCCTCCGTTCACGGTTCTTTTATCGCGAAACATTGGACAGACGGGGAAAGCCGGTACAAAAAGGACCATACCGAGCTTTCAAATCGAATACCTATCTTCCTTTGTTCGAGGAATTCGCGCGGAACTGCTGCATCGCGTGCAATCGACACCGCGTCGGAGGTAACTCGCCTAAACCTTGCCCGACTTGAAACTCATCTGCGCAACCGTGTTATTCCGACCGTCCAATAAATCAACAATTTCCTGCGACTTCAATTCCGTGGAAAAGCAAAAATCCGAAGGGAAAGAGGACCCAACGGTTCGGTTGCGCGTTATTGCCCTCGTCTTCTCCCTCTTTCACCGTCCTCGTCCCTATATCGGTCCGTCTCACAGTGCAACGCCATCGATCTCGAGATCCCCGAGTACTCGGCTAGGAGTTTCTCTATTTACGAGCAATAAACGTTGGACCCGCGTGCAAAAGGTGTCACGGCTTCTCGCGGGAGGGAATGTAGGTCGTGAGTCACGCGTTCCCGTGGAATTATGGCGGCGAGGAAAAGCGCGGACCTGGCCGACACCATGCGACCGACGTGTCAACCCGGTCGATTTTGCATCCGGATAATAAGGGAACTGAAAGTAAGGCCGTCGCGCGCACTCGTGGCACCGCGTTTACACGCGCAATTACGTCGCGGTAATGAATAGATGCCTGATAATGCGCCGCGCGTAGGAGACAATGCCCGTGGCGCTGCTCGTAATTACCAGTGATTTAATGTCGAGCACGCTGAGCCATTGTCTGTCTGCCGATCTCTTACCTGTTGGCCTTTTCTACCTGCTCCTCAGATCGCGCACCCGTGCAGGGTTCAAGAGGTACAGGTTCTAGCGTTTGGTGCTTGCCGGTTCGTTTGCTTTATTTCCTTCGACTTGCTTTTACGTATTTTCGCCTCTTCCTCCTGCATCGTCGTTCCGAATATCGTGGAACACGCCTGCTTTTCGCGAAACGGGAAAAAATAGAATCGTCGGGTTAAGTTTGTTAACGCTAAATCTACCACTGTCACATGACTGATGTTGTTTAAAAAATAGAACAATGAGAAACATTGAAAAGATGACTGTGTGTATATTGGAAGAAAAATCATTTTTAATGAAGTTTGGAAAATAATGATTTGGACCATGGTAGATTTAGTGTTAATTCGCTATATATTTAAAAATAAAATAAATATAAATTTTTAATTTTGGTTAGGGAGCTCGTGTATATCGTTTGAGCCATTCTAACGTTTGTGTATATAATAGTTTGTTTGTTCTGTAATTTTATCTTGTACATATATAATTTATGTTTCCCAAAGTTGTTCATATGGTAAAAATTGATTTGGCGTTATTATAAATAGGTTCCTCATCGATGAAGGACTCGAGACGTTCGGGATGCATTCCTTTCGAATGCGCACTCGTAAAAACATGTTTATCTCCGTTCAATAGCCAGAATTTATTAATTAATTATGCACTCTCGCCGTAATACCATAATATATGGAGACAGGTTTAAAAACCATGATTTATGCATTGCAAAAATATCGTGATGTGACATTGAGGTTCTCGTAAAGGTATACAGCAGCATGAAATCGTAATTAAAAATCGAAGACCTCGAGGTGAACCATTCGGTCGCTTCGTTTTTTTCGAAACTCATTGCGATAATATTTTCGTTAAAGTTTCGAAGAGAGCTATGGATTATTGGCGGAAGAACGGCTTTATTTAGTGCAGGCAGTTAAACCGTTGCTTCTAGACACTTCCATTGCCTGATCGCAGTCAAACTTTTGCTTCATCGATCAAACTTTTCCCACGAACTTGATTTAAATTAGCCCTCGGTGTTGTACACCGACCTGTCTCTCAGCGAAATTGAAATCGGAGATTAGAGACAAACTGCTCGAAACTGCCGTGAATCATGATCGTCCTTGCAGTAATCGGTTCCACCATTGAATCCCCGACTTTCAATTCCAATTTCCTTTATTACGGAATCTCCCACTGTTACGCAAACCAACGTAACCCTAATCTACGAACCTCTCTGAATTTTATAAAATCGAAACGAATAGCTTCCCGTTATTTAAAACGAATATTTAACAAGATTTATCGATTTCGGATTAAAACGACTCCCAAGCAATGCGTCCATAATTATTACAACCAGAACGTCGATGAATTATTCCCGAAAATCACGATACGAAATCGCCCGATGATTTAGCACCGGAAAAAGGTCTGGCAAAACTTTACTGGCCCGAAGATACACCGGGACAAAAAGAATCTCGAATTTCCAAAACGAGAATTAACCGGGACTTAAATTACGAGCGAAGAAGAAGGCCCCAGGACCGCAGCGAAATAAGCCTTCACCTGTTAAAGAACCATTGCCAAATAACCCGCCTAACAACCTACCACCAGCTCGCGTTGAAATCCAAGCCAGACCCCCCTGGTATAATGCTCGAATTGATACGTTACAAAAAGCGGATTAGAAAAGCGAGCAAAAAGATAGCAGTGGACGGGCCGTGCACCCGTTCCATTTGTCACGATGAATTATTCACCGTCCGAAAAATATTCCGACGCCCGGCATCCGGCATTCACGGAACAAAAGGGTTGCAAAACGTTCCCCGTCTCGTTCTGGACCCTAGGTCTCCCTGTAGTCCCGGTCGTCCCGGTGACACTCGGCCCTGTCCGCCTCTTCTTCTTCGTCTCCTCCTATTCCATGTGAGCGAGATGATTTCTTGCGAGCTGGCTCGCACTCTTAAAGGGAGACAGAATCGCCGGATATCTTGCGGTGGAGATAACATCTGCGGGAGCCGCGAGAGATTTGCGGTAGACAGTGGCCCCAGCCTCCAACTGCCTACGCATCTTCCAGCTGCACCGGCTGGTCCACCTGCATTGCAGCATTGCACTGGTTCAATGTCGGTGCAACGTTGACCGCGTATAACGATCGGAATGTTGCTCGTCGAAAATTCGTGCCCAACGAACCGTGCGAACAGCCTTTCGAACGGCGAGGTACGTGCGAGAACGTGATATATGAAATTTCGCAATTTCCCCGAGTATTCGCGGTATTCTTGGTCGATTCGGCGTGTCGGTTGAAAAATCACCGGTTGTTTAATATCGGGCTTTCTTTCGCGGACGCGGTTGATCGATGCGAAGCAGGAAAGCTCGGGTTAGCGGCTGGATAGGGACCAGGCTTTTTAATATCGTTTCACGGATAATGTGTTCCCGGAGGTATTAGGTCAAGAAGTTTTCAGACGAGTCGGAACTTTCTTAATTGTAAACCTATTAAGTCAATCTTGTTTAACTTGCTCTCCGAGTTTTATCCTTATTGGCGGGCCTAGAGGTCAAATAAAGTCGTTAAAGCTGTTACGATATCAGCTCTCCCTGTGACTCTCTAAGATAAACGTTGCTCAAAGTTGCGCGAAAAATCTCTCAGTTATCGATACGAACAACCTGTTATACGACTTGGCTCGCGGTAACGTTGCTACGCGAGAACCTTCACAGGTATTTACAATTGGAAATTGTAGGGAAATACACGCGAATCAGACACAAGCACGCTATCCTCGGTGGATCAGTGACGGTAAATAATTCGCATTATTCTCGGGTACAGGCGTATGTCTCCTTTGCTGTGTAAATAACGTCGAGTTACTTCGCTTCGTTTACGGATCTAACGAGTCTCCCTCTTCAGCCACAAAAGCGTAAACGTCTGGATAGAGGTGCTGGGACAACAGTCTGAGTGAAATTAAAACACAGTTATCACAAGGTTTCCGGTTAACCGAAAATCGAGACTCCTCGGTCTTACCGACACTCTATACACTCGAAGACACGATCCAACATCCGACGCTCTTTCTACCATGGATCTAGTTGAAAACGTTGCGAAAAGTAAGACGAGCCTTAGCGAAAACACGGCAATACAGCTCGGTGTAATTCACTGCTCGCGTATCCTCGACATCGCGGCGATTGGCCTGCGGCGCAAGAAGCATCGATGACCGGCGCGCAATTTAGCCGGGCATTTGGGATCCGAAGGTGCACACGCGAAAGGGATCCCGGCGCAATTTCTGAAGAGGATGGTTGCGCGACGTGGTCGGTACCAAGGTCAGTGGTGCTGCGACCGCAGCGAGGTCTGTCCGCCTTTTTGCTCCTGGCCCCGGTGGCTTGTCTTCGGAAGCGGTGCTCGGAGGACGGGGCGAGATAATTGCGCGCATCATCGTCGCGTTATTGGCCATTACGAGCACGAGACACAAAACGCGGCACTGGATACCGACGATAAATCACCGTGACGGTATAATACCCCGCGACATTTCCATTCCGCGGCCAACGTTTTCATCCCGTGCCGCCGCGCCATTTTGGCCACGCAGATCAGCCGTACCCCTCGAACGCCCCCCTTTACCCTGGATCTGCAATGCAAATCGACTTCCTGGCAAGATGCAATCATCGATGCCTGTTCGTTCCTCGTGGGAGCAGGTTCCCTCTCGTGCCATTGCAATTTTCGAGCGAGCGGATTTCGCTGCGTTTAGCCGCGGCGATAATAAATGATTTCGATGATTTGCTCGGCTGGTGATCGACGGGTACCAATGTTTCTTAGAGGTTCCGAATATTTCGTGCAACCGAGATCGTTGCACGGCAGAGCCGAGCGATGTGAATGGCAATGCAAGCTTATTATGTCGTGGTAAAGGAAACCGACAAAATGGTACAGCGATTGAATGGAGAGAAAGTCTTTATGCGCTTGAGCGTTGCTGATATTTATCTGAATTATGGCTACGTTGACACCTTAAAGTGTTACAAATGGATCGCGAGATATTTCGTGATTCACTTTTCGCTCGGTTAATAGCGAAAATTGGTGTACGCTGTGAAATTTCCTTCGCGTTCTAAATTTCAATTCAGCCTGTGCTTGACGTACGACTGCTTCGTGTCTCGGTGTACAAAATCAGATTTCAGTTGAGTCGAGCATACGATACTGCTTCCCTTGCATCTCCATACTTTCCGTGAAATGTAGTTTACTTCTAAATTGACGATTAAAGCGTAGAAATGGAAGGTAGATAATTAGGACCAATTTGTAATCTAATTTTCAGGAGCTTCGTAAGGTTTCAAAGCTCGAAGTGCTTTGTTTCGAGAAAGAAAAATTTCGTTTTAGAAGTCCAGGTGTCAACAGATGCCTTTATAGAAAAAGAACACTTCTTATTCTCGTCTCTGTGAATAACGATTCGAATTTTAAACGGATTATGCACATTGGTTAAAGGTACTCGCTTTCGAACAATCTCACGCGTTGGTACTTCCTTCGGAAAAACAATACGGCGATCTAACGATCCTCTCGCCTGCGGTTTCCTCGTAAAAGCCGCCATATTGGTTGCCCGGAGTAACAACGTCGTTAACTCGGGAATCGGTTCTCGGGACGAATGAAATCTGCACCGTACGACGATGCTAAAAGAACACGTGGCAAGGCCGAAAGATCGACTTCTCGATCTGCATGCCGATCTTTCGCCCGTGCGAAGATCGAGCGATAAGCTTCGTTATCGTGTCATCGAATGTTCGCCCATTAATCATCGTTTGCGCGTATTTTCTTTCGCCGGCCAATTTTTTTCCCCCTTTTGTTCGGCAGCCTGACCGGTTCCACACTCCGATCGAACACAATGAAATTCCAACGAGATCGCATAAGCGAGTAAGGTGAAAAATGATCAACATTTGTTGCACGTCTAGATGCATACTTTCGATAAAGCTGCCTCAACGTCGCTTAATTACTTTCGATCGAGACATAAGTATCGATAGCGAAATCGTAGCCTGATCACTGACACTCGAGCATTGGATTGACTCCCTGTCACCGATATAGTTCCTCTAATTTCACCGGACAAATCAGTTATTATCCAGAAATCGGGATTTTACTTTATTTCACAGAGAAAATTCTTTATCTTACTCGATTGATATTAGGTCATCCCATAAGTCCGTGTCGTTTTCTTACTCTTGTATTTAAAATTATATGTCGAATAAACTTTTAAATATTAAGAAAAAATGCAGTCGCCCTTTCGTTCCAACAGAACCATGACCCTTAGTTATTATACCGGTTTATCGCCTTATGATTATAAAATGCAGCGAAAAATGTAAATAGCGCTGTGGAACGAACTTATAGGATGACCAAATACAATTTGTATCAGATGTTGTCACATATGTATATCTTCGTCTAAGAGTACTGGTTCCTAACTTATCGACGATACGAACATGGAAGATTAACAGTGGCACTGCAACAAAATCAATCGTGGAGATTTGAAATTCCGTAAAACGATCGTCGACAGATTATTCCTCTCGAATTCTCCAGTTGCTGCTTCCGATTTTATCGATTTCAATTTTGCCAAAGAGAGGGCGAGTGAGTAGGGAGAAAAATAAGGGTCCCTGGCGATTGCGAATAATTTACGAGCGATCTGCCGACTGTGCGTGATTTGTTGTTTATCTCGTTCACCTCGGGCAGCCTTCGAAAACGCGATATCGTGGAAACGTGTGCTGTCAGCGGGGCGACCCGCGCTGTGAGAGATCTTCAGGCGTCTTTATCGCAGAAAACGCAGCGGAAAAAGCGGTGATCAAAGGCGCGGCAGCGCGATCGTGGCACGGCACCGGCATACGCGGACGATGGAAAAATTTGTCTTGCACAAGGGGCTAATGTTGCGGAAGAAATTAATGACCGCGGTAAATTGTCGAGGTTGCAAAGACTCGATAAACTTTAACCTTTATCTTGGAGAAAACGCTGCGTTCGGCGAGGGCGACGCGTAAAAGGGGTTAATCGGACGAATATAATTTTTCGTGCGCATTACATCAGCGCCACGCGTTCACCGTGCTCTTAGCCAGTTAAACGCTTCTTCTAGCTTTAATCCCGGGACGCGTTTGAAAATCTCGAATCAATTTACATGCGCGCGCGCGATCATCGAGTATCGTTGCTGAGCACGGTTGAACAAATTCTTTTAAATACATATATCGTATTAAAACACATGTATATCGATTACAAAGATTATTTTACAATATTTAACGTGGATCATGGCGATGACAGAAAAGGAGGACGAGTAGGAAAACGCAGTTTTACGCTTGTAAAATTGACTTTTGGCCAGCTTTTCGGATATTTCCCCACTGTACGACGCGATGTGTCCGATAGGAACGGGTTTCCGTTCAGAAATGGCAGAAAATAAACGCGTGCCGTGTCGTAAGTGATATCGGAAACCTGCTTTCTTGCGAAATTTTACGGTATTGTACGCCGAAGCCGCGACGCAACTGGTTCCGCAAACATAAAACAGGATAAAGATACGTTAGCACGAAGAATAAAGGTTAACGATATCATTGTCAATTTCAGATACGCAAAGCGCGATATAGCGAGCTTCAGTGGCTCGGGATGGAGCAGAGACAGATGCGTGTTCGAGTCACGGTTCAGACAATGCGCAATTAATGGGATTTCTAAGGAATAGACCAGGCTTGGTGGCAAACAATAGCAACAGCTACGTGTGCACGGGATATATTATAGTATAAATATGATACGACATCGACGTCATCCGCGGAGGTGAATAACACGGATTGGAGCTGTTCGTAATCAGAGAAAGAAAACGTATTATCCTAAGGGACACGTTGATACGAATTCTGCAGTGATTACTCCGAGCTGACGGATAATTCGAGATAACGTGAACTTGAAAGTGCATGCGGAAAGTATGAGAATAAGCCATAGGTAGACACGACTTGAGAATAGAAAATAAGGAGAATCAGATAAATGTAAGTAAGCTGCGACAGTGCGTGTAACATTCAACGGTGATCAACAGATGTCAGATTGAAAAAGAACATAGATCGTTATCTGTATTATTGGAACAGGTACTCGCGATCAAGCTTTGGAAGCCAGGGATGTCTGACTGGCCAGGGACACTTGGGTGAATGTAGACCCCTGCGAGGACACGGACCCCTGGACAGACACCTATCCTCAGGTGGTACTTGATCTACCGACGATGTAAGACACTTTGACAGATTTGGACCACTACGTGCACCAGAATCCCTCGGTGAATTACAAATCTTTTGGGTTGAACCGGATCTTCTGGCGAATCAAGGTCCACGAGACCGGTCCTATCATCTCAAAGTCCCTCTCGTGACCTTGGTGTCCCCGGTAGCGAGAATCTCCAACCACGGTTTACGGCCTCAGGATCTTCTTCGATAAGATCCATCGCTTCAAGGTGTTTGGGGTGAAGAACCATGGTCTCCAGGTGTCTCATGACGAGGTCGTACGATCTCAGGATTTATCTCGGTAAAACTCTCGCCACATTTCACTTTTTGACGAATCTGATTGTGGATGTTGATTGTTTTCATCTTGAGCTCTGATCTTACGGAATTCTGTGTCCATTTGTATCTTATCGTTAATTCTTTTTGGAATTATATGGTCTGAATTAATTAGTCTGATAGATTATTCGTCTTGCTAGATGTAACGAGCTAAATTTTTAATTTCGTGTCTGTCGTGGGTATATCTTCTCCGTTTATAAATTCTTTCGTTGCGGATACTTTGTTTTGCGACGAATCCGTTTTGGCTCTTCTTCTTGGTAGCGAAATATTCTTTTCCTTGTTCTTTTTATCGCGGTTCCATTCACTTTGCGTCACTGCCGGATGGTCAAATGATACAAGAACAATGTCTCCATTGCAGCGATGCTTCGGGTGAAATTTCACTGAATCGAGCGTCGCGACGTCTACTATCATTCAAGCTGCTTCGTTGCGCTGCCAATTCTCTACCGAGATTCTGTTCACCCTCGAATTTAAACCTCTCAATTGTTTCGTTCAACGCGTGCTCCGCTCACAATGGCTAAATCAACGTTGAAGAAGAATATCGCTCGTTACGAGCGAGGAACAATTTGATGAAAATATTTACCTTCCTTTCTTTCAGCTCTCACAGCTAAATAAATCCCCTCCGATATAACGAACATAAATTTACGATTTTTCCTCTACACATTTATTAACAATTGTCTTTTCCTATACGCGTCGCAAAAATGTATTATAAATCTTTGTAAGATCGAACGTATCCAATGGAAAATTCTTTACACACGACACTTTCGCGTCTGACGAGTTAAGTAGAGTGCAGCATACGATCCAACGAAAAATAATTTTATTATTTTTATCGCCGTTATTAATACCTTCACTTAAAGAATTTCCAATGACTTACATTATATTCCACGTACTTTATCTTTTGACTTACACTACTCTTAAATAGCTTCGACCCACCAGTGAGCAAGTTAAAAATACTCCTTACCCATAAAGAGTTAAGAACACCCTTTGTTTATAATTTTACATCCAAGATCTCGATCTCTTTCCCGTTCCTTCGAACTTGGATACGTTCCACTAACCTTCTCGGGGAATAACGATCTCCTATTTCGCAGTTTTTATGAAAACTCTCCATGCTTGTGGATATTCCGCGGATACGAAGTCTTCGATCCTCGGTAAATTACCGCGTCTCGATAATTTTCCCCGAACCTCTGTCACCACTCGAACACCGAAAGGAACGCGTCAGACCCAGTTGTACGCAATTCGGCCAAGTTTCAGGCGGGTAATGCAATTTGCGAGCACCCAGTACATTGAACAAACAGCCGTGCACACCGCGTATCCAGGTTCTGACCTACTGACACGATCCAGTGACGTCACGGGAGTGCACGAGAGTTTAGGAAGGAGCGAAAAGACTATAGTCGAATGGAGGTTGACCCATCCTTACAGCCGAGGGGATCGTTTTCCGTGTGCGACGAGGTGTATCCAGCTTTCGTCGCGTCTTCGATAAGCGAGAAGTGCACACGTGCAAGCAGAGGGTTAGAGGAAAAGAAAGGAGTAAGGTCGCAGAGGTTCGCAGTGTATCGAAACTGTATAGTAATATTTTTAACTCTGATATCCATTGGGTAATTCTTGAAGAGTTTATTTTTCTAGAAAGACACGATTTTTTTACTCATTTGAAGTATCAAGCAAAAACTAAATAAATTCGGAGGTTTATTCTTGTGTCTTTTCATTAAAAAACTTACATTTTTCTGAAACTGAGAGTGATAGAGCAGTTTCGATTATGGAATTTTGTATCGAGGAAAGTAAACTGTACATGAGATTAGGGAGAACGTAGAAATTTGTTGGACAGCGTAATTTCTGCTCGTAGGATTCCGCCGATCTATATCCTGTTCCTTTTTGCGCTTTTTACTGGTGTCGATTTTAGTGTAGGGTATCATGTTTTGCGGTGTAACGTGCTGGAAACGGAACGTTCACAGACCGATGAATAAAAATCGGTCTTGTAACGCAAATATTCGGTTACTACTTCATTCCTTCGTGAAAAATAAATGTCTCCGCTTTTTGCCCAACTCTGTTCCGCACTACGCGGAGTACGGGAAATTTTTAGCTTTACTTGAACCTTTCTACTTTTATTAACAATGCATCCGCCGACCTGTAACGTGTACCTAAATATGGTATATACACAGATGATAACAATCGGTGTGGAATAATGGAAATAAAGCTCGACGTTAATTCCACGAAAAAATAGTATATTTTCGTTAACTGTAGAAATAGAAAATCCGAAGGTAGTCTCTTTCACTGGAAAAACAGTTCTACGTACAATAACAGACGAAAACTGAACTCAAGCACACCTTTCTAGTTCTTGCACATCGGGAGAGAAAGCCTTCAAAGATTCCTTCTTGAGATTTCTTTATAATAGAGATATATTTATCGATATTAGGATTAGCATAAGGAGTACTCGCGTGTACGACGAAGTAACGATATAAAACAAACATGAGGTCAGGTTTCGGTGTGACACATACTACCTTGCTGCCTCAATTAAAAAATGCAAAGAGATAAAGGTTGGAATAGTTATGTTCTGCAGAGTAATGTCGTAACTCGTTTCCTCGTGTCACGAGGAACCGTTGACAAGTGATACATTTGATTTTCGTTCGTTATCCTTGCCCTCCAACAGTGCTGTATTATTCGTCCCTGAACATGGACTTTTGGCAACCATTCAGCTACAGTCGTTGATCAAGTAAGAAATCACGCATACGCGATTTCCAGGGACATCTATAAAAGCGACCAGCAAAGGGAATGGAAATGAGAATAAATTTCCGGTTGATTCGAAAAGGGTGAACTAGCCAAACGCAGCGTCGCGGCGTCACGCGGGAAGCGGAGAGCACGGTGCTCGAAGAAAAAAGCCGGTTGCTCAGCCGAAGCGCGAAACAAAATCCGATAACGTTTTACTCCACAACGGTCGGACTCTCGACTCGCGACAAATTTTTCCTTGGTGCTGCCGCAACGATAGATCGATTCGCGTTTCGCTGCGATATCGCACCGCTCGATGGCCGGTTCGATCGCCTCTGAAATACCGCGAATGCCCTGCTGAGCTCAGCCTGAACGCGGCTTCGACCCAAGGATCGATCGATCGCTCGATCGCGGATCGACGAACGTCAGCCGGGTGGGCCGCGAGCCGCGCCATCCTTTGTCTAAATTTCTCTTCCCCCGGCACCCTTCGTCTGTCATTTGACCTAACATTTTTTTCCACCACTTTCTAACAATTTTTCCGCAAGATCGAGCCGCGCGCAGAAGCCGCGACCCCGCCGCGTGTACGGAGCTCGCTCGCGGCGATCGTTTCCAAGGGAAATTCACGGTCGAAGGATATGAAAAGTCGCCGCGCCGCTGCCGGACGTGTCTCCGTCTGCGAGGGTGACGTGTCCCAACAGTCGCTGCTTGGTTAGAAAACGGCGCACCACGATCCTAGGTGGATCCTTGCCGCGCGGTTTCACCTCCACGAGAACCACGGCCCTGCACGACATCCGCTGCGTCGGCAGTGGACAAGAGATCCCGCGGCGGAGATCCAGACGGGAGACCAGGTGGAAAGTTTGGAGAGGTTCGAGACTCGTCGAGGTATACGGGTTAACGTCTTTCCTCCTTTAGATCTTTCACCGTACAAATCGCTCATAACGGTTCTTTCAATTGCTATCGATTTCGTTATAGAAGTCACTCACGTTTCGTCGATTTATGACACATCGAGCTTCGCGAGTTTCGAATTTTACTCGACGGGTAGGAAAGAACGCGCGATGTTCTTTGGACAGGAACTCTTTGGATTTTACGAGACTCCTGGGTTTTAAAGAGGATCTTTGTAATTAAACATTTCGTTCCGAAAGTTTGCGTTTAGGCAACTGCGTCGAGTAACTCTTTCTAAGTCGTATATTGCGTGGAATTAAGTGGATTCGAATCGTTGGTAATCCTGGAATCTAAATTCACACCAGTATTCGTATTATGCTACGATTTTCCAATGAAGTAATTGTTTAATGTTATCTGTTCCTTCGTTTTCCACCGTAAGAAGATGCCGATATTAGGCGGAGGTTATCGGAATAACAAGATGGAAGAACCGAGAGGGATAAGAAGGAGGAAAATTTGTGCGTCACTGTTTCCTAGGGAACGCGAAAGTCATACCCCTGGGTGGAAAGTTTCGAAATGGAGATGAAAAAAGAGCGAAAACGCTCGAGCTACCAAGGCACATCCATGACACAGTTTTACAGCTTTGATCGAGCACTGGCCTTGGTTCGAAATATTTAAGCGGATACGTAGTAAAGTAACTTTACGGACATGCATGTCACTTACAGAGATATGACGAAAGCAAGGGTTTGCTGGCAGAAAAACCACCCGGATGCCAGGGATGACTATCGACAGTGATGCACGAAACGTTTGCTCGCTTGCTCGGCTTGCGATCAACGTGTGATTTAATTTTCAGAATCACAGATTCGTTTCTTCTACTTCTTCGTTCACTTCTTCTGTTTGAGTCAGATTGACTACAAGCTTCAGGATAAATATTCGCAATTAATTCAAGGTTATAAGCAACATTATTTTATAGCTCACACCTTATTCAAAATTAACATTAGATTTACTGGACCCGTCAATTTGATAGGTGGGTTGCTGCAATTATAATATTAATAGATTTAATCAACTTAAATTAAGTTTCTTAATATTGTTTTTAAATTAAACTCCTGATCCTTTTTTTTAAAAGAAAATACGTAGTTTTCTTTACCCGTAAATCTGACAGGTCTCCATAAAGATAGGTATACAAAAAACGTAAATAAATTAGTTGCTCGATATAAGGGTACCAAGAATTCATGTAGAAGGATGTAAAAACGAATCTTCGATCAAATTCGAATCAACTTTTCTTCCATGCATGTTCGAATAGCAGTATCTATCCTGAACTAAAGCTTTCGCGTCTTCCAGCTCTTACCTTACCCTCTTTCGTCAGCATCCAAGCCGCAACTGCGCGTCTGTTCAGCTCTGGATCCGCTGCTTGTTTCCGCATAAATATCAGCCAGTACGCACCAGCAATCGCAGTCACCCCGTTGGCGTTATCAATAGCTACGGAATCGTGTGTCACGATACCGTAAGTGGCATACTTGCAATAAAGCACGAAACTGGCTGCCATGGCGTTGCGGTGCGGCCGACGTTTCTAGCGTCGGAACGTTAAAAGCCGGCACGATAATGGAAACACCGGACGTTGATGTATCTTAATAAGATAACGCGGTTTATGCGCGTTATTTATTGCCGATTAATCGGCGTATTGCATGGAAAGGAAGAGGCGTGTGCACCATTTAAGGTGTTCCCCTCGGGGCGGCATGGCTTGGAGAGGTCCGCGGCGTCGCGTCCAAGTCACGTCGTTCCGCGCGTCGTCGCGATATATCAGCCGATCAAGGAAGCCCGGAGACGTTTCGCTTCGCAATTTACCAGCGGCGTCGTATTTTTCTTCGCGTCCTTATCGAGACGTGTCTCACCGTGTCACGGTCGCCTTGACATCGGCCCGCCGCCGTTATCTCCGATGTATCTCGCCGCTGCTACTTGACCTCCCCGTATTTTCAGCTTTCCGATCCGATATCAAATCTTCCACCCCTCGGGAAGGACGGAAGGTGTCCACCTTCTGCTATCCGTTGCATTCACCCTTCTTCCGCCCACTCTCCTTCTCCTTTCTTCCTTTCTTCTCCTCCGTCCCTCGTTCCTTTCTGATTTTAGGACAGACGTCGTTCGCGATTGTTCTTCGCTGGAGAGCGTGCAGCTCTCGAGAGGAGAAGATGGCAGGTTTAGGATCAAAGGTTTTTACGACCTCTCGAGAAATTGAATTTACCAAGGACCCTGGGTTTCCACTCTGGTTTATGGCTTCGCAGTTTTGCGTTCGGTGTTTTCGATTAAAGCCGAGGGGACAGATGGTCTCCCCTTTATTTACACCGGTTTTTAGGTTTCATTTGCGTTTTCGTCGCTGTTCCGATCTTCGGCAACAACGTCTGAATAGTCGAAGGATTTTTCCACGAAGCTGATATCGATACGAGACGTTTAACCCTTAGCCGAGAAACGCAGAAATGTCACGGATGTTTCGAAGTTATCGCGGTGAAATTTTCCACGCACTATTACACATGCAAGCGCTGGTGCACGCGAATTTTTCTTCTCGCTGCTCCAATTCCACCGACAATCGTTTCCAGTTAATCACTGCGCGTTTTACACGCGGCTGAACACGAAACTGCACACGGTAGACGATCCTCCGGTTCTCCCCTGCAATTGGCATTTCGTTGGTTTAATGACTTAACGATCGAATTCCAAATTCAATCCGGAATAACACGTTACCAACGACGCAGGACTCGGAACCAACAAATAACGACCAATAACCGATTTGTTTCTCTCGCGCCCTCAATATCGTAGCTTCGTACGTATCAATTTATCCCTGGACCTCGAAATTCCCGATTTCTTTCGCTCCATTTCGGTGAAAACGCGCGATGCACGTACACCGCGATAGCCAGAAAAATTCCAATTTCACCTGTTCCACGCGTCATCCAACTATTCGGCGTTTTGCCCGATGATCAGTCGAGATTTTCACTCCACATCCCTTATCTCCGCTTTCATTTCCAGCCAACCATGCTTCACGCATCGACACTCCCGTGCTTCTCCGTCTGGAGCTGTCATCGGCAGCGTTCAGCTCCCTTATCTCGCGCACGGATGCATGCTAATTTATACCGTTGCCCGGGACGTTGTCGCGTTTTTCAAATTTTCCCACTGTTGGCCGTTTCCACGCTGGCCCCTCGACTGCTACGGACACGCGATATATCTTAAGCTCGCGTAGGCAGCGGGTAGCCACAAAAGCTCCCGATCCAAGCTGTCCTCTGCATCGCCTCGGTTCTTTATGGCCGGCCCTTTTCCCGGCCTGAAAGACCGAACTCGTTACGCGAGGCCACGTAACGAAACGCAGCCGCTCTTTCATCGCCGTCGACCACTATTTGTCAAGTTCTCCTCGTTGCAAAGGCCATTAACGTACCTCCTTTTCCTTTCGCAACGCCGACCCTTTGTTCTTATCTACTTGACTATAACAGTCACGAGTATCTAGTCGCGGTCAGCCGGCCCGCATTATTAATTCCTATCGACTGGCAACTCTCCTGCCGTCCATGGCTGGCCACTTTCAGCTTTTCAGTCGCGAAACGTGTTCCCTCGCGCCACGCCGGTGACGATTAGCCGCGTTGGTCATGCTTTTTTCACGGTTCGACCGAAAGACCGGTCACGGATGGTCGAAAGGTTCAGCGGCGCCATTTTTTACCGACGTTCGTCCGTTTCTTTAAGGCTCTGTGACACCGTGTGACCCGGCAGATAGGTGTTCGTGCATCTGTATTTTTCAGTTTTTAATTTACATATCATTAGATTTTTTAGAATTCTAATAGAAAATTTTTAAAATTCTTGACCGATTTACGTAAAATAATTATTATACTATTTTATCGTGTTATGTACTAAAAAAAGTATATCGGTATTTATCGGTATCCAGTTTTCAGATTTCTATGAGGAGCCTTAATCAACTACGGTTCTTTACAAAATTTCATAGTATTCCGAAAAGTGTGGTTAATCCTCGGAAAATTTAACAGATTCTCGTTCGAGAGTAAATTGTGAAATTATATCGATTAAACAGCGAATGTATTTAAATGTTGGGGTCAGTGAGGAAGCAGGATAGGGGTGAAAGTTTACGTGCCATAGTTGGCGGAGCGTTAATAGCGCTTTAGCGTTGTAGTGATTATTTCGACCACTTTGGGGCTGTTTTTTTAGCAGCCGCAAACAACGCGTTCGTTTGCTTCGATAAATTACCTTTTTCATCGCGTATTCCGTTTGTGCCGTTCGACCGTGGAACGAAGTTTCACGTTTTTCCCGTTCGCAATTGAGTTTTTGCGGGTCAGTAAATCGATCTAGTTTTTTCCTCGTGAATTACCGGCTGCGTTTGTTTCGGTTTTTTAAGGATCGATACTTGTTGCAGGCAGAGTTGTACTTTTCTTCCACGAACGAGATGGTTTGTTTGTTCTTCGCGAAGTTTGCTCGCGAGCTTGTTCTTCGCCGGTATATCGACGTCGTCTTCGGACATGCCGACCTCTTCCTCGGGAATTAACGAGCGTTTAAAAGTTAACCGCTTTTAATCGCGTTGAAACGGTTCTTTAAAAGTCAACGGAAACTCGGACGTTTCGGTACTACTAAATTGTATAATTTGTTTCGTGCGAAAATAACGCGGATAGGGAGATAATAATAACGCGTACGCGCGTGAGAATTAATTTAAATTCTTACTCGGGAGGTACATGAGACGTACAATTTTTTCTTTTTCAGGAGCTTGAAATTTTGATCAACGGCTAATTGTATCGTATTCGCGGCCCTTACCTTGTTCCTAAACGCTGTTAGAACTTCGTTAAACCCCATGCGGAATGCATAAAGAAGATATTAATTAGGGATTCATTGATTCGAACGGAATTGCGCAAGTAAGATTTAAAGACGACAAAAGGACGTAGTAAATAGAGAAACGTGCATTTGATTAAAATTTTTAATTCGAAAATTTTCTTTTCGTTATAACTCATTTTGCGTTAACCATGTCGAGGGACTTCACACTTTTCGATGTTTGTTTTCGTATTATTTTTTAATTTACGAACGAACAATTTTTATTTCTACCACAAGCTCCATTCGATTCAACCTACATTCACCTAAATACAACAAACGCTACCTTCCGCGATAAATCGTTATTCAGCACCGAATTTCAATGAACTTTCTAAACACGTTGTAACGGATATCGATAAAACCGAGAACACCGGCGGACTAATAATTATTTTATCGTTATTTATAGGCGATAAGTTACACGCGGAACACCCGGTGCACGCGGTAAACTCGTTTCCGTTTAATCCCTCTAACGCAAACACGCATTTCTGTGCAGGTTCAACTACCGTTCAGAGTAAGTCACCGTTCACGGCCATTCTATGTTTCGGCCAGTCGATCGACCCCTAAGTTTCAGGCAGCGCGCCAGCGACTGGATCTATAAGGTCAGTCTTAACGGTAAAAACGCGCGGCGGCTGGCTAATGCGGAATTCTCCGTGGCGGTGGTCTTTGCCAAATGGGTCAGCCGTGTGTACGTGTGTACGTGTGGTCGAGGAGAGAAAAGGGAACGCGAGGAAAACGCGGCAAAAGTCCGCGAGAACGGCCATGCTCGCGCCATTCGGGGAGCCATAAAAGTCTGGACGCGGCCTACTACCCCGATCTATACCGGTCTCTAAACGAATTATCGCGGATTTAGCGGTGGACAGCCTTGAAAAAGCACGACGGTCACGGAATCGATCTTCCCCACTCGCGCTCCTCCTCTCTCGCCCTTTCTCCTAACCTCACTCTCCCTGCGACATTTCTCCTCTTTTCTTTTCACCCCGAGGTTAGGAAGCTGCATCTCGGAGAACGCGGGGATGGTCAGGGTGAAGGGAACAAAGCGTGTTAACCTTTATCCCCCTCGTCTCAATTGGCAAAGTCAATTGGAGGGAACACGCGATTCAGACTGGGAATGCCACTTGAGAATCGGCCCTGTCTCACGTTTAAACAAAATTTATAGGCTGCGAGGTGTTTTTATTCCACTTATGACATTGATCGATCGCACCGGGTTCGGTTTACAAATTTATTTCGCTTGTTTCCAGGATATCCTCTCGATGCAATCCTCTTAATTTTTCGTATTAATCATTATGTATATACATATATTTTTTCCCCTTGTATTTCGATATCGCTCGACAAGGTATTTCGCAGAGTCCATTTTTATCTCGGTCTATATTTTCCTTCTATCTCCGCCAAGTATCAAAGAGAGGAAGGAAGGTAATAAAAAAAAAAAANCCACTTCGTTAATGTTAAAAAGCTTGCCGTCTGTCGCGAAAAAGGGTACGAAGAAACAGCCGTATCGAAGTTACCATTAACAATCAGACTGTGATCACTGCTTCGTCCTTTATGTTTTTCATCCGCGGGTGCAGCAAGGCGAACCAGTTGATTGAAATTCAGCGAAATTTCCTAGGCTGTCTCGGCGGAGCCCGCTAGGAAGGCTGGGACGTTTTGTGCCAGCCCCCTCTCGGCTGCTGCAATTTATTCGCTAATTGCCGTGCAGCCTGCTGGCGCACTGGCGATTTGATTAACGAAAAATTGCCAGCCTTCAGCGGCAAATGTTTCCCATAGCGTTCGGCTAGCCGGCTACGCTCGGTTCGTTATCGCTCGAATAAACCCGCGACTTCAATTAACGCCGTTCACGCCCACGCGCTCGACCCGAATCCTGCTTCTTAATTGGCAAATGATTTTTCGCCGCGGAGAACGCCGGCTGCAGGTATACCGTAATTCCACGTCTTCCGCAAGGATTTTCCACCGATCACGTCCGGTGGCGGAAAATTGGAAAAGTCTGACGGAATTAACGAAGTGGACCAGTCGAGATCGATGCCGATTGCCGTCGTGAAAGAGTTGCACTTTTGCGAATCGATATGCAGATTGGAACGGTGAAACGCGCGTAGGTGGAAAATCTTTACCCTTTTCTCCTTTTCCATTCGTGTTGCTTCGAGAGTTATAGCTGGAAGGTTTGAAAATGATACTGTTGATGTTGTTGAGGTAGAATGCTGGCCCATATCTGGTCATTCCTCTAGATAGGTAACATCAACACTTTCACGAGTACGAGTATCAACGATTCGTGTCAACTATATTAGGCAAACGTAGCAAAGAGAAAATTCCAAGAATATATCGGTAAAAGTAGAAAATATCAAAAGAGAAAAGTAGAAAAAGTAGAAAATATATAAAAATCTTATTATAAGCGAAAAGACTGAATCCTTTAACAATAAAAAAGAACCTCAGCGAATATCACCGCCAATGGTAGTTTATTCTACTTAATAATCACTGTCTAGAAATCGTTGCAACGTTAATTTGAAAAATATTCGTCTCTGAAGAGGGTAAGGCCGCCTTAAAACGTTTGCTCGTGAAAGGGTTGATATACGATATAGAAACATCAAGGACAAAGGAATAGACAGGACTCGTACTGTGACTGTCGAAATGAGTAAAATTTCTTTCGTTTCCAGATGCTTTTTCTCTGGTCGAGGGAGCCAGCCCCAGGTCCTAAAGCCGGTCCATGGTTCGCATGGTTCGCCACAGCCCTGGTTCTCTGGCGTTGCCGACGTAGCGTCGCCAAGGCGATTCTGGCCGTGTCGCCGCTGAGATTACTGAAGAAACGCAACCTTCTACCCGTGACCACCTCGAAAGCCTCGTCCACGGCGACTCTCGCGAAGCTACATCATCGTCAGAGACCGGAAGTATCGATACTGCAACGGAAACACAGGCACTCGGGGATCAGAACGAAAGTGAAACGGCTGTGCACCGGTGACGGGCCGCATGTGACCAGCTCGACGTTCACGATACAAAGCCAACAAATTCATTACAAAGTGACCAGAAGCGGCAAAGTATACGGGAAATATCCGCACAAGGTCGTCGCGCCGGTGACCAGCGGCCAGGGAAGCCATTGAAGCGCGACCATTCCATTTTCTCCGATTGTTTAACACCGATAGCTCTCGCTTTTGTGCGGCCGTGGCCGTCCACGCGTTCATCGCGGTCGTTCCTCGTGTGACCATGCGACAGCTCGAAAAACACGTGTGCTTGTACGAAACCTACTCTGCGTTTGTCGTCATAAAGTCATTTCGTCCAATGGTCCACTCTTGCGTTTTCCTTCGACGTCCATCTCGATCCAGCCAGGCGCCGATGTAGAAATTCTTCCTGTTCCGCGTCGTCGGTCTTCTGTGATTCTCAACCGCGCGAGAAACCAACTCGCCGAGCTGAGAAACGTTCGGATATATTCCGGAGGAGGACGGAAAGGACGCGGAAAGTTACTTTGCTCGGATACGAAGCGAGACGAGAAATTTCGCGGGAATTAAAGCGAGGTGCTCGATTTACGCGCTATGGTGGTTTCTTCTGCGTGCGAACTCTTCGAGTCGCCGGATTGAAAGTCCCGCCTCGAGTTTGGCTGCGAGACAAAGGTGCGCTTCATTGGTACGAAGAAATATACCGAGAAGTAGGTCGGAAACGAGGGAATTTTGCGGCAAGGTGGAATTCGACGAAGGTACGTCTCGAGTTACGTTTTTTTTATGCGACTTAATTATTTGTACATCGGTGTAAGAAGCATGCGCTTTCTACGAACACCTAGGATAATAATATTCCGAATAATTGTTCGAGAAAAATATCGTTCTCGCTTAACTGGTCCTAAAATAGAAAGGAAATTCTTAAATCGAAGATTTCCATAAATTCTGCATCTATGATTAAAAATTCTCGATTCGCCAAGTCTATTCCCGCCGACGTTCCTTTTAATTAAAATTTTAACGCCTATCGTTGATCACGAGACCACAGTGCGTTCGTTTTCAGCCACATCAAAGGACTTAAGCAAGGGGCGCGACTATTAGTCTTCTTGCTTCTTCCTGATGTCCTCGGCACACTTTCGAGTGTCGAGGTCGTTTGACAGAGACCTTCGCCGGGGTCACCATTGTATCCAAGATCCACGACGACCGCGAGCGTCGTTTCGGACTCATGGTCCCTCTTCTCTCCGCTCGCGGAGGAGCAGATCAATAAGCGTTCGGTGCGTTTCGACGGCTTAGGATATCCCTCATATCTCGCGATATGGTTTACATCTTGCGCAACCGTTCGTTGACTGACCGTTTTAGGTCGCCCTGGCTCTATAGAGACTTTCCGCTCGCGCGATGTAGGCAATACAGAGTTCGTGCTCGACGACGAGATCATCTTCGACGGTGGACCTCTATCCGAATCAAATTTCGTCCACGGCGAATCGAGGAAGCTTACCTTGGAATTACGAGTTTCGTCGGAACATTGAGTACCGACGAGAAGCAGTAACGTTTGCACCGAATTCGATAGACGTTCGAGTCGAAGTCCAGTTTGTCTGCTCAGTGCTGGTTTTACTACTGCCGTTTAGATGGGTCCTTAGACGCGGAACGCGATGAAATAAAATCTCGGATTTTTCGAACAAATACACGAATCGTAGTACCTGGACAATCCAAAGCCCCGGGAAATCGAATTCGAGTTTTACGATTGGAATACCGACACGAAGGTTTACATTCCAGTTTAATTATTATCACCTCGAGTGATCGCGAAAGAGACCTACTTGGAAGACGTTCTCGCAGGAAATGAAACATAAAAGGTCCACGTGTTCCTGAAAAGGGGAAAGATAGGTACATCTGCGATGGGCAATAGCCTCCTTGGACCGATCAGATTCGCGCGTAAAAGTTGGCTGTAAATCGTCTCGCCTCGTTGTATCGTCGCACGTGAGTTTGCCACAGAGAGTCCAGGCGCAACAATGAAACGGCCGCGCAAGTTTCTAATCAGAGATGTACCAATTTGAGAGGCACAATGGCCGCCCGGTTTCAGAATGAGCGAACGTATCGCGTGCGTCGCGCCGTCCGTTTCAGAATGAAGCGTAACTGTGCCAAATTTAATGATTCAATGCCCTGTTGCGTCAGCTAGCAAAACGTCGCCCGGCTGATCCAACCCCTGCTGACTTTCGGGGATTTCCCGAGGAACCAGGGCCCTTAACCACGTTCCCGATCGACGGAGATGGAATTATAAATAGAAGCCGTGTCTGAGGGTAGACAATAGCGCCATCCGCAGAGTGCACGTATATAGAGGCTGCTACAAAAATAGAACGATAACGCGAATTTAAAGCGTTCCATTCCACGGTGAAGATGCATCCATCGCGTCATCCTCAGGTGCTTCGCGTCTTCTATGGGTCCTTTCGCGGGTTATTGAGATGTCTCTGGATTTAATAGGCGTAGGGTTACTATCGTGTCTTGAGCGAGGTACCGCAGAGCGTGAAATCTATGTCGATTCGTCGGTTTCAAGAATAACGTTCTCGAACATTCGACTAAACGCGAGATTTTTTTAACATTCGATAAGGTAATAACGGTTTTCGCAGGACACCAGCCAATTTGTCTCCGTTATTTTATTTTCCGACGCGATTTTAACCTCTTGCCTTTAGATATAATTAGAAAAGGAAATTTATCGAAATGCGACACGATAGATATTCTCCGATCGCGTTTTCACAATTGGAAATGAAATTAAACCACGTTTGGAACGAATCTTCAGACGTAAATTGCATTTCTAGTCGTTTGCGTCGCGAATTCTTGCGAAACGGTATTTTTGTAAGTTCAGTTGCAGCGTCTAAAATTATTTTCCGCGGAACACATCGCCGGGATCGCGTAATCGATCATCGGACGGCTCCGTGTCGACGGTGTTGCGACGAAAACGACGTTCCTTTGCGAACGAGTCTTGGCGTGGTTCTACCACGAAGGAACCGAATTATGTAATTAGATTTCGGAGCTGTTGATTAGAATCTTTGTTCGACGCGAATGAGTTCAGCTTTATTACAATATCGCCGAAGGCTTCCCGCGGATCGTGCACGTGAATTTCCTGTTTTTTAATCAAGAGTGCACGAAAATAGCACCGGGGAAGACTTAATCAGCCTGTCTAACGTGAGTGGATGAAAGGAGGTTCTATCTGATTTGAATAGAACGACGCTGGAATGGGGCTTCGGTAAGGTCACCGGCAAGACCTTGCCTATACTGAATTACGCGATCGTCAATTTCACGTCACAGATACTCTATAGCGACCAAATAATATTGACTCATCGAAAAGTAATTCCCTCTTAACACTTTGTTTTATATAACCACGCAGTCCACCTTCCAACGACACGTGTAACGCGATTAGCACAGCGACCGACACGCGTGCAGAATTCTGAGAATAGTTTCACGAACCTTCGATGAAAAATTAATATCGATCTATAAATTATATCCCTGCCTTTGCCAATTTCGATGCAACTCTTCTTACGTTTCTCCATGTACCTCGATAAAATATCGCACACGCCTCTTCGTCTTTTCCACGTTCTTTTCATTCGCTAACGAACCAGGTAACGAGCTATCAACGCTGTCAAACGCTGTTTCCGCTGCTAAATAAAAGGAAAAGGGGTAAGAATGGGCGATAAGAGTTTGAAAGAAAGATTGGAAAAACGTGGCTGAACAGGACCGTCTACCTGGGTGGCTCGCTACATGACAGAAATAATTGAATCAGCATATATCTAGCCGGGTACACGTTCTTCGCGTTCCTGTTATCTCGGCGAAGCGCATCTTACAAAGTGGTCTCACTTTATCATCGGCTCTCACTCGCGTGTTTCGCATCGGTTATTTATGTCTGGCGAGAGGAGCCATCGTCGAGGTCGCTTTCGCGCGTCGAATTTTCAATTAGATTTGCATAATGACCGTTTAAAGGATACTCCAGACGGGGCTTGTCGGGTGAAAACGGAATTTACACAAGGAGTAGCTCGATCTCGAGACACTTTTGCAAACCTAATGCTCTCCTCGCGCTGGCTGCGAGTCCGTTCTACGAAGCTTTACGAAAAGAAAGGAAAATTGCAACTCGAGGATTGTCAATCTCTGTTCTCGAAATACGAAATGCATAGCCAGTTCTAAATTCGATCGGCCGGATCGCGATGTGGAATTTGTTCAGGTCGAAAGTGCTTTAACCAGGAAACAAACGCCGGGTTTAATAGACACCCGTGAAACCGTAATAGCGATTACCGAACGAGTTGGAAACCAATCAACGTCAATTTCATCCCCTTACGCGAGCGAACGAACGTTACAGGGAGGTCCATTGTGCGGCGGTCGTAATAACGCGATTTATAACGGAACGACGACGGAAAGTCGCGCGATTAAATACCGCGGTGATAGCCTCGAGTTTTCCCAGTAATATATCGTCCTATTTCACCTGGATCGCGTTCCTCGGCATCTATGGATAGGCATGCTCTAGCCGGGGACCGTGCAAATGGGATTGTTGCGTTCTGCAGTTGCAGCAGTAGTAAATCCTTCGGGGTACCGGATAAAGGGGCGTTCTCCATACGATCATCATCATGCTACGCTAATCAATGGCTGGTTATTTACGGGTCATGAAGTAATACGTAATACCGAAGAAGCTCGGGTGGGAAGGTCACCGTTTCCATGCACCCTTCGGCCACGCCGGAACAATTAAACGTCGGACATCGCGGGAGTCGCGTTTTCGGCTCGGCTCGACACCACGATGAACGACTTGGATTCCTCGGCGTCCTTCGGGCCACTCGTCTTCGGTAACTTTAATTAAAATCCTGTAATTTCGCCTCCCTCGATCCTTCATACCGCGCCCCGGCCGATTAACCAGCCCGCGCGGTTTCGATCGACGTCGGATCGAGGAAATTGCCGGTATAAATTTCTCCGCACGGGCGTACACGGAGAATGTTAAGTCGGTATTAAAATACGCGGACAATACAGACGCCGCGCGTACTTTGGTCGGAATTTACATCACGGCCCGGCTCGTGGTGTAATTACGGATCGCGATTGATCTTAACGATCCGAGCGCGTTTATACCGTCTGTTTAGGGTAATCACTGACGAAATTGACGAATGTCGTGCTCATTACGTCATTGATACGGCTATCTGGCGGTAATATATGGGTAAAGTGCACTGGCAGGCGGTCGGATGGAAGCGAGGCGTTATATACGGGCAATTTGCATAATGGGATTTTAATCTGTAGACACGCCGGGACCGGTGACACCTTATTGACGCGGAAAAACGCGCAAGGTATTAATCAGCTGCCAAACGGGGAACATAAATCCTCGTCGGTCCGCCAACGACCGCCAGAGTATCGCGGCCGTAGATGCATATCTGGTGTTCTCGCTAAGAAAGTAATACCTCTAAAATACCTCTAATACGACGGGACTCGGTTCAAGAATTCTCGCCCGTATGACGTAAGATCTTCCGTACGATCGATCAATTTCCGATGACACTCGAGTGCTCCGCAGTCGCGATCAATCTTCCCGCCCCAACTCCCCCTCGCTGCCGCCTCCCTCGCGCTCCCCGCGCCATTCCGAATATCCCGAATCTCCGAAAATATCCGGCGTTTATCGCGGCTGAACGACCCTCGACATCGTTTCGACGTCTAGCACGCGGAGAAAACAAGAGGAGAGAAAGCAAGAGCGAAGCTGTGAAGCGAGCAGGAACGCGTGACGCAGCTGCGACACGAAGCTGTGTCGCGATTGAAAGCGTCGAAGGCGGGCTACCGCTTCGGCGTGGAACCACGATACACAGCCCCCGTTGACCGACATCGTCGGAGCACGTGTCGAGCGCGTCGAGAAGCGGTCGAGGAGGCTAGCAAGCTGCTGGTGATGGCGCACTAGGTTAGAAATCGGAGAAAAAGAATCGGACGGGTGAGGACGTGGCAGGCTGGAACGAGGCGCGAGAATTTGGTGAAAACCGAGAGGATTTTCGGGTGTTTCGGGACGGGAAGGTGCGAGGAGAAACGTCGTGGTTCGTGCAGGGCGCCTAGGCGTCTCGCGCCGGCAGGCTCCGAGCCAATGCGCTGTGAAAATGCCCGGGTGGGAAAGGGTGGATCGGGGGTGGCGCGCAAGCGTCGTCGTGGTATCGACGCCTCGGCTCCCGGGCCGAGGGAAAGAAGCGGACTCAGGCGGTAGTAGTAAAGCCCAGCTCGGGTCGGCCGAGCGCAAATGTGCGCTCTACGTGCTGACAGCCGCGTCTCGTTCGAGCTGGTCTCGCCTGAGATCTCGTTGGCAGATCACGAGAGCGCGTCTGAACGTCTGACCGTCGCTGGAACCAGAGCCGAAAGATGTGCCTGGCCTGACGGAGGTCCCGAATCGAAATCCTAGAGGAGAGAGGACGTCTCTGCCACAGTGAACATCCCTCGTTTCAGTGTGTGTCCGTCGCTCCGTTTCTCTCTCGCTCGCTCGGCCGTCTCTCTCGCTCCGTGTCTCTCTGCCAGTAGTCTGTCTCTCCGTTACTCGCTGCTTCTGTCCCAGTCACACACACGCATACACACACACGCCAACCGTCTCTCCCTCTTTCTCTCTCTCGACGTCGTCGTCCCTCTGTCGGCCCATCGAGATCGAGGGGTAAAAGTGGCGCGAGCACGGGCAGACCCAGCCGGAGACTGGCGGCGTCCGAGGCATTGGCGGAGCTGTGGTACACGACATCAGGATGAAATCGAGGAGGTACGTGGTCCGACGTGGTCAGTTCTGTGCCGATTAAACGCACACGCATCCGGCAAAGATGGCAGTGGCTGTTAGGTCGCGCGTCACGTTCTACCCGCTCATCTCGCGACGATTAGGGATGCTGCGTGGACCGGATATTACGTTTTTGTTCCTCCCCTCCCTCATCTATCTCTCTATCTCTCTTTCTCTCGTCGTATGCACGCGTATATATCCCTCTTCATTCACGTGCTCCCGCTTCTTCGTCCCGATTGTTCACCCTGTGCGCGCTAGGAGGCAGCTCGCGGAGCCGCGTAGCATCCACGGTGTGTTCGTCTATCGACGGAAGCTGTGCCTGGTCCGAGCTGTCGTCGCGTGAGGTTCGCCGACGAAAAGCTCGAGGCTATACTCGTTGGCATCGAACGGCGGGAACTCGGTGGAGAAGGTTAAGTCTCATTTGCATTTAAGACCGCCTCACCCCGAGGCTGCCTC
Organism: Euglossa dilemma; assembly: GCA_002201625.1. Taxonomy (NCBI): domain Eukaryota; kingdom Metazoa; phylum Arthropoda; class Insecta; order Hymenoptera; family Apidae; genus Euglossa; species Euglossa dilemma. The sequence continues at coordinate 1,904,754 of NIJG01000010.1, forward strand.
TGGTTCCGTTCCATTATTCCATTTCGATAGAAAGAGAGAACCGATCGAATAACGAAATCATTCTTTCATCTGTAATCAAACCGTGAATGGATATCTCGGAGAGGGAGATTCCACGGGCACAATGCGTGCTCTCCTTTGACGTTCCTTCTCGTTGTTGCTCTTTCATCCCCGTTTCTCGCAACCTTTCTCCTCCTTTCGCTCGCGCGCTCTCTCTCTCTCTCTTTCTCTCTCTGTCTCTCTCTCTCTCTCGCGCTCTCTTCGTCTTCCTCTCTCGCTGTCTCGCGCTCGCCCCAACCCCGCGTCGCTTCCCCATTTTATTCTTTTTCTATCTCTCTTAGCCCCCGCTTCCTCTACTTCCTCTAACTGAACCCTTTCACATCCCCCTTTCACGGTGTGGCCCACGTTCGGCTTTCTTTGACATACACCCGCACACAGCCTACCGTGGCCGCGCACGTACACGTACACACACAGGCGGTCGCGCGCGCACGCACACGGCTTCGTTCGAAAATTGATGTCACGAGGCGAGGAGAGAGCGGAAAATACATAGATACGACGTACACCGACGCCGGATGTACATTGACTCGGGCCTATCTGTGTGCTCCCGTCGGCTTATCACGACATGCGCATCATTGGGCAAATATTCGGTTAACTAAACAAGGCAGGCCACCCCCGTCGCTATACACGTATCCGTGTACCGTGTGCCGTGGTTATATCGCGGTGTCACACGACGCTGGTTACACGACGGTGGCCCAGCGTCGCGACGCGACGCGACCGAACGTTCCTCGAGCGAACGTGCATCGAGCTCGTACCCGCTCCGGCGATAATTCGAGAGCGTCACCGGAAATAACCCACCGACCCGTTTCTTCCTCCTTCTTCCTCCTCCTCCACCTTTTACACCCGTTTACCCCGCGCTCGCACCCTCGTTGCTCGTTTTCTCGTTCACAGCCGAGTTCCGCCACGACGTCCACCGAGCTAACGATAACCGATCGACTCCCGGCTCGAGCACGTCCAACGAACGCGAACGAGCGTTCAATTGGAAATTGAATAATCGGCCAATGGGGCAAGAAGCGTCGCGATGACCGTCGCGAGGGGTTGAAACGAGCCTCGAGCCGCCGCAGAAATTGCTCCGTCTTCGGTTTCACAGCCTAGCCTCGGATAGGCGACGCCTCGATGCAAATCTCGCCGAGAGCTCTCGAGACAATTTGTTTTCCCCTGCTTTCATCCTTCTCCCGTTCTCTCCCTCTTCCATCGACCACGCGTTCGGGGTTGAAATGGAAACGACGAAATTGCCAGCACGCGACCAAGCAGCGATCCAATCGTCGAACGAGCACTTTTAATTCGCTCTACGCTGCCCCTTGGTCTCTCTCTTTCTCTTCACCTTCTCTTTCGTTTCGTTTCGCGCACCCCGTGACAAAGAGAGAGAGATTCGACCGGTATTTCGTCGCTAGGGCCAGACACACTCGGCTTATGCCAGCCGTTGAAACGCGTCCACGGGGATAAAGAATATCGACGAAGCGGACCAACCCCCCGGGTACGGAACTTTTCTCATTAATTGAAGCACTGTGTAAAAGCCGGCCGTCGGAGGGCGTAATAACTTTTGCTATATGGGGCAAAATTCAGAAAGCGGGACGCTAGCCGAGCCGTAACGTGATTTAAAGGTTTAATAAAGTCAGCCACGTGGATTAATTCGCTTTCGGGCGGCGGCGCGTGCACGGCGATGATTTGTGCGGCTTGATCGAAATCGTGGACGGAATTGATCGCGTTCCATTTCCTGCGAATCGTCGGTTGTCGTAAGGTCGTCGAATATTTCCAGCCGAGGGTTCCGAACGCTGGGTAAAATTGCGCAGAGCAACGAAATGTCGGCCGGAAAATCGCAGGGGTGATTGTCGTTCTATTTTCTTCCCTTTTTTATGTTCTCAAGTTCCCAGAGAAACAGAAAGTTTTCGACGTACGTAGGAGCATATCGAGCGCGTTGCCAGAGCGTTTCCACGTAAATGATACCACTTTCCATTCGGTCGATATTCTTGCCCCCCCATAAATGAAAATTAACCCCGACGGCGTGTATAATTTTCTCGGCTTGTTATCTGGCCGATCGGTTTAATAAAATCGCCGCTCGCGAATTACGACGCGATTAGGGAAAATTGCAATCGGGTGCCGTGTGTGAGGCGCGGATAATGAAATCGCGTGGAACACGACGCGCGCGTTATTTTATTGCGTAATAATCAATGCAAATATCCAGCGCGATCGGCTTTAAGTGCAGCGATATTAAAATAAACGTTGCCGGGGTGCGAGAGTAGGTTTCGTCTCTCTGCCGAAAGTCGTTTCGACTGGGAATTTTTTAATTTCGCCGATCGAATTTCTCCGTATCGTTGCGCGATCCCATTACAGAATGGCCAACTGGTTATACCCCGTCCGTTTAATTCTCGCCGTGGATTTGACGCGGCAACGGTTCCAGTCCAATTTCCTGCTCGGGTATTTTTCGATTCGACCAGCGACGAGATAAATCGAGTTAAATAATTCGTCTATCGCACACCTTTATTAATAACAGTGCAGAGAGTCTCACAGAGGAATGGCAACTTTCTACTTAACAAGTTGCCAGCTGACTTTCGCTTGTCTTCGCTTCTGTGCCATTTACATTGAGATTCTCGTTAGTCTTGAAAATCTAAAGCAGCTAAGGTAAAGAATTCTTTGTACCTGCTCCTTCTAGTTTACTTTTGTCTGCCGTGTTCTATCGTCAAACTGAGATAAACAGTGCCTTTGGAAGGCAACGTTGGTAACCAAGATATAAATGCCTGGCAACGATGGAGAGAGAGTGAAAGAGAGAGAGAGAGAGAAAGAGAGAGAGAGGAGGAAATAATCGAGAAAAAATCGTGCACGCGTGAAAATCCTGGCCGAGGGATTTTTCAGCGTTGATTCAACGATGTTTAATCATTCCCCGCACAGTGTTTCGCACGGCGAATAACGGAAACTGTGGTGCGATACGACAGGGTGGAACTTTTCATAACGAGTTTGTAACGACGAAATAATTGTCTTCCTTTTTATTTCCCTTTCTTTTTTCTTTCCTTCCTTCTTCGCGCAGGACTTCGTTTTCCACGCGATTTACTTTGAAACGAACCACGAGTGCACGCGCACTCGGCCAAGGCACGGTTTAAAGAAACTCACCACAAACCAGGGTCTCGTTTCTCCTGTTCGTATCGCGAGGAAAATGTTGGCTGAAAAAAATCTCGCGTCTATTTTTACGTATCAAACGACATTTATAGAATTGAAGACGCCCCGCGAAATCCCGTTGACGTTGGTCCGAGTTTGTGACTCTTCAAACCTTTCCAACCATTTTCTCCCTTAATTGGGTACGCTTTCTTTACCATTCTCAGTTAAAAGAATACTATTCTCGTAACAAGCGTTCTTCTCTGCGAGTTTTCAAATTTAAATCCCTCGAAAAATCCGACCCGCCGCGGAGGAACGTTTCTCCCGGCCACATTCGAATTTCTATTCTATCCGATATGGAATATACACATACGGCGAGTCACAAAAGCATTCGTACCTTTCCAATTTTCAGCTTCAAACGATTGTTACTCCGCACGAATTTCCAAGTCAAAGAAGCCCGGCAATGCGGGTATATCGTATCGGCTAGACTTTCAATCGCGAAATAGGAATTTAACGCGACACGAACGGAAAGTATTTCCATCGCGAAATTAGTCGTCGAAAAACATGCCCGTCCCGCGAATTCTTCCCGTCCAGAAGTCGAAACATCGACTGACTCGGGGTTTACGTTTAAAAAAAGGCAACGATCGTTCATAGGAAAAAATACCCGTATCTGCGTATCTCACCCTCGGTTACACGAAATATAATCTCGAGCAACCACTTTAGCTGAAATAACGCTCAGTCCTATTTAAAATTCTCAACTCATTTACCATCTACCGCCACAAACGCGAAGGGTTATAATTAATTAATCTTTATACAAGTTCTCGATTACTTACGATAAAAAAAAACATGCCATGTGCACTCGTCACGTGTCTTCGAAGACCTCTGACGATAAGACACTTACAAGGCGACATAGGAAGAAGCGAGAGAGAGAAAGAGAGAGAGAGAGGGGGAGTACACATGTGCTCTAACTTAATTTTGAAATCCAAACGCGACAAGGTCGGGGCTTCATTAAGCCCCGGATTTTTACGTAACAGACTTGACCGTCGCTGAATGTCGCGTGTCGATGCATACTCAGATCTGCTTAACTCGAGCCCCTATCAGAGATACTCGCACGATTCCGTCGCGATTTAAACAATCATTCGCCGCCGCGTTGTTCACCGTAGCTGGCCACGTTCCATCGATCACATGCTCTAGACACGTAGGCCGGGGAAAATCGCGAGGATTTTTCGCGTTCATGGTTGACTGTTCGTCTCCCTCCTTTGACTGATAGCTAATCCGATAGAAAGCACGATAACCGCGGAAACGTCCTGCAAGTGGATCATCCATTATAACGCTTCCATTCAAAACACCGACTGTTTACGTGGCTCCTTTTTATTGTTGCATATCCAATCGTGTCTGCAGAGTTGAACATACTCTAGTCTTATTGACGTTCACTCTCCAAACGTTTCACCCCGTAATTGGACAGATCCTCGTTACTACTTGGAGCGAAAGATATTTCACATCTTGCTGCGCGAGCTATATTTAAAAGCGCTCTCGCGTTTGCCGAGTTAATCCTCTATAGAGTTAGCAGCGGCACACACTCGTGTCCATATTTTTCCCCATTTTATTTTATTCGCTTGCCACCGCATTCGCTTGTGCTTCGTCTATCATGCCAGCGATTGTTATTAACCCATTGCACTCCATTGACGTCATTAGGCAGACATTGATAAATCTGTGACTGTACCGTAGCTACTGATAAATCTTCGTGAAACGAAAATTTTCGGACAGCTTGTCGAATTAAAATTTAAAAATTCTCAGAATGCTAGGGGTGTTTGACATTACTCTTACCCGTATCACTTTAGATAAGCGAACTATCGTTCTCGATATCCAGTTCTTCAAAAAGGAAAAAACGAGAAGAGAGATTGAATCGCGCGTTTATCTTTGTAACATCTTCAAAACAATCTCTCGATCTTTGACCATCCAAACTCTGTTCCATATTTATTTTAGAAATTTTGAATTATTAAAGTTCTGCAGGAACGTTGTTTTACGTCGATCCGATTGACTTCGCGAGGGAAGATTTCGTCTCGTCATGGACGCTGCTGATTATCCTGTCGAGAGCGCGTTTTCGCGATCGGGTACCATCTCGTGTCTGTATGTTTCCACGGTTTGCGAAGTGAGGTTAACGATCGTCGCGTTAGTACCCGCGGCGAAAGGTTTCTTTAATGACGTTTATCTTGCAACTGAGAAACGCGGATACGGTGATTTTCTATGGTGTGCGCGAGAATGCGGTTTTAATTGAGACCGGAGTGCGCTCGTTAAGCCCGCTACGCCTTGAGAATCCAGCGGAGCTTGCGGTATCGAGAGTCATTTAATGACGTTTATCTTGAGGTTGCCGATTGTAGGCGTGAACGAATCACACTGCGGAATATTTGCCTTCGCACGCTGTTTGAATCCAAGATTAGGACGTGTCAGACCTGTTTGTTTATTTATTGCGAAGAATCTTCAGTGACACCTGTTTTCAGCGAGGAAACATCTTCGATGAGAACGAATTGGTACTTTACGTCGATGGTATTTCGAATTTTCCGTTAGTTTCTTCTCTTTTTTAAAATAGAACGACTAGAAATAAGTATTCCAATGCTTCGTAATAAAAATTCAACAAGGTACGTGTAGCATTCAAAAATTCTGGATTCAATCGTTGACGTTATACTGGCTAGCTTTTTGTAGGCAAAAAGAGGGTGAAATCGAGGATTAAATATTCAACGATGCTTTTGTTTCCCAAAAGGAGAGAAATTTTTAGTATAGGTTGACGGAGTATTAAAAATTAAAGATTTTTTATTTGCAAAGCTCTATTTCGTATCATTATATAGTTACGTGTAAAGAAGCAGAAATTGAACTGTCGCTTTGAACAACGATTTCATTCCGGTGAAAAGAAAATGATTCACGTGCGCACGTGTTTCCGTTGAAATCCGAATTTTCGAGTCAGAGTACCCGCTTAAAATATGCACAGCGTTCGATCACTTTCCCGTACGGTATCTATCTTCGTCGATTTTTAATCGACTTCCGGGACTGCAAACACTGCTGGAAAGGCACTCGGGGAATTGCAGGAATAACAGCGAACCACGACACACGTCGGCATACATTTCTAAACTTGCCGAAACAAGGATCAAACGTACACAGGTCCGCCGGAAACGGTGCTCGAAACGATCTACCTGCTCGTACAATGCTAAAACAACGCCGACAGAGAAATTCGGCGAAATTAAAACCCGTACACCGTCCGAGCAAACACTTGGCCAGAACGCGAAACACTCGAGTCTCCATCTACTTACGATCAATTATTTCGCCAACTCCACTCGAGGCTAGTGTTTCGCGGTTAGCAAACCAGGGGTCCCGATTAAAATATAGAAGTTCCGCTTTAATTCGGCGATGGTGGCCGGCCTACGCGACGCTTCGTAATACAGCCCTCCATTCAGGATCGACTCGGCTGAATTATGAATGGCGGTCGATAACTAGAGGGAGGACGCGTGTACCGGCCATGCGAGTTTCACCTGGCCTACGTGGCCCTCGCGAGAACGTGTATGAAAAAGGAACGACTATCGACGCCGGGGTTGCACCGGTTCCCACCCTTCCCGTTATCCCGGCGATCTACCCTCCGGGATTCAATCCGGCCCCCCAAAGCACGCCGACCTCTCGCTGCAGAATCCAAATGCACACGTAGGAGACGATCGCGAGCAGAATTTCCTGGTGTAAACACGGCGTCGAGCGAGACGTCGTGCGTCAGCTGACGAGGGACCCGGAAAGTGGTCCGAGCGTTGAAAAGGCTCTTGGCTGATTGCAGTTATGCCCGGCTTCGCGTTTCCCAATGGCGAAAGGTGTCTCGAAAGGCTTGCTCCTCGAGCAGCTCGTACGCGCGTCAGGATGTGAAGGGGTGGTAGGTATGCGACGTCTACTGGAAGCTACTTCCAGTCCGACTCGTTGCCGGGTTATCGGAATATGGATGAGGCTTCTTCGCAGACTCCGACGAATTTTTATCCCCGTTGATTAAACTTGCAATTCTTCGCCGATTATCAGTGTCACGATTCCGCTAGTTAGCTGAACCTGATATCCGATTCCGTGTAGCTTCTTAACTTTGCACCTCACCGAGTCACGCAACGAGTTACATCACGTGTCAAGTTTATCCAGATCTCCGAATCTCACGGTACTCGGATTGTCCAGTTCGCGGTTCGTTCGTAATAGTTTGTTCGACGTGGTCGCGTTAGTTGTCGCGGCGCGAATTCGCGATACCTGCGGACATTATAGCCAGACGTCAGCGATTTCTGCTCTCTGCTTGCAGCGACGTAGCTGTATCGATCCTCCATCCAGATCGCCGAAGTTACGAGGTCGTTAGAGAAGGTACGTTCGCGTAAAGATCTCGGGCAAAGTTTGTCGTTGCTGGTGGAGGATTGACAGCCTCCGGCAGGGCAGGTCTCTGGAAGAAGACAGGAGATTCAGGAAGCGGATACGGACCAGGTGCGAGCTACCAGGAGGGCCTAGCACTTGGCTGTTTAGAAGCTGTTGGCAAAGGGGGGGTGACGGGTAACAGCACCTAAGGGCGGGTGGGGGGATGCAGCTCGAAACAGTGGCGGCATGGAGCAGCCCTCGCTGGAGGCTGTCATGCAGGCGAGCCTCATCTTCGTGGTCGGTGTCGCCATCATCTGCTCGAATCTCCTCATCATCATCACCTACCTTAATTTCCGTGGTGAGTATCTTCACGTGTCATTTTCGTTTAAATAACTTAGTAGAGACAGTGATCGATGTCGCGGTTAAGATAGGACACTATGCAAAGAAACAGAACTGTGTAGTAGTACGATTCCTTTTTTCCTGAACAACTTGCCGCGTGTTCGACTAGAAACGTACAATGCGATCGATGTAATGGAATATCGAGAAAATTGCGACACGAATACGCTTCGCTTCTAGACTCGTTAATTCGCCGGTACAGCGAGCGTAAATAGTATTCGTACTACTTAGTTTCTTAACTAAAATTCGTAGATATTCCTGCTGATCGTTAGATGTTAGAGATATATCAGAATTTCTTGAACGCGTAAAAATTTCTTAAAAGACAGTTAAAAGATTGTAATCGCCGTACGAATACTTTTGACACTCGCTGTACACCGGATTAAGACCTAGTCAAATATAACCGACTAAATAATATGTCCATTAGCGGAGTAGAATGTTTATCTAACTTGGATCGAAATAGGTCTATTTTATGGTCTCGCGATACTACCCTGCCGTCACAGTTATCGCAATAACTTCCAGTTTCTTTGTCCCCTTTAAGTTCCTGTCCCGATGACCCTATCACCGCAGAACCGAGAAAGCAACAGTCGAAAACTGTAACATTCGGTGAAACGCGAGCGTTTCGAGCTTTCACACTGGAGGTAAATACAAATGAGCATCACACCGCATAGGTCCCTCCGAGGTGATAAAGTACTACTTGCTGTCTCTCGCGTCGGCGGACCTTCTTTGTGGTATGCTGGTGGTTCCGCTCTCGGTGTATCCGGCGCTGGTGCGAAGATGGGTCTATGGGGACGTCGTGTGTCGTCTCGTCGGCTATTTGGAGGTTACTCTCTGGGCGGTATCTGCCTACACCTTCATGTGGATCTCCGTGGATCGGTATTTGGCCATCAAGTACGTTCCAATATACCCAATTAAAATCCACCTTCTCCACCATTCCATTGCGTATTCTGCAACCTCCAAGTCTCCTACCTAACTCAAACCTTCTATCATAACTTTATATTTTACCCTCCCTTCGATATTCCTCAGTTACCAAACTCGGCGATGAAACATCACTATATACATCCTAATTTGCCTCTACGGTAATAGAGTATCGCTCAGTAACGTAGCTCAAGATTAGGCGAGCCGAGATCTAGACAACCTTCGTCAAACTATCTGATTCGTTCCACCCATATCTCCTTTGATCAGCAACTCGCGTCTGCTCGCCGGCAACACGGCTACCCGCGGGTAATTTACTTTGCTCGCTAGACTCTATATCCTAGACTCCTCCGCTGTAACGAGCTAAACCGTAACCTTCGACTTTCCAACCCAACCGACACGCAGCTCATCCCGCCGAAACTGAAAGTTCGCGCGAGTTTGCTAACGAAACGATCCGTTTGAACAGGAAACCACTGCGATACGAGACCATGCAGACGAAGACCCGATGCCAGTGCTGGATGGTCTTCACGTGGATCAGCCTGGCGATGATATGCTGCCCGCCCCTGCTAGGTTTCCAGAAGCCGATTTTCGACCGGGAGGCGTTCATCTGCATGCTCGACTGGGGCAACATGGCCGCTTACAGCATCACACTCTTGATCCTCGTGCTAGGCCCATCGGTCATCACCATTATCTACACCTACTGCTACATCTTCATGATGATGAGGAAGCTAAAGTCCGGCGTACTGATCCACGACAAGGAGTACGCGACTGCGCTCTCGGAGAACCTGAGCAATCCCAGTCACATTATATCCATCATCCTGGTGATAGCTTTCTGGCTGTCCTGGGCACCGTACGCCGGTCTCCGGATATACGCTGTCCTTAACGGACCGCCGCAGGTAATTTAAATGTCGCTCTTTGTGTGCGAACCGAGGCTAATATAAGGGAAAGGTCAGTCTCGATCTGTTCTGTTACTCCTTTCGAGAGTTATAGCTCAGAGAGTTGTAGAATTACGGTCTCGAACCGTTGGAAACTTGGTTCTCTAGCGCGGTATTCGAGTCCCCTCCTGAAACAGTAGAAGACCCGTTTACGTATCGCCTCTTTTAAATATGCATAATTCTTTGCTGGATTCTTCCCTGCTATCGGTTTAACGAAGTAACATTGGCTTACTTTCACGGACTCTATAGATCCGTATCGACCCGTTCGTTGCTCGAAACTCCGCTTAAACTCGGAATCAAAACTCGAGCTAAGAAATTTGGATAAAAAACGTAAACTCTCGATGTCGCGTGTGTGTGTACGAATTCCGTCCAGCAGGCTGCCTTTTAACCTACTTTTATACTTTTCCCACCACTCCAAAGTACTTTAAGAGCTAACTTTTTTCAAAAGAGCCATTACCCACCGTCTTTCACCGCTAGCAAAGGAGATTCGAGCGAGCAATTGATTTCGAGCAAGGAAAAAATCAGACTTGGCAAAATGTCTCTAGAATTTTATAATTTGCCGTTATACCGTTTGCGCTATATTTCCTCAAAAGATCCGCCATTCGGTCCTATGTTCGTCGAAGAGACTCTGAGCAGGTACTCGATCCTTCCAGCTAGAAGATCGAACGTCCTCCGAGATAATTCGGTAATTCGTATATCTGTTCGTGACTTTGCAGGTACCGTTTCTCCACTTTGCGGTACTGTGGCTGGGGGTGATGAACAGTTTCTGGAAAGCGGTGGTCCTCGGAACCATGAGCCCGCAGTTTCGGCTGGCAGTCCGCGTGCTCTGTCTGACACTCTGCTGCCGGCACAGACGACTTCCGCCGGAGCTGCTCGGCCTCGACGACGACGATTAAACGCCAAACGCCTACGAGAACAAGAGGGGAAACGCTTTCCTTTTCTGCGCGCGAGCGTTCTACAACACGCGCCCCATTCCTAGAGCATCGCTTTTCATCTCTCGGTATTCGAGGTCGTTTCTTGCATCCACCACCGTTCACTCGGAGCCTTCTTCGAGGGCTGAGACTGAGATTCTTTGTTCCGTAAGGTGCTACCACGGCGTCCGACGACAAACGATCAATCTGCTCGCGTTTGCAGAACGCGCGGTACAATTTCAGGCAGCTATTAAGGAGAATGATCTTCGTCAACCGACAATTTTCCACGATCCAGCAGCGTCGCGCGATCTCGCTCTTACAATCGGCAATTGCAACAATCGATCGAGAAACGATCCTTAAACTCGCTGTCTGCTCCACGCTTTATATCCTCGGACTAATTTCTCTCGAATCCCCTACTCGTGAAACCAGACGAGCAATCAAAATTTCCGTCAAATTCGAACCTTTCGCGCGTTAATCGAGCATCTAACGAATCCCGAAAATCGGAGGAGAAAGATGAAGAAAAGAATCAGAAAGAAATGGAGGAACGGCGCTCGAGTACGACGCTGTTCCCTTTTCTGTACGTCTGCGATTTAAATACAATCGATCATGCATACACGCGCGACTGCTATTAAAAGAACGGTGTTATCGACGAAAGGAGCGTGGTGAACGGCCGAAAGAAAGAATCGAAGCTCAGCCTGGGGCGCGTTCGTGGCGCGACGAAGATTGTCGAAGGAGGCTGCAGCGATCATCGCCGGCGGATCGTCGGTCGGGGAACGGCTTCCTGTTCGTTGATGATAATTCCCAGCGCGAGGATCGCCGTGGCCTCGGGATATAATCGAATCGCGACCACGCTCTGTTTATCTCCTCTTTTGCTTTCCTCCTGCTCGCGGAACGCTCCCGACAGTCGCGGAAACGCGGAGAGCTCGCGCGTTCCTCTCCTCTCCGCCGTTTCGCGGCGGCGTTCCCGGCGAAAACTAATCGTTGCCTATATCTACGTGGTAAGATCACGCTCAAACAATTATCTTAGCGAGTCGCGGTAAGATAACGTGTAAAACGTGTATAACCGGACGACGAACGGTTCGCTTGCGATTACGAGGAGATCTGATCGGACGTGGGGAAGATTACGCAGGCGAACACGACGTACATGAGAACACTAGGTCAATTAACGGAGATGCCTCTACGAATGCGACGCCGCGTCGATCTGCGCGCCCGTAGAACGCCCATGTGAAACGAAGCTCGCGGACGGGCTTCCGGTCGCGAAGGTACACGCTTTTTTAACGCGCTTCCGCCTCTTCTCGGCCGCGCGATCGGGCTCCCTTCCGCTCTCTCTTTCTCTTAATTCTTTTTCCCCATTTTGTGCCGAAAATTTCCCATTTTTCTTTCTCTCCGCGTATAACGTATAGCAGAAAGAGTTCAAATTGGCGAATATGACAGTTTTATCTTTACGATTTTAACGCGTTGTCTGCCACGGTGGTCACTAGTGACCGAGTACATGTCTCCTCAGTGGAACAGTGATGCTAAATTTCTAAGTTTATATTTGTTTTATTTCCAACAAAAGTAGTTTCCTGAAAATTCGAACAACGTAAATTAACAGAGAAGTTTGCGTAGAGAACGCTGATAATTTGTCGCTATTTTACCGTCGCCTGTATAAAACATGCGTGGCAGGCAACGTGTTAGGTTACAGCATCGAAGTGGACACCGTTTTTCCACTAGATTATTCGTTTCACGCGTTTATATTTTCCGCCTCACGCGTCCCGCGCGTGTTTCGCGCGTAAGTTGCCACATGTGCCTGCTAGCGGTGATTATTTACATTTACCGAGAGGACTTTCCTTTGTCGAAGCTTAATTAGGATGCACTTGTCAATTGTCGTTATGGGTACGCGTGTACATACAGCTGTCGGATTATTTTCCACTCGTTTCTCGGTGTAATCTCAAACGACTGCGCGTGTAATCAGGGACGAAGAGAAAAAGGGAGGCAGAGAAACAGAAATTGCAGATCGCGACGGGTTTCGCGCGCGGAATCTACGCCTGCTTCCGAGAGGTCGAGCCTGGAGGTCGAAGAAGCCGGTTGTCGAGCGCGAAACTTAATCGCGAGCGGGTTTCGATCGGGCTGGATCGAGTGGCAATTAAAATGGTAATGAAACTTTCACCGGGTGGCGAGTTACGGAATTCTGGCCGCGGCGGAAGCGATCCAGGAGCCGGGGAAAAACTTGGCGGAAACCGTTTCCCGTGGGTAGAGAGAAAGCATACGGGCTATTAATAAAACCCGCGGCTCATTTATAAACCGGGCCGTTTCTATGGCGAATAAATTCCACGGTTACGAGTGCCGCGCGCAGCTTTTATGTAACGGAACTCGCGGCGCGACGACGTTTCCGTCACGGCGATATTTATGCGCGTGATACGTAATCGTCGATGGTCAGACGCTCGTAATTAGCCGTTTCGTTACGAGGCAGACGTTGCGCTTGTTCTACGTCGGTTTAACTGAATTATGAAAATAGGCGATCGCGAGTCAACTGTGATTTATAACAGAGATTGCAAGAGAAACATTTTCTATCTTTTTTTCTTCTTTTTTGAGGAAAACTATGTCGCTTGAATATTTTTTTCTTTTTTTTCGAGCTCTCTGTTGTAGAGAGAAATGTTACCGAGGAAAGTTGTTCGTGAACGAAGAGGAGTGTACGTTGCGGTAATTATTTTATCAGCTATAGAGGCTATAGCGGGTATAGAATATTCTCGGAAGCAGCCGTAGTATCAGTTGAAATATAGGTTTTTGTTACACGATTGCACGACGGACAAGGGCGCATTTGGTACAAATGATATGAATCTTATCTTACGCGAAACGGAAAAGAAACGATCCTAAATGACGTTTAATAATTTCCATCGAACGCGATGTTCATTTTTATTCGAGATTAGCAGTTGTTGATGAGCTATGTTAAATAATTATAACGATACAGACAACGTTAGATTCTAAGAATAATCGTAACGTTATATTTTTTGAAGTACTCGGAAAAGACGTGGAAGAAATGAGTTACAGATTATACAAAGTTGCTGGATCAAAATTGGCGAGATGTTATTTAGAAAGAGAGAGAGAGAGAGAGAGAGAGAAAAGAAGAAAGAGAGAGTGAGGGGAGGAGAGTGAGAAGTACAGGAAAATATTGTTCCCGCTACGCTGGAAAAAGCGATGCTCACACGCAAGCAGTTGGGCAAGATCCTGAGATTTCTTGAGATGGTGAACATTAACCCTTTAAAGAGAAATTCAATACGCAAATCGGTGTCTAGAAAGTCTCAGCTTCTACTCTATTTTTTACTCTAGACTTCGTGTTTTACTAAACTATAAGGCTCTTCTAATAAATAAATCGTAAGAGGACGCCCCGGTCGGGGCTACGAGTACCATTAGATGCGCGACGGTAATTTATCGTGCCATTTTGATATACCGAGCTATAAATTAAAGGGTTAAGGTGCCCGGAGGTGCTCTGAAAACGCTGATATTAAGACGCGAAACGTCGCAACGTTCCCTCGTTAATTTACTAATTTACCCTAGCGAATTAAGCAATCGCGCCGAACGAGAAGATGGCCGTTCCTCCGTGCTGAATAAATCTAGCGAAACGTCACCTAGCGAAACTGAGAATAACGTGGGAACGATCCGGCGATGTTCTCTGGTGTTACGATGTCTTAACTAATAGAACTGAATCAAAGAAAATTTTTGACTATGTTATAGTTGAAGCGTTAGCTATGTTAAGCAGCACCCCGGCTAAAAAGCAGAGAACCAGAAGGAAAGAGAAAAGAAACGACTCGGCAAGGATCTCTCCGTTGATCGTCAGCTCGTTCGACGGGCTGTAATTGTTTCACAGCTAACGAGCAACGCGAATTATTCGCCAGTTCGACGAGTCACGGTATCGATGTTTGTCACTCTTCGACGTAACGCAGAATCGTTCGACCCACGACACTCCATCCCGTTCGAGAGTCAAAGTCAACGCATCGTTACTCCAACTCCCAACAACGAAAACTCGAACGATCTTCATTCTCGCGAACAACGCTTGGATAAGTCGAACAATAAACGCGAATTCGATGTACTTTAATCGATTGGCTTCCCGTTTGTATCGCAGTGTCGTCAGAGGGTGAAATCGACCCTCCAAACCGAACGATTCGACAGAGTAACACAGGGTACCGTCGCCTGTCGCATTGTCGATAATTCCAATAAAATTGATTTAAGAGAAAAGGAGAAAAAAAGAGAAAAGAACAGAGGGCCCCGCTCACCGATACTTCTCTTCCTATAATTATCTGTTTTCTTATCTTTCGTTTGTCAATTCGCGGAGATCGTTTTCCTTTCTGTAACGTATACACGTCTGCGAGTTTTTTAGCCGGGGTTGGTCGTGGCGCAAAAACGAGTTAAGAAAACGAGAAAAAGGAGAAAAAAAATGAGAGGAGAAATAAAGAAACGCTATGATTTTGCTCCGAATGTCTCTTCATGTGTTATGTACATATTAGATCGCGTGTGACGCGGTTCTTTCGTCCAGATCCGTCGTTGCAGGCTTCAAACTTCTACGATGCAACGTCTCGGGTGCACGCCGACATAGGGATGACCGGGTCCAAACCGGAAATTGGTCAATGTTTCATCGGGCGACCCGTTCCGTTTCCGCTGAATAAATTCAGATAAATTCACCGACCTCTGACCCGCTTTCAACGAGATCTATAACTTGCCTGATCCTTTTACCCTCGGACGAGGACTTTTACCCCGAAGGAATCTTCTTAAACGTCCAACGGTCGCTTCAGTGCTCGTTTCTTCGTCGAAAAACACGAATTTCAATCGCTACTTGACTTACGCTCCACGACAACGACTGATTTTCCGGTTTTCCTTTGAATTTTTTAACAATTCGATCATGACTCAGCGATCATCCGCTTGGAGATTATAAAAATAATTCTATCTTCGAACAAGAGAAGGTAGATGAGACTAAAATAAATCGTTTCGATTATTCCGACGTTGTCCGAAATCTACGATACATCGAAGCGTGCAACTAGACCATTATTTTGAATAACAACGGTTCGAACGCGTCCTTGCCAACCGAGAATTCGATTATACCGTGACGCGACGCAAAAGGGGATAGAGGAAGAGCGGGACGACGTTGGAAACATTTATCAAAAGGGAAGACTGGTCGAAATACCGAGCTTCCCGGCTTGTCCCATCAAAGCCACCACCGCCCACGACGGCGTGCACCCGCGAAACCGCGAAACCGAGCAGTATTAAATTCCTCAGCGATAACGAGATTCTAAATACTTTAAAGTCGCTCAAGGGAAAGGAAGGAACGGTAAATAAGCGGAGGACGGGAAGGAAAAGTGGTGCGAAACTCGTGAAACGGAACGATGGGCAGGAGGGAGATGGGAAAGAGGGAAAAAGGAGGCAACCGGTAGCTGCGTTAAAAAGGAAAAATAAGAGAAAGAGGATCGAAGCGTCGCTTCTTCACGCGTTTTTCCTTTCTTGATCCTTCTTTTTCTCTTATCTCGCAGACGCAACGCGGATTAAAGATACGGAATGGCGGACGAGCTGGGATAGGGTGATGGAGTAGGCGAAATTGGTCCCTGGCAGTTTTCCGGGCGGCCTCCATTATTAACGGTTAATTACATTTTTGTACCTAGCTGCTAGTTTTGTACTAGTTTTGTAACGTACCTCACCACCGGACGTGCTGTTATTGCATATTTTAAGTGGTTGTTAAAATGGAAGGTTGATCGATCAGCCACGGATGTCCGGCGTCGTAATGTGGTTGTGTACGATCGATGATCGTCGCGATGCTAAACCCTGGCTGCCTGTGTGATAAACACGACATCGTGAACCTCGCGAATATTTCATTTTCATTCCGAAGGTTTTGACAGCCAACTTTCTTTTCGGTTATAGACGTAGCCCGGTCGATACCGCGTTTCTTCCACTTTCGAGAAGCGAGTTTCCTTTCTGTGCTGCGTTACGAAAGGACACGTAGATCGCGATACCTTACGATCATTCATCGGGAATTAATCCTCTGCCATTCTGTCCCTCTCCCGCTACGGACACATTCGCGATTTTGCATTTTGGATCTGTCGTTGCTATCGTTTCTTGTACTTAGCTGTGATTTTACATAGCCTGGTACCGGTCAAATTTCGCAGTCGTCTACGATTATCTTCCTCTACGAATTTCGAGTAGCTTTCCAATTGACGGGGAGCTAGATCGAATTAAAAAATTCTCAGGGTACAGAGGATTAAATTCTCCCTGATCGTTCCTCGAAGCGTGAAGCGATTTCTCTTTCGTTAAAGTTCTTTGTAAATAGAGTTCGATGAAATCGAACGAGGACGAATTAGCGAAACGAGAAAATCCGTATGTGTATACATTTTGCATCGTGATTACCACATCAGGCATACGGTCGCACAGTACAATAGTACCTCGACGGTGTCTTCAGGTTCCGTCTGGATGATCGCGGGTACTTCAAAGAGTCATTTCAGCGCTGCAAATGAAACATCCGGATGAAAAGTTCGAGCGACGATGGGAATGAGAAGGAAAGGAGAATTCTTATCAACGATCATTACGTCGCATTATTATTATTATTGTTATTATTATTATTATTATTATTATTCTCTGTATACCTAGACCAATCCGCCATGTTCTATTTGATCGCTGAAATGCTCGATCGCGCGCAAGCAATCAAAACGCGGATTTAACTCGCGAGAAGATCGTTGCTGGGATGCAAGCATGCGTTTCATTCACGCTTTACGTGTTATCTATCGCAGTGCTTAGATCGAATTTTCGACGCGGTGTACCATCCACGCTTTCGTTAAATAAACGCATAAGCAAGCAAGCAAACGAAGGGATAAATGGGAAGGTAGACGGCGGGAGAGAGGGAGAAGAGGAATATACGTGGGAAACGCCTAAAATTCGTTCGTGTTGTTAAACGAAGCGTAATCGCGTGCTTTCATCCTGCATGCGTCGAGAACTTGGAAATCGAGACGCATGGAAACTCGAATCACGGTGGACTATGCGATTCTGGTTGTCCGAGCGCGATGACGGGTGTACTAGATACGTCGTGATACGAATTCGACGATAACGGTACAATATTAACGATTATTGTCCTAGCGCAATAGAATAGTAAGATGATATTCCAATAATAAACGGCGAGATCGTAGATATCGCAAATTTCACTCGATATGCGACTCGATATCACGCTTCGTATTCATTTATCCCAACGCCCTCGAAAGCGCATCGATCCAGCGATTATCGAGACTCGAGGATCTCCCTGCAAACGAGAATTGTATTATTTTTCACACCTGTCCGTTTCTTTCGCGCGTTTTCCCGGGGTTTTTGTCGAAGCATGCGTCGCGAGGAGATTAAAGCTAAATCGTCGATGCGTGAATTTACAGGGAACTGCTTGCTGTTGTACGAATTTTACGCGGACGCCAATCTACGCTAAGATTGACAAGATGAACGAAGGTTCGAACGAGATCGCAAGGTTTCTTTCTTCTTTGGTAATTTTTATTTACGTTTTAATATGTTGACAATTTGAGACTCAATAAACACCACTGTCTATTACCACTGTTTATTGCCAGCAATTTTATATATGTTGTTACACGAATAACGAATTTCCTTTTTCTTAGTAACAGGGTATGCAGAACCTTATAACCGCTCATCAAAAATTTCGTATGCGTATATACACATGTGTACCATGTTACGTGACCACCCCGATTACCTCGAATTGTTTAATCCTTGGAAATATAATAATTTTCATCATGGAGATTCGTCTCCCTTACAATTCCAACATTTCATTTACCTTTGAATAACATCTGGTAAGGAATCATTCGTTAGGAATAATATTTTGTCTACCCCTCACGTCAAAATTTCAAACCTAGCTCAAAGATATTTGATTTACCTGTAATTTCCTTAATTCCTTACAGTTATGATCACGGTGGATCTCAGCATCCGGAAATGCTAGGTTCTAACGCTTGCTCTAAATGCAAGTTTGACACGTTGAAAGCGACGATAAAATTATTAGGACATAACTCAGGGGAGAGAAGGAAAATTTTCTCTGTTTCTCGACGTGGTTGAAATTTTCGAAAAACCAGGGAAGAGTCGGTCACCGGTCTTCTTCGGCGAACGGCCGCGGGGCGCGCTGGGGTACGGTCGCGATCATGACCCCCTTTTTTCCAGACACTGGCCAGGAAATGTAGGTCGCGCGACGACCAAGGAGTCCCTCGGCTACGTGTTACATAAATGCGCCTTAACCCCTGGCGCTCGCGGCGAAGCGCGTCGTAGCTCGAGTGTGTCCGTCCTGACACAGAGCGGTACTACTTGCACGGCGCACCAGTCATTAGTCAATACGCCGGCATCAGTCGATACAAGCGGCCGCTGGTCCGCAGCCGTCGTTGCACGAGGCTGGAATAGGGTCGAAAACCCCTTCCATCGAGCAGCTTCCTGGAAACCGAGCGATACTTGCTGGCAAACTTTTGAATTCTTGCCAGCCTCCTCCATTGTTCTCGTCGGCTGATCGATACCATTTTATTGCCGGCGTGTGCAAATCTTCGTCGACGCGATTTCCTTCTCGTTACGTCTTCTCGGGGCCTATTGGGCTTTCTGAGCTCTCTGTCCGCCGTCTTGTCGAATGCGACCAGGCTATCGCTCGGCGATTCGAAAGCAAGAGAAAGAGAGAGAGAGAGAGAGAGAGAGAGGGAGAGGGATAAGCAAGGTGGAGAATTACGTTTAGGTTAGGCTTTCAGACCCGTTGCTAGGAAAGAAGGATTAGTTTTAGGGTTGTCTTTCTCCAAAAATTTTGCCTTGACTGCACGGTGAGAAATTAAAGTGATATGTATAAGAACTTCCATTAAGAAACTGAAAGAATTCGATAAATTGCATGATTAAATTTGCATAAAATTTACCGAGGAAAGCGTTTTTATTCCAACCACCACTAATGTCGCGATCTTATTCCGTTCTACGTCGGTAACGTCGGGAACGACATCGAAATGGTAAGAGGTCCCGGGAATCCACGAGCCGTGGCCGAGGAATGCATCGGATAATAGGTCTATCCTCTTTCCTTATCACGATAATGGCTGCTCGCCCGATAAAACTGACCACCGCGAACCTCGTTTCGAATTTCCAATTTCCTACCCCTTCGAACAACTTACGTGTCCCTTACCAACCACGGGTCCAACGCGTTTCGTGCGTCTCCCTATTAATAATGCATCGATAGTACACGAGCTAATAGTCACGGGAGGGAGTGGAAACAAAGGGGTGGCAGAGGAGAGAGAGACAGGGGCAGCATTGTTAGCCAAGAGACTGGGTAACAGAGTTAATGTCGCATTACGGCGTAGACTGCATAAGGACGCGGGCTGTTTGGAATAGCGGAAGCGCGAAAGGACGACGGAGAAGAGATTGGTCGAAATGACGGAAACCACGGAAGAAGCCAGAGTAAGCAATAGCGTACAGGCAAGCCTCGAATAGTCTCTGACATAAGTTTCCGATTTAATTACCGCAGCCGGAACGATTAAGTAACCAGCGCGATAACCAGCGGTTGCTACGGCGACGGTAAATAACGCTTCCATTTAGCGCGAACAAATTTACCGACATTGTCCGGATAGTTACCCTTAGATCCAGATTAGATAACGAGCACGATATTCCACGCTTTCTAAATTTTCACCTTCGCCTCGCCAGACCCTCGCGATTTTGATTTTATCGCGCCGCTGAATCCATCGCACGGGATAGTACGCTGTACTTTCGTATGCAAATACCGAGCCTGGTATCGTTGTCGGGCAACGGATCCAGGAAATATTCCCGGTGTGACCACGAACGTTGTTCGAATATCGACGAGCCGTCGGTCGATTCGCGTTACGATTCTCTTGATCTTCGTGTTAAGGGGATATTCGCGTGCTCGTTGGCTAATTTCATGCGAATCTTGCTGATTGCCCGTTTGATCGATGCGTCGCCTGAATAACCATGTATGAAATAACAATTTCATTTTTCGATAGCGATCTGGATTATTCATCGGACCTGTGTGTTTCTCAGATCCACGTGTAATTTAAATGTAACAGGTACAAAGGAAATTGTCGACAAGTGATACAGGTAAAGTAATAGGTACGTATGGAATTTATCCTTGATATCGTTGGATCTTAATCGATATAGCGGAGCATTCACGAGTAATTCTTCGACTTTATCGACATAATCCGAAATATATATTTTGGATACGTTATATTTATAAAATTTCAGGGCTGGTAAAATAATCGACACGTGTGTTCGGCTACTGTGTATGTAGAAAATGAATGTTATTAATTATATTCTCTGCTAATTCGATCATTTTCTTTTGCAGATTCAACGAATCTTACTACTCGTTAAATTTTCTAATCTTAAACAACACGAAAGGCAAGAAGAGCGTCGCATGCAAAGCTTCACAGACTATTCACGAAACGAGAAAGAGAAAATAAAATCACAAAGATGCAAGAATTCGTTGGAAGATTAAACCTGAACGGTATCACTGAACCATCGATTGAAAACCAAAGTCCAATTACCGATGTAATCAACCACGAATCGCATAGTAGTCATCGGAACCACGGAGAAACATCAGGCAGAGGAGTAGACATCTCTTCGCAAAATTAAACGTATCATAGATACTCATACTCCCCGTGTATTTGCTCCAGAATTGTCGATCATCAGCTTCGGAATCATGGCCTCAAAAATTAGGAAGATTCACGATCATGCGAAATCAAGCAATTCCGATCTCGAAGACACCACGATACGATTCTTCGGAACCATAGCGTCGTTACTGTTCACCACTATCCTGATTGCTTCGTCGTTGAGGCATAATCTGGAGACAGTGAAAGAGGAACACACACCTGGTGGTATCAGTATCGACTACCGTCGACGGAATCGCGCGGAAATTCCCACACGACACGAACGATACGTAGAAGGGCGGTACCAGACACGAACTCGTGGCACTGGCCACCCCTTACACCACTTAGAAACCCTTTCAGTTCGCCGGTGCAGCCGTTGCTGGATCCCGTCATCGCGTTTATCCGCTCGTTTATCGTGCTCTTTATCGCCTTTCCCGTTTTAACTTGTTCCACCATGTTCGTGCAAGCTCCTGCTCTGCTGATTCAACAAAGATCGGAAAATTCCGAGGAGGCCAGTGACGAAGAAGGAACTGGTGATGTCCTACAGGTTGAACGTCCTTCTATTCCTTTTCGTGGTTTATATTTTCCTTACGCGTCCTTTCATACGTACAATCGTCGATTGTTCAGTGAACTGGTTTCTTACGCTCGAATCGTCATCTCGACACTTTGGTTTAAGGTTAGACGAAGATAAACAGCTACTCACAGCGTATTTCACGAATTATACGATCCTATCTGATTTTGTCTCGTCAAATATACGGGAAATGAATCTGTCTGTAGGGAGAAGACAGCGTGGAGAGGTTTAAGAAAGACTTTTTTGTAAAGCTTGATTCAATAAAATTCATTTAAAAAGTGGACGTATTTTTTAATATTACACGAATTTTGAAAGAGCATTTCTCAATGTGACACATTACGTTCCATTTAGTTCCTAGTCTGTTGATATTCGTTAATCTAGAGTCTCTCTCTTGATCCAAGGTTTCTCGTTCTTTTTCAACGAACGAGGTTTCGTGAAATCGCATCCTCTGAAGCCCAAATTCAAAACTAAACTCGTTAAATTTGTATACCCATAAAAAGGATAAGTCATACAATAGAAAGGGAGTCGAAGGAAAAATCCCGATTTCCAGTAAAACAGGAAAATATGCAAGGAACGTAATGTCTGATCAATGACAGGACTCTATCACTGTGCTCCGTCATAATAACAATTAATATCCCTTGTTTCTTTTTCAGAAACGCCGAGAAGAATGCGAGAGGAAGGCGAGGCGAGGGGAGATGGATCCCCGACTTGAATTCGCTTTCCAGCTCTTGATGGATGCTACACAATTGTCCCGTCACGAGGTCATGGATCACGTCTTCGAGGGTGACATGCTAGATGAAATCAATCAACTGTTTTTACCCCATATGAGGTCCACCCTCGTCTGGTATTACCAGGAAGTGGAGGAACCTGAAACCCTGCGTCCCGTAGAAACGGTCGAGATTCAACCCCTAAACAAGAAAATAAATCGACGAAATAAAACGAATAATCGTGCAATTTCATCCTGAACAGATACAAACGAAGACACCGAGTTCTAGACCAGGTCCAAACGCATCGACGCCGAAAGTGAAGGAGCAGAAGGAGATAAAGGAAGCTGGGAAGAAGAAGCTGTTTCTTACCGATGGATGGCAAGTTCCTTGCACTGGAATATGCATTTACATGTTCAGGTATAGCACAGAGTACCGATATTTAAAATTCTAAGGATAACTATCACTATTATTTTTCTTTTATCTAAGATTGAAGATCAATTTTAGCAATGTTTGAACTGAAATCGTGCCGAAAGAATATTCGCCTATCTCTTTAGTTAGGGTAACTACTCTTGCATTACGTCTGCCAGATATCTCAATGATTTAATCCCTTAACGATTGCAGGGATAGTCAGATCTGTGAAATATATCTTAGATATTTCCCTGGATTTCATCCTAAAGTGGCAACCATAATCTTAGACTGTTTTGAGGTCTTCCTGGCTTGTGCCAAGAGATAAATCATACTTCTACCATACATGTGTATTTTTATGCGTTTCGTTTTCGTCGTAAACTCGCCAATTTATTTTTCCAGACTGAACGTCTCGAAGCAATTACCGGAGGAAGGCTTCCAGAAGGACCTCTACACGGGTGTAATAGACACGAAAAAGGTGGGAATAATAACGGCGATTCAGAGAGTAGTGGAATACGTTTTTATGGATGCCCTCGCGCATCCTGGCTCCGAAGGCGAAGACGATTGCCCAATGATTAAAACTCTTTTATTACCCGGCATGAGATCTTTCTGCAGCGCTTTAAAAGGTGAGATTCGTTGTTAGGTAATATTTTCCTGCTCGAAGCAGTTACGTAAATTCGACGTCTCTGGTGTAAAGATCTAAATAAGAGAATGGGAAATGAGAACCAGGTTAAAAGTATTCCTCGAATTCTCGCAGTCTGCGAACAGGTAGCTCAAGAGGGGCGAATATTCGACGATGGCGAAGCTTTTATGGCAGAGGTGCACAATTTCGAAGAGGCAAAGGCGTTCATGGCGAAAGAGAACGCGATAAATTTCGTAGAGGAAAGAGTAAGGACGTGGATTAAGAAGCTGAAGGACTTTATGGTCGAAAGCAAACAGGTGAAACGAGAGAACGATAATTCTGGCCCTCAGCAAGAATTGGAGTACTGGAAACGGAGAGGAGCGCAGTTCAGTCAACTAGTCGACAAGCTCCAGGTTCTGTTTTTGTTTTCAAGTATTCGATTGTTTTCATAAATAATCGTTATCCTCGTAACCGTGCAGGATCACGAAATACGAATGTCGCTCCTTTGCTTGCAAGTTGCACGATCGAAGTTGATAAAAGACTGGGTGGACGCTGAGGACGAAGTGACTTACTGCTACAACGAGGCTAAGGATAACGCGAAGTTCATACAGGCGCTAGAAAAATGCTGTCACTGTTTGTACCTGGACGATCCAGTGAGATAATCCATCATCTAGCATTATTTCGATTACTTCTAAAAAGATCGCTTCTTATTTTTCTCAGTTTGATAATCACTTGGTATGCAACGAAGAATACAATTTTTATGGAAGACAAATTTCTTCATAGGACTCTATATCGAATCTTTATAGGACCTCGAAGAAATTATGCAATCTTCAACAGTTATATGTTTCAGGTGAAGATGAGAGATTCCCTCGTGTCGCTGTTACAAACAGTTCGATTAATATACAGCGTCTCGAGATATTACAACACCTCGGAACGAACTAGTTCATTGATGATAAAGATCACGAACCAAATGATCGTAGCTTGTCGAGACTACGTGACGAACAGAGGTCGAGAAACTGTCTGGGGTCAAGACCGAACTGTTGCACGATCGAAACTCAAGCATTGTTTGAGACTGAACAAGTAATACAACTATGCGAACGATCTTAATCCTTGCTATCAAAGATGGATCATTGTAATCATTCGCGAATTTCGATAATTCTTCGGGTTATTCAACTGTAGCTGGAACTTCAGGATCTGAATCCGAGCAGATTCTTTGAAGATCTAATGATTTCGACACGATCTAGAACGAAAGACTTTGAAAAATAAGTGAATCTAAACATTTTTCTTTGATATCGAGGCTTTAACTCTTCGTACTCGACGAGAAGAGATTGAAAGATTTTTTCCTATAAAGCTGCTTCTTCAAGCAGTAAATAAGAAATTGTATAATAATTGACAATTATTTTATTTCAATACCTCGCACACTGTTACGATATCTTAGATTTGATACATCAATTAATGTCAATCTTCAAAATTTTAATAAACATAATATTATCTCGTTTCTCGAGTGCAGAGGGTTAAATTAACAATTTCTTAATACCGTGTTCTACTTTCATACCGATGGTAACGAGGTAACGCGTTGTTTCTGTAGAGCTTACAGAGAAACTTATAGATTGGTTCGGTGTTCTCCGGCTGTAACCGAACAAGAGTTCTCTTTCTCAGAGACCCACGTGTTCGGGAGGTTCGACTCGTTTTGCGACAGGATAAGAAAAATTTTGACCATGTTTGAATTGATACAGGATTACCAGAACCTCTTCGAAAGAAGAATGGAAGGTCTCTTATTAGGCGAAGGTACATGATTCCTGAAGATATCAATATTTCGATTCACACGCAATTCGTGTTTTGAGGTGCGTTTCAATTGTTTCGCAAGTCTAATACAAATTATCCAATTCTCCATTCTTCTCGGAAGCATTGGAGGACGCTATACGAACTTTCGAGGAGGCCGAGATGGTCGCTACCACCAAGGCTTACGACTACTTGGATCCAAGGAACAGCGACTTCGATTTCGATTATAACGATTTCATGACGAAAACTGATACCCTGAAGCAGAACATCGGTAGTATCATTGAGAAAAATTATGCGGACGTTTGGGAAACTCTCCAGGGTATACGATTTTTAACTCGATTCGAAAAAGTGAAGTGGCGCATTATAGTGATTCAACACACCACTAGAGAGACTATAACTCACGCTTAAGCTGCAGAATTATCGAAATTATCGCTTATCAGCCCGATTACACTGTACTAACCTGATGCACGAAATTAAATGTAGCTCACGAGTGACCTTCAATGGATCTTGAAATGATCTCGATATGTTAATATGCTCCTTATCGATACGATTAAGCCAATCGAGTGTTTTGCATTTGTTTGCAAGGTGAGTGAGAAGATACCACTAACGAAACTGGACGAGAAGTATAACATAGTAGTGAAGTATTGCGACAAGGAGGTAGATAGAATACTGAAATTATTTAAGAGGCAAAGAGACGACCCACCATTGCCGAGACACATGCCGGCCATCGCTGGAAGACTGACTTGGGCAAACTCGTTGAAGTATGTCAGAAAGATCACGAATTATTTATATAATATCCAAATTTTCCATATCGTTGTCTTGAAATTTATTTGCAGAGTACACCTAGACGAATTGGCAACGTCAGTCTCCAATCACCCAGTACTGAAGACACTTCCGCTTACCATGGAGCTGGAAAAGAGATACAATTACGCTCTCAGCGTTTTAAACCAGTACAAATCAGACATCGCTGAGGTATGGACTCATCAGAACTCCTGGGTCATCGAGGATTCTTTGAAACGGTAAATCGAATCATCTTTGTTCCAAATTAAATTCTAACGAGCATCGTGTTCCGTTTAAACAACGCAGACCGTTGCTGATAGCGGACGAGAAGACAGGCAAGATCAAAGTCAATTTAGAGGGACGTATTTCTCTTTTACTCCGAGAAGCTGATTGCTTGGCTAAGCTGAATCTCGAAATTCCCATCGTCGCGTTGACGATCTTAGCGAGGAAAGATTATTTCACACTCATCACGAACTCTCTTCAACTAATGATCGAAGAGTTCGTTTCTACAGCCAGACGAGTGAAGCTGGAAGTAAGACCGTTGTTACTGCCACATTTGGTACGAATCGCCTCCCTCTTGGAACCCGGATTGGTCTCTTTGAACTGGACTAATCCGAAATGGAAGGAGTTTTATCAGAATACGAAAGAGCAGGTTAAGGAATTCGACATCCTCGTTACCAGAGTTCACGACGTGTATGATAATAGGTATAACATGTTTTTCTATGATACTCGTTACTTCGTACTGGTATGTTATTTAAGCAAATGATCTCGCGATTCGATATTGTATTAATAGAATAGTTAAAATTGCATCTTACGTTGGTCATTTTAATAGCATCCTCGATAATCGTTTTACATAGTTTCGCAAGTATTCGCAAAGCAAATTAAAAAGTTTCCTTCGCTTCTTCCAAGGATTCTACAGGTGCTGACAGCTATGCAGAAGATCACGTTGCATTCTATACCAGAATCTGATCAACCCTGGAGGATAGAGGAATTTGTGGAGAAGACCGAAGAGATATGCAGGCTCGCAGCGGTAGATTTGTATCGTAAGAGTATGATGGTGGAAGAGGCAGTAGAGGAAGTGCTGGACCTCGTCAAGAACGCAGCAGAGAATTTCAAAGGCACCGCGAATTCCAGTCAATTCGAATTTTTTAACACCGAAGGTGATACGCGGTTTTATCTCGGAAATTATTTTCTTTTGTTAAATTAACAATAGCCTACTATCCTTTGTCTCTGACCTGAACTTCGTTCCTTCTTCGTCTAGCAGTAGAAAAAGATTACTTAAAGTATTCCATTTCGTTTAATTCTTCAACTACCTTCTTATCTTTTCTCTCAGTTCAGTGTTACAGGATGAGACGTTCCTCGTTCTCTGTTCGGTAGTCATTTATTTTTAACACTAGGTTTACGGGTTTTTTTTTGTATACCGGAGTTATGTATTTCGAAGTCTGAACGATTATGCCAAACCACCATTTCGTTGTGTATACGATAATTGAAGTTATCATGATATTAGAACGAGCAATTAATAAATAACTACAATTACAATTAATAAACACTACGGACACCCGTCAGATTTAGGGTAAAGAAAACCAAGTATTTTCTTTAAAAAACAAAGGATGGGTTTAATTTGAAAGCAATCGCAATATTAACAGACTTAATATAAGTTAATTAAATCTGTTAATATCGTATAATTGAAGCAACCTATCCGTCAAATTGACGGGTCCCGTAAATCTAGTGTTAATCAAAGTTGAATCGATTGAATTAATTTTCATCGAATTAATTTTGAAAATTAATTTTCATCGTTCATGTTCGTTAATTATAAGTACGATATGATACGATGGGCTTGCAGTAAACGAAGAGGTAGCTGATCAAACGGCTCAACAAGATTGGTCCCTGGTTTGGGACTTGTTCGATGATCCTCACCAACTACTGGCCACGCCAGGTAATTTGCCAAAAGGAATGCAAGACATGGTACGAAACGCTGTGTCAGAAATGAGGAGGTATTACTCCAGGAAGGTTGTAGACGTTCTGATAAAAGTTACCAGAAGCTCGTTGGACGCTATCAGGAAGCGATTCATCCGAGAGATCGATCCAGGTGCTTTCCTATGCTCCTATACGATGACGTAGAATAGCATCCAAAATTATGCATATAATCGTATAAATAATTCTCCGAACAGACGAAACCCCAAGTCCAATATTTCTGCTTCATGCAACATTGATGATACCTGTGGTAACCGTGAAGCCTAGCTTAGACGATGTACAGGAAGTCCTGACTTTGGTTGGCAAAACCATTGCTGGCGTCGCAAGAGGAGTCTCACAGTGGAATTCTAAAGTTAACAAGGTGCAAATTCGAACTTTGTATATATCACTATATATTTTAATATCTTGATAAATATTTGTTAACAATTTCTTAGCGTAGTAAGCATTTCTGTTTGAATGATCTCATAAAACAATCCATAGTGATAAATACTTAAATATCTTTTTCAGAATATTTATCTTTCTGTAAGCTTTCTTTAAGAATTCCTTCGATTCGTTGAATTTGGTTCCTTTAATAATTCAGAATATTTGGAGTCACGCTTATCCAAGGAGGAATTTCGCAGACATAGTGATGCGAGCTCAGATACAAGTAGCGAAAAAGAAACAAGAAGAGCCGGAAGATCCAAGAATTAGAAGGCGAAGGTTGTTCAAAATTATCTCCGAGGAGAGGCCGATTTTTCCTGTCCAAGAACAGAATTTTCACGCGATGGTGATGGACAACAAAGAAGTGATGAAACTATTGTCCATATTAAACACTTGTATGCAGGAGTTCAAGCCGGTACAATTATGGCACACGCGGAAATGATATATGTGTTTAATAAATATTCGATACTCAGAATAACGAATTTTTTCTGATTGTTATTACCGTTTTTGCAGGATCTAGCCGAATTTATCAACAGATGGAAGCCGTATAAGTTTCTATGGAAAAATGAGCGAAGCATGCGGGAATTATTACAGATTTCTTTACCAGAGTTTGAGGCCACGCTTCGAAAACACAGCGAACTCGAAGATCTTTTAGCAACTGAACCAGACATGGTGATCTTTGGAACTTCCATTGCTGTTTCCACGGAAAAACTGAAATATGGCTTATATACGGAAATCAAAAGTAGCTATTATACTAATTCCAAGTGTTCGCTTATTTAATTTTTCATACAAGTATCATAAAATAACATTCTTCCGTTTTACTTCTTCTTCAATTAATCAAATTACATTAATACTGTATATTGTTAATATCATACGTATTAATATTAAATTATTAAATATGGTATCGATTATTAATTCTCGAAAATTATTAGAATATTCATATCAAACCGTTAAATCAGAATGATTAATTTCAGACAGTTTTCCCAAAAATCCACTGATTTATACATAATTATGCAATACCTAATTATCGTCATCAGATAACTTTAATTTTTATTATACATTTAATTCTACAATTAATACAAATGTCCGCAGCATGCACCCATAAGCTGGGCCAAGCCATGAAAAAAAAGTATCGTCGCGAGATGGAGTACGTTTATGCTCTGATGAACGAGATGGAGCGCAAATTGGACCGTCAGATACGCGATCTAGATGACGTTCGACTCATCATGGATACGTTGAAGAAGATTCGAGAACAAGAGGTGGACATGGAGCTGAAAATCGACCCGATCGAGGAAGCTTTCAACATTGTCACCAGATACGAAGTGCCGGTGGACCAAGAGTGCCTGGAACAGGTTGACAATCTGAGATACACCTGGCAGCAACTTCTCTCGCGAGCTCAAGAAAGTCACGTGCTGTTGCTACGATTGCAGCCGCAATTCGAGGAAGATCTTAGGAACAATCTCGAGAACTTTCGCATCGACAGTAAAATGTATTGCGAGGAATACCGATCTTCCGGGCCTATGCAGCCTGGCCTCAGTCCGAGGGAAGCTTCGGACAGGCAAATTTTATTTCAAAACAGATTCGATGGAATGTGGAGAAAATTGCAGACTTATCAAAGCGGCGAGGAACTATTCGGTTTGCCTACCACGGATTATCCTGAACTGTCGCAGATAAGAAAGGAGTTGAACTTACTGCAGAAACTGTACAAGCTGTACAACGATGTCATCGACAGGGTGAACAGTTACTATGACATTCCGTGGAGCGAGGTAAAGTACGAGTAGAATATTGTACGCAATTTTGTTGGAAACTAACAATTTCTTCAATTTCTTTCTTAATTTCAATCAATAGAGATTACTTTTAATTTTAGTCCATATTGACATTGACAAGGGAAGTTACTCTGACAACCAATTAATTTACAAGAAATAGCAATTCGAAGTTATAGTACTCTATATTCTAATAACTAAGTCATATTCAAGTATAATTCAAAGTTTTGGTAGGATGGATAAGAAAAATTCTTTCTTAACTTCCTAACTTCCTTTGTTAGTATACCACTAGAAATATGTCAATCATTATGTACCTAAAATTTAACAAGTATATATTCTCAAAGTCTCCACTAGCCAACGACATAGATTAATAAAATAAGATAGACCAAAGTAAAGTAATCGATCGTGAATAATTACAATAAACTCAACGGAGGATATCGATGTAATGTTCAGGTGAATATCGAAGACATAAACAACGAACTAATGGAGTTCCAAAACCGGTGTCGCAAGTTGCCAAAGGGCTTGAAAGAATGGCCCGCGTTCTTCGCCCTGAAGAAAACCATCGACGACTTCAACGACATGTGTCCGCTCCTGGAATTGATGGCGAATAAAGCCATGAAACCACGCCACTGGCACAGAATCATAGAAGTGACAGGCTACGCGTTTGACCTCGAGAGCGAGGGTTTCTGCTTGAAGAACATCCTCGAGGCGCCTTTATTGAAATACAAGGAAGATATCGAGGACATCTGCATCTCAGCTATGAAGGAAAAGGACATCGAGGCGAAATTGAGAACCGTGGTGAACGAATGGTCGTCACATGAATTAACGTTCATGACGTTCAACAACAGAGGAGAGCTATTGCTCAGAGGAGACACCACTGCTGAAACTATCGGCCAACTCGAGGACAGCTTGATGGTGCTTGGATCTCTAATGTCGAACCGATACAACGCGCCGTTTCGCAAACAGATACAGCAGTGGCTGACGGACCTGTCGAACACCAACGAAATCTTAGAAAGATGGCTGCTGGTACAGAACATGTGGGTTTACTTGGAGGCCGTGTTCGTCGGCGGAGATATAGCAAAGCAACTACCGAAAGAGGCTAAGAGATTCTCTAAGATCGACAAGAGCTGGCAGAAAATCATGCAGAGGGCTCACGAGACCCCTGGAGTGGTGCCCTGTTGCGTAGGGGATGATTTGCTCAAGCAGCTTCTCCCGCACCTACAGGAACAGTTAGAATTGTGCCAGAAATCCCTCAGTGGGTGTGTACATTACCAGTATATAATATATTATAATATTAAAATTAATTTCTAATTCTAATATTCATCAAAACTCGAATATCGCTACAATTGAGTATTAAATTCACTGTTAAATTGACAGTGGAGGTATTTATAAATTTGAAATTTATAATAAGGAAATTAGAATCCACTGCAAAACTGACCATGATAGATTCTTCGAAACTGTCTACTAAGAAAGTGATCGCGTTTATCACAGACAAAAAGACGATACCCTGTTTGCTTCTATATAAATTACTTATTTATGCATTTGTAAATTGATTGAACTCGAATTAAATAATAACGATGAAACGTGTTTGCAGATACCTAGAAAAGAAGCGTATGATGTTTCCAAGGTTCTTCTTTGTGTCAGATCCGGCTTTATTGGAAATACTTGGCCAAGCTTCAGATTCCCATACGATACAGAATCACCTGCTGTCTATATTCGACAACACGCGTTACGTGAAGTTCCACGATATCGAATACAACAAAATGACCGCTATTATCTCATCGGAGGGTGAAACGATTTTGGTACGTATCGTATCGCAGAACTAGAAACCTGTCAATAAATCAGTAAAATTTCCTTGTACGTTACATTAAACGACAAAAAAAATCCTGATCAACGATAGCTCGAGAAAGCCGTAAGGGCAGAAGGCTCAGTGGAAACATGGCTAACTCATCTGCTGCAAACATCGCAACAATCTTTGCACTCGATAATCCGGCAATGTCACTCGATGATCAACGATGCAAATTTCAATCTCCTTACTTTCCTGGATAAAATGCCAGCCCAGGTCGGTTTGCTGGGGATACAAATGACCTGGACCAGGGACAGTGAACTGGCCTTGGCTCAAGCTCGAGCAGATAAAAAGATCATGACGGAGACGAACAATAGATTCCTGGATTTACTGAACACGTTAATCGATCAGACCACCAGAGATCTTGCAAAGATCGAAAGGATAAAGTTTGAGACTTTGATCACTATTCATGTACATCAACGCGATATCTTCGATATCCTAGTAAGTCAGGAATTATTTCTTGCCAATATTTACAATACACTTTATCAGTCACAATGAGTGATTCGCTGTGTTTCAAAAATGATACCAATATATATAAGTCGAGCAATATATAATAATACATTAACTCCTTCGTCTACAATGTCACATGAGACTTGTGGTAAGAAAATGGGTTCAAACTCGAATATCACGAAGCATAGGCATGGTTCGTAGCTAGGTCTCAACGTAAACACGGGTTCGGCAGCTAAATTTTTGCGGATGTCTTTTCGGTCTCAGTTACGTGTTATACTTCGACAAATTCAGTCGAGTTTGCTCAACGTGACCAACCCTGCTGTTGGAATTTAAACGGTAGCACAAGGGGTTAATACTCTATACGCGTAGTAAAAATGATATCTTTTTAATTTCTGTTGTAAACGATCGGTACTGAGTTATTACGATAATTATTCTCGATATATATCATTTAAAACACAGTAAAAACACGCAAAGTAACAACCGGGGAGCGAAATTTCGGCGTTCCCCGAATTATAATGCAGTTTAAATTAAGAAATACCAATTGGGATATTAACCGCGCAGTGTCGTCTAAACGTACGTTCCGTAAACGACTTCGAGTGGCTGAAGCAGTGCAGATTCTATTTCAAAGAAGACCTCGACAAAACGTCGATCTGCATAACAGACGTGAACTTCACGTACCAGAACGAATATCTAGGCTGCACCGAACGACTGGTGATTACGCCATTAACAGATAGGTAATGGTGAATAAGCATAGCAATACTAAATGAATTATCTCCGACTTTATCTTCTTTTTCTTTCCGATAGGTGTTACATAACTCTGGCGCAAGCGTTATCGATGTCCATGGGTGGCTCACCCTGTGGACCAGCAGGAACAGGCAAGACAGAAACTGTGAAGGATATGGGGAAAACCTTAGCAAAGTATGTAGTGGTGTTCAACTGTTCCGATCAAATGGACTACAGAGGATTAGGACGAATTTATAAGGGATTAGCTCAGAGCGGTTCGTGGGGTTGCTTCGACGAATTTAATAGAATCGAACTGCCAGTGTTGTCTGTCGCTGCTCAACAGGTTGCAGTGGTTCTAGCCGCGAAGAAGGAGAAGAAGAAGCAGTTTGTTTTTACCGATGGAGATCTAATAGACATGTGCCCCGAACTTGGGATATTTATAACAATGGTAAGAAAGACAACGAATTAATGCGACGTTATTTTATTTATTATAATTATTACATAAAGATTAAAATTACGCGGAATGTTACTAAAATATCTAAAAGCATAAAGAAAATAATCATTACAGTTTACATACGTGGAATACCAGGCATTTCTATCAAACGTTTCTATCAAAATTCTATTAAAGCCCTTGTTAAAAATTCAATTTTCCGTGGAATTTAATAAAATTTTGAGGCTTTAAAAAAAACAGCTGGTAGCAAGCGAAAGTGAAAATCGTGGCAAGAAAAAGGAAATGCATATATATTACAGAATCCTGGATATGCTGGCAGGAAAGAGCTGCCAGAGAACTTGAAGATACAGTTCCGCACTGTCGCCATGATGGTACCCGACAGACAAATCATTATTCGGGTAAAATTGGCCAGCTGTGGTTTCTTAGAGAACATCACACTTGCTCGAAAATTTTACACACTGTACAAACTTTGCGAAGAACAACTTACAAAACAGGTAACTTATTCGAACACAGGTACACCGCACAACACACGAATGGCACTTCGGGTAAATTTCTTCTCTATCTGTAAAGGTACATTACGATTTTGGATTAAGGAATATATTATCGGTGTTAAGAACGTTAGGGGCGTCGAAAAGGGTGAACTCGAAGGATTCTGAAAGCACGATTGTTATGCGCGTTTTAAGAGACATGAACCTTTCCAAACTTATAGGTAAATACTCGTTAGCATATTATCTACGATTACTCCTTGCACAAAGAAAACAAAAAAAAAAAATTGATTTTTGAATTATATGTTAAATATTACAGACGAAGATGAACCATTATTCATTTCACTGGTGGCAGACCTATTTCCAAATCAGACTCTCGAAAAGACTTCTTACCCGGAATTAGAAGCTGCTATTAACGAACAGGTGGAAGAAGCAGGTTTAGTGTACCATCCACCGTGGGTGTTGAAATTAATACAATTATACGAGACACAAAGGGTGAGACACGGAATAATGACTTTAGGCCCGACTGGCGCAGGGAAGACCGCCTGTATACATATTTTGATGAAAGCTTTAACGCAATGCGGCAATTTTCATAGGTAATACAATCTACAAATATCTTATTATAATTATAAATATCTCTTGTTATATATATCATGATTATTTACGTGCACGAGAAACCAACGAAGAGCACCAGTGTTGATCTTCCTTGTTGAATAACGAAGCTTTCTTCATTTGTCAATCCTTAACGAAAAATGTTCCAGAGAAATGAGGATGAACCCGAAGAGTATAACAGCCGCTCAAATGTTCGGCCGCCTGGACGTGGCCACCAATGACTGGACAGACGGAATATTCTCAGCGTTGTGGCGGAAAACGTCGAAGCTGAAAGAAGGAGAACATGTATGGCTAGTTCTCGATGGACCCGTTGATAGTATCTGGATCGAGAATTTAAATTCTGTGTTGGATGATAATAAAACTCTTACCCTTGCGAATGGCGATCGATTATCCATGGCGCCTAATTGCAAGATCATATTTGAGCCTCACAATATCGACAATGCGAGTCCAGCCACGGTGTCACGTAACGGGATGGTGTACATGAGTTCCTCGGGCCTGGACTGGAATCCTGTGGTGACTGCTTGGCTCAAAGGTCGAACACCTTTAGAACAGCAAGTGTTCGATCAGTGCTTCGCGAATTCCTTTGCTCAGGTAACATTCGATTTCACAGAGAATATCTAAAAATTTATGCAATTAATGTAGCATTATACAGGCGTGTGAACGTGTTTGCAGATTTATTCGTGGAGCACACAGGGCTTGTCGTTGACCATAGACGTTTTGCAATGCAACATAGTACGACAAATGTTATGCCTTCTCGAAGGATTGATCCCACCTGAAACGTCCATAGAAGAAGAGGAAGACGAGGAAACGGAAGAGGAGAAACGACAGCCAATGACGGCTGAGCACCTAAAACGATTCTACGTTTTCGCAATCATATGGGGTATCGGTGCATTGTTAGAAACATCGGATAGACAGAAATACGATTTTTACCTGCGAGAAAATTTCGAAAGCCTGGACTTACCGACATCGGATAAACCCGAAGCGAAGCTATTCGACTTCTATGTCACTGAAAAGGGTAAATGGGACACCTGGACGAGTATGGTGACCAACTATGTTTACCCAGAATACTCCACGCCTGACTATAGCAACGTGTTGGTCCCTATTCCCGATAACGTAAGAATACAATACTTAATCGACCTAATTGGTCGTCAGGATAAAGCAGTTTTACTAATAGGAGAACAGGGATCCGCGAAAACCGTCATGATGAAATCGTACATGAAGAAAGCGAATCCAGAGATCACGTTGAGCCGATCGTTCAATTTCAGCTCGGCAACGAGCCCATATCAATTCCAAAAGACTATCGAAAGTTACGTGGAGAAACGTCTGGGTAACACGTTCGGACCGCCAGGAGGGAAGAAGATGCTAATCTTCATCGACGACATAAACTTGCCGCAAATAAACGAATGGGGTGATCAAGTGACCAATGAGATCGTTCGACAGACTATGGATATGAAAGGATTTTACTCTTTAGAAAAACCCGGAGACTTCACTAACGTCGTAGATGTGACGTTTCTGGCAGCAATGTGTCAACCAGGTGGCGGAAGAAACGACATCCCTTTGAGATTAAAGAGACAATTTTGCATCTTCAATTGCACGTTGCCTGACCAAGCGTCCATCGATCGAATTTTCAGTGTGCTCGGGGAGGGTCATTACAACGTGAAACGAGGATTTTCGGCGGAGGTAAGGAACCTCGTGAAAAAGATGGTTCCCATGACAAGGATACTCTGGGAGAGGACTAGAAGCAACTTGTTGCCAACACCGGCCAAGTTCCATTACATCTTCAGCCTTCGGGACTTGTCGAGAATTTGGCAGGGTATGCTTGGTACGCTATCTACAGTCATTGACAAGGAAAACGTACTCATGCTGTTATGGAAACACGAATGCAGTCGCGTATTCAGCGACAGATTCACTATACAGTCAGATAAGATCTGGTTCGAGGAGGAGATTCTGAAAATCGTAAACGAGATGCTGGGAGAAAGTTACGCAAACATGCTGAATCAAAGTCCAGCGTTCGTCGATTTCATGAGGTAAGTGAACAATTCTTACGGGTTTGTTGTCTTCATTGCGCGTTTCATTCTTTATTTTTCGTGTTAATTAGGGATGCACCGGAACCAACTGGCGAGGAAGGTGAGGACACTGACGTGGAATTACCGAAGGTATACGAACCAGTTTACGACGATCAAGTCCTGAGGGACAGACTGGAGATGTTTCTTTCGCAATTCAACGAGATGCAAAGAGGCTCTGGCATGGACTTAGTGTTCTTCCCCGACGCTATGCTACATTTGGTGAAAATATCTAGGATCATTAGACACCCGAAAGGTAACGTGATGTTAGTAGGCGTTGGAGGATCCGGGAAGCAAAGTCTGACGAAGTTATCGTCCTTCATTGCTGGCTATAAGACGTTTCAAATTACTTTGACAAGATCTTATAACGTAGCAAATTTCTTGGAAGATCTGAGATATCTGTACCGAACGTGCGGAGCTCAAGGAAAGGGCACCACGTTTATATTTACCGATCTGGATATCAAAGAGGAGGGTTTCTTGGAATACTTGAATAACATTTTGAGCTCCGGCGTTATCAGCAATTTGTTCACTCGCGACGAGCAGCAAGAAATCATTTCGGAGCTGACACCTATTCTGAGACGCGAAAATCCGAAACGGACGATCAACAACGAACTCGTAATGGATTTCTTTCTTCAAAGGACCTGCCAGAATTTGCACGTCGTTTTTTGTTTCTCCCCTGTCGGGGAGAAATTCCGGAACCGTGCCCAACGTTTCCCGGCTCTGATATCCGGCTGCACCATCGACTGGTTCCAACCGTGGCCAAGGGACGCTCTGATCTTGGTTGCCAAACACTTCCTGCACGACTTTAGCATAGCTTGCACGAACGATGTCAAAGCTGAACTGGTGAATGCGTTAGGTTCCATACAAGACATCGTTTCTGTCACGTCTACGGAATATTTCCAGAGATTCCGTCGGGCCACTCACGTCACTCCAAAGTCGTATTTGAACTTCATCGGCGGCTACAAGAATATCTACCAGAGCAAGCAACACGAACTCGGGGAAGGTGCGAAAAGGATGGATACCGGTTTAGCAAAACTGGAAGAAGCTTCGATATCGGTGGAGATCCTGAAAAGAGACCTCGCTGTGATGGAGAAAGAACTGATCCAGGCATCTGAGAAAGCGGAAAACGTCCTGCTGGAAGTGACGGAAAGAGCAATGCAGGCAGAAGCGTTCAAAAACCAAGTGCAAAAGGTGAAGGAGAAAGCTGAACAATTAGTAGCTTGCATAGCGGAAGAGAAAGCGTTAGCTGAAGAGAAGTTAGAAGCTGCTAAACCAGCGCTGGAGGAGGCGGAGGCTGCTTTGAATACGATTAAACCTGCTCATATAGCTACCGTAAGAAAACTGGGCAGACCGCCTCATCTTATCATGAGGATCATGGATTGCGTATTGATTCTGTTTCAGCGGAAAATTGGATCGGTCATTCCCGACACGACTGCAGCATGTCCGAAACCTTCGTGGGCTGAATCGTTAAAGCTAATGGCCAGTACCACGTTTTTGCTGCAGCTACAAAATTATCCGAAAGACATAATAACCAACGAAATGGTGGAACTGCTTCAGCCTTATTTCAAGATGGAAGACTACAATATGGAAACTGCTAGACGAGTTTGCGGCGACGTGGCAGGCTTATTATCTTGGACAAAGGCTATGGCCTTCTTTCATTCGGTGAACAAAGAGGTCCTTCCGTTGAAAGCCAATTTGGCGTTGCAAGAAGCAAGGCTGAAGGTGGCAATGGAAGACTTGGCAAACGCCGAGAGAGAATTATCGGAAAGGGAAATGGCATTGCAAGCGGTTAAGGAACAGTACGACTTAGCCGTTTCGGAGAAGCAAAGACTGACAGAAGCCGCGAATGTATGCCTTAGAAAAATGACCGCTGCAACCGCATTGATCAACGGATTAGGCGGTGAGAAAATACGTTGGACAGAGCAGAGTAGCGAGTTCAAGATTCAACTGGGACGATTGGTTGGAGACGTTTTACTAGCCACAGGCTTCCTATCCTACTGCGGCCCTTACAATCAACAATACAGAACGAGTCTAGTGTCATCCTGGATGAATATTCTGGCGACTAAATCTATTCCCTTTACTAAAAATCTGAATATTACTAATATGCTTGTGGATAGCGCGACTATGTCGGAATGGACGCTTCAAGGATTGCCAAATGACGAATTGTCTGTACAAAATGCGCTTATCGTGACCAAATCCTCCTCTTATCCGCTATTGGTAGATCCTCAAAATCAAGGAAAAATGTGGATAAAGAATAAGGAATGCATGAACGAATTACAGATTACGTCTCTTAATCACAAATACTTTAGAACTCACCTCGAGGACAGTCTTTCTCTGGGCAGGCCACTGTTGATAGAAGATATCGCAGAGGAGTTGGATCCAGTTCTTGACAACGTGCTTGAGAAAAATTTCATCAAGTCCGGCTCGATCGAAAAGGTGATCGTTGGCGACAAAGAATGTGACGTGATGCCGGGGTTTATGTTGTACATCACCACGAAATTACCAAATCCAGCGTACAGTCCAGAGATTTCAGCGAAAACGTCTATCATCGACTTTACCGTCACCATGTTAGGACTAGAAGATCAGCTGCTCGGTAGAGTAATCCTTATGGAAAAAGCAGACTTGGAAGCCGAGAGGGTAGCTCTGTTCGAATCTGTCATGACAAATCAACGATCAATGAAAGAACTTGAAAGTACTCTGTTACATCGACTCACATCCTCGGAAGGTTCCCTAGTGGACGACGAAGCGCTTATAAACGTACTCAGAGAGACCAAGGTAACAGCGGAGTCGGTAAATGAAAAACTAAAGGTGTCCGCGTTGACGGAAAGAAAGATCATGCTAGCTAGGGAAGAATTTCGTGCTGTCGCCTCAAGAGGATCTATCTTATACTTTCTTATCGTGGAGATGAGCAACGTGAACGCAATGTACCAGAATTCGTTGAGACAATTTTTAACGATATTCGATAATTCCATCACGAAATCCGTGAAGAGTCTCATTACTGTCGAACGAATAAACATAATCCTTCGTCATCTTACCTACGAAGTATGGGCCTTTACTTTGCGAAGTCTATACGAACGGCACAAATCATTGTTCACCTTGATGCTGGCGATGAAGATAGACTGTCATCGCGGTGCAATTTCCCATGCGGAGTTCAATGCTTTCATAAAGGGTGGTGCATCCTTGGACCTAAATGCAGTTACAACGAAACCGTTTAAATGGATTCTCGACATAACTTGGCTGAACCTGGTCGAGATCAGCAAACTGAACACGTTCTCGGACATTTTAACGAAAATCGAATTCAGTGAGAAGGAATGGAGGGTGTGGTACGAAAGAGAGAAACCCGAGGAAGAGGAACTTCCTTGTGGGTATCAGAAGAAACTTGACGTGTTCAGAAAGTTACTTTTGATAAGATCATGGAGTCCAGATCGAACTTTGTCCCAGGCAAAGAAGTATGTTATTGAATCATTGGGGAAGGAGTATGGAGAAACGAAAATTTTAGATCTAGAGGCCACTTGGTTAGAGTCTGAAGTTAGGACACCGCTTATATGCATACTGTCGATCGGGTCGGATCCTAGTCCACAGATTACTGCACTGGCAAAGCAAAAGTCAATCCGTAAGAAAGTTCATAAAATATCATTGCTACAAGCGTGATATAATATACTGAAATAAAATCACTGTATTAGTTAAGATTACGATTTACATTACAGAATTACGATCGGTATCGATGGGTCAAGGCCAAGAATTTCATGCTCGGAGATTGATTTCGGACGCTATGAACAGTGGCAGTTGGGTACTGCTACAAAATATTCATTTGTCTCTTCCTTTTTGTACCGAAGTCATGGACGCTTTGGTCGAAACAGACATTGTTCACGAAGCGTTTAGACTCTGGATGACCACAGAAGTGCATCCGCAATTCCCCATCGGTTTATTGCAGGTTTATTGCGTGTGTTACAATTGATAACTCGTGTAAAAATAATGTTATTACATGTTATAAACCTTGTTTTAGATGGCCATCAAGTTTACAAATGAACCACCGCAAGGTATCAGAGCCAGCTTAAAGAGAACTTACCAAGGCGTGACGCAGGATACGTTAGATTACAGTACACAGTCTCAATGGCCACCTTTACTTTACGCTGTTGCGTTTCTACACACGGTAGTGCAAGAACGTAGAAAATTTGGACCTCTTGGTTGGAACATACCGTATGAATTTAATCAGGCTGATTTCGCTGCTTCCGTCCAATTTATACAGAATCATTTGGACGATATGGATCCAAAGCGGGGTGTCTCGTGGCCAACCGTCTGCTATATGCTTGGAGAGGTTTAAAAATCTTATTCGTTGAGATACTTTCCTGTTATCTTGTCACTTGTCATTCACGTCAAATATGCCATAAACAGTCCACCTAAATAGTTGAGGCTAAACAATATGCGATAAGTATACGGGATAGGTCGGAAATTCGTTTGCTGATGATAGCTTTATGTTTATCTGTAAATTCAGGTTCAATACGGTGGCAGAGTAACCGATGACTTCGACAAGCGATTGTTAACTACATTTACTCATGTTTGGTTTTGCGACGTATTGTTACGACCTGGCTTCGAATTTTATCGTGGATACAAAGTACCACAGACTAAGAATCTTCAGGGATATCTGGATTACATTGATAGCTTACCTGGAGCGGATACGCCAGAAGTTTTCGGCTTACATCCGAATGCGGATATTACCTACCAAATAAACACGGCGAAAGGAATACTCGATACGATTTTGAGTGTCCAGCCAAAAGAAGGGGGTGCACAGGGGGGTGAAACCAGAGAAAACGTCGTGTACAAACTTGCCAGTGATATGTTAAGTAAAT
The DNA here is from genome assembly GCA_002201625.1 of Euglossa dilemma. Classification (NCBI taxonomy): domain Eukaryota; kingdom Metazoa; phylum Arthropoda; class Insecta; order Hymenoptera; family Apidae; genus Euglossa; species Euglossa dilemma. The sequence goes on from NIJG01000010.1 coordinate 1,946,522, forward strand.
TACCGAAGCAATATAATTCTTTCGAAGTGAAGGAAGCACTTCAACGAATGGGAGCACTGTTACCGATGAACATATTTTTGAGACAAGAAATCGACAGGTACATTTTTCCATTTTTTTTTTTTTTTTTCGTACCTCTTTTAACAATTGTTCGCTTATTAATTCGCTCCACAGGATCACCAGAGTCATTAAAGAAGTTTACAGTACTCTGACAGATTTAAAATTGGCTATCGAAGGTACCATTGTGATGAGTCAAGGATTGCGAAAGTCACTCGACGCGATGTACGACGCTCGTATTCCAGAGAAATGGCTAAAAATTTCCTGGGAATCGGCAACACTTGGATTTTGGTACACGGAACTTCTGGAACGTGATCATCAGTTCAGACAATGGTGTACTTATGGAAGACCTAGAGTCTTTTGGATGACTGGTTTCTTCAATCCTCAAGGATTTTTAACTGCAATGAGACAAGTTAGATGAATGTCTTATTTTCAAGAATATTAAACCAAACATTAACTTCTTTTACTGACCAATGAAATATATTCGTTTTTTATGTCTCGAATGAATGATACCTTTTCTCTGAATATCATAAATTTTGAAACAAAATATATACAAATTTTGAATAACAAGTTTGCATATTTTGCAGGAGGTAACTCGAGCGCATAAAGGATGGGCTCTTGACTCTGTCGTGTTGCAAAATTTGATTACAAGATTTAATAAAGAAGACATAAAAAATCAGCCTCAGGAGGGAGTTTACGTCCATGGTTTATTTTTAGAAGGTGCCTCGCTTGATCGCAAGACTAGTAAATTAGTAGAAAGTAAACCGAAGGTATTATACGAACAAATGCCTGTGATATACATTTATGCGATAAACACAACTGCAGGGAAAGATCCGAAACTTTATGAATGCCCTATATACAGAAAGCCACAAAGAACAGATTCAAAGTACATCGGATCGATAGATTTTGAAACTGATTACAATCCCCGACACTGGACGTTACGAGGTGTAGCACTTTTATGTGATATAAAATAATATAAACAAAATGCTTAAGGAACGTCTATATATTTCGTATATATATACAGCATAAAAACTTTATACTATATGAGTCACTTCTATATCTAAGTATATGCATAATTAATTTACTGTTATTATTCCAATGTACCTTAATAATTATACATTTTAAACAACTATAAAAACCTTTAAGCACTCTGCTGTCCCCTCTCAGGGGACATTGAAGTTTATTAAGAATATTAACTTATTCCAGCACACCTTTCCAAGTCAAGGTATGGTAAAATTACTAAGTTATATAAAAGAAGTGATTTTCGGAAGCCAAAAACACGTCCATCCTTTGGCGGATATTAGACTGAATAATAAACTAAATAATATGAGGGTTCATAAATGCACATGCTTCCATAAAGTGGTGCTGAGAAACTGGTAGCTACCGTCCAAAATGGATGGGAGTGCTTAATGTGTTAATGTGGTTTAAGCGAAACAAATGAAAAATGAAACAAAACATCGTCTAAAATCGTATCGTAGCGCGTAGAATTTAAGAAAAGTTTTAAGTTGGAAGTTATAATATTATTGTTTCATCTCAATTTTAGGTATTTTATCCTTATTTCAAAAAAAGTATCAAAGTCTGAATTACTTTAATTAATAACTTTGACCTAGCTTCAATATCTGTTTTGCCTGATACAATTTCAACAATCTCTGGAGATGTGTCTATATACCCAGTTCTAATGATATTCTGCGTACTTGGTACGCAAGATTCAAAATATTTTAAATCTATAATTTGCAATATATCTTGAAACTCTTTTTTTAAATCTTCTACACTTTGGAATGACAAGTCAGTGTCATGTTCTGAAGTAAGAGATATTAATTTATTAACTACTTTATTACATATTTCAGGATCAACCTGGCTTTTTAATAAATTATGATAGTCTGATACTTTAACACCTAAGTTAATTTTTTTATTTGCCAACAACTTTGAATGAGAGATAAAAAAAGATTTGGCATTCTTGATATTATCTATAGTTTCATCATTTGTCAATGACTCAACTGGGCTTTCTTCTAAGTCAGGAACCAAATCATTTAATCGATGTAACATTTTTTTAGCTGCTTCTTGCTTTGCCTGCTTTTTTGTTTTTGCAATACCAATGTCTTTAAAATTTGCTACCTCACACTGGATGGTAAAAGTTTTATCATGTGGAGGTCCAACATCGCTAATTGTATCATACACAGGGTATTTTAATTTATTTTCAACGCATAAAGTCTGAAATAATATGCATATTAAGAGATACATATGTATACATACATCTGTACATGTTAGATATACATAATTTACCTGTAAAGCACCAACTGCATTAACAAATGGTACATCTGGTGGAATACGTTCTATTTCTGGAACTGTTGGTGGTAAAGGTGTTCTCACAGAAGTTTGTTCTGTTGATGGTGGTAATTGTAAATAACCTCGATGTGTTGCAATAGTTTCTAACATTGCTTTGGCAGCTTCATGTTTTGCATCCTTTTTAGAACGTCCAACACCAGTAGCAGTAAGATTATTACATGTTACTTGGTATATAAAACTATTCATATGTGAGCCGCCTCCATTGTGTATAAGTTCATAAGTTGGCACTGTTAGTTCTTTTATCATCATTTCTTGTAAAATTGACACTGGTGTTTTACTCATTTTAAATTATTATGAAATACTTAACGATATTTTTCAATAACTTTAAAATGAAATTTCACTTAATCACAACAAATGAATAATCCTAAAATTCTGACACGGGGAAGTGCATATGCGTACTACACGTTACTCACTTGAAGTTCACCGAGAAAAGTATAACTCTTTTATTATTGTTGGCAGAAATGACCCCTATTAGTCTAGTCTTACGGTATTATGTGATAAAGATAGCGAATCATTTTCACATCGAGAAAAATAAAAACAAACACCAGAAATAGATACAATAGCATAGACTTATCCCTAAGACGTTAGCTTCAAATTCTTCCGACGAATGTTCAATTCTTACTTTTATTTAACTATTCGTATATTATTTAACCATACATACATATTATTTATGTGTTCGATATTTATGAAATATAAACGAAAATAATGATTATTTTGCTCGTTGCTCGATTGCTCGTGCATTCAATTTCTATTAAAATTTCAAAGCTTGTTTACGATTAAAAAGTCAATAATCACAGTGATTGTTAGAGATATCATAAGAAATTGGCTGAGTAACTATGCCTCTCTTAATACTTAACAAGTAATCAAATTAAGAACAATTTTCATGAAATTCTCTTTATTTATTTATAATTTTATCATTCGAATATTTTTAAATAGCTTTTTACCATTATCGCGTTTATTGAGCTCTTCTCATTATTTAAAAATATTTTAAATAAAATTGCAGAAAATTTGTGATAATAGATTACATTGTTTATTATCTAGTAGTGTAATATATGTATACGTTATGTAACATTACTACGGAAGGAATTTATCCATTCGTGTAGTTGCCTCTCTGTACTAACCTATTATTATTACTAACCTTCATATCATCTCTGTTCATATACTTCTCATATCTAGAATATTTAACTGCTTTAAGTAATTACAATTTGTGTGAAAATATATCGTTATAAATGGTGTTACGTAGCAGTTTATAACCTTATAAATTGCTATAAACATTCATAGCAATTTTATCTGTAATTACTACAAGATTTTATGTTCGAATTAATAATTAAATCAAATTTTTATCGCAAATTTATAAAAACTATCACAGAAATAGAAACTTTTATTATATAACGTATTTAAATAATGATGAAATTGAATTTCTTGACTCGCATTATAGAGTTTAATGCTTCAACAAAATGTGTTAGATATTTACATATTATAAAAAATTGCACAAATGTTTTAGTATCATCTAAATTAAGAAATACATATACTACTTTGAATGATTCATCATTTAAATTATGTCATGTAAGGAAGTTTTCTACTACAAACACGTTATTCAAAAGTAAAGATCGATACAAAGAAAAAAAACAAGTAATACATGTTGATCTGAATGAAATAGCCCCAATTGTGAAGGTAGATCGTATGATATCACAATTTGAAGGAGCAATTGCAAAATTTGAAGATTATATAATGAAACATTTATCTTTACGTACAAGAGTAGGTGCTATAGAAGAACTAATTGTAACATTTGAAGATGAAGATCACAAACTTGAAGAAATAGTACAGATTAATCGAAAACCTACTATGGTTGTGTTAGATGCATCTGTATTTCCACAGATGCTGCCAAATATCTTAGGAGCTCTACGAAGCTCTCAAATGAATTTAAATCCACAGCAAGAGGGTACAACTATTTATGTTTCATTACCCAAGTAAGTCTTCTTAATATTTACACAATTGCACAATTTCTGTTGCTTCTATTTAATACATTAATTTTATTATTAAATTTAACAGAGTTACAAAGGATTACAGACAAAGTTTAACAAAATTAGCAAAAGAACACTTCGTTAAATGTAAAGACATGATTAGTGATATAAGAAATCAACATATTAGAGAGCTAAAAAAGAAAACAGATGTATCAAGAGATTTGATGTTCAGAGCTGAAAATTATATAGGTGCTATACAAAAGGAATATGTACAGAAAGCAGAACAAATCTTGAAAACAAAGCAGAAGGAGCTGTTGGGTGAATCATAATAATAGTTAGTTTTACATTTCATATATTTGAAGTGTTTCATTTTTCATCTATTCATATGAAATGAAAAGAAATGTAACACATGAAAGAATATATAATAAACACTATGATGTGGAAACATTATTGTTATTGATAAATTTTGATTGCAATATCTCAGAATACATTAATAATTTGCTGAAATTAATACAGGATACCTATTTATATATTTTAATATAATCGCATAAAGCTGTACTAAGAATTAAATAGCTCTTTTTACTGACAATAGAAGATTATATGTATATATATTCTAACTCACTGTTGAATTTATCTTACAAATTGAAATGGTAAACAATATACATTTTATATATTGATATTTTAAATATTATCACATTGCAATTATCTACAATTGTTTTCTGTAATGTAGTTTAAAAGAGCATTACAAAGACTTTTTGCTCCAGTTTCTAAAATTTCTTTCTTGTGGAAACTTATGCTAAGACGTAGAAAATTATGAAACTTTCCTAAATATGAGAAATGCATCCCTGGTATAGCAGATACTTTATATTCTTTTTGACACCACATAATAAAGTCATTACCATTTATACCTACAAATAAATTGAATTGTCATTTGATATTGATTTTTAATCTCATAAATAATTTTAGATGAAAGCATATTACCAATTGGGAGATGTATCCAAACAAAGAAACCACCTTTTGGTTTTTGATATGAACAACATTGTGGTAAACAGTGGTCTAATACATTACATAGTACGGACAATCGTTCCTATGTAAAATATATTTATTTAAACATGACTACATAATTTGTATGTATCTATATTTTTAAATATCGTTATTATATAATTTAATATCTATATAAATTTATATTTTAGTAACTATCGTATTTAGATCGTGATTATAGAAAGAATATAAATTTTAATATTACACATGTTATAATAATTTTGATATTGAATAATTCAAACATACCTTATATATTGTAATTACATTATCGAGATAATTATCTTGAATATATGACTCCAGTGAACTTGTGACAATCCCGGAAATATAATGATTAACTGCACCACCGCTGCATAAGATTCCTCTGTAACATATGGATTTTTAAAAATCCAAGGTATGTACCAATAACTTCTTTATAAATTTAATACTTCTCCTCTAAATATTATATTTACGATAGCCTAAAGATTTTGGCAATTCGTGGACTACATTCAATCCATCCGAAACGAAGTGCAGGAGAAAAAATTTTGGAGAATGACCCGTTTGATATAATATTTCCACCTTTATACTCAGAATCCATTGAATCATCATAAAAGAATAATCGACGTGGTGGTAGGTCGTTTCCATAGTACAATAAATTATATACATCGTCACAAACGACTATTATCGAATTCTTTCGCGCTATTTTTACAAGGCGTTTGCAATTTTCTATTGCAAAGAGAAAGAAAAAAGAAAAAAAGAAGAAGTAAAGAGTTATGGATCTTTCAATTTAATAGGTTGATAAAATATATAATTTACAATTTACCAGTATGTAAAGTTGATCCAGTTGGATTATGAAAAGTGGGAATTGTATAAAACATAGCCCAGAATAACTTTTGCTCATTTGTTAAGAACTGACCACTGCATTTTTGTTCTACAACTATTTTCTCAAATGCATCTAAATCTACCATATCGTTTTTCATCGGTACTATATTGAAATAATTATTTCATTATTTATATTATATAGTTGTTATTAATGAAAGTGATTCGATGACGATGAGTTAAGGTTTTGTTTATTTTAAGTATCAATGTAAATTTGACTACCTATATTCTTTGGTTTTACAAATTTGATTAAATATTTTTCAGGCGATATTGTGACAAATGAAATAAATGTACACATATGTTGATAAAACTATTATTATAAAAATATGATAATTTTTTAAGCATAACTAAAAGAAAAAGAAAATTTATAGTACTTGTGATTACTCTCATTAATGGATACTGTCTAAAAATATCTAAAGCTGTCATGTAAGTGACTTCGTCTATGAAAACTATTCCATTTGACGAAAGAATGGTGTCCAATGAAAGCTGTAGACCATGTGTAGCTCCGCATGTTAAAATTAAATTTTCTCGTTTCACAGGATCACCGTAGCGTCTAGTTAAAAATTTTGCCAGTTCCTCGCGACATTCCCATAAGCCTGCTGTTATACCATATTGAAATAAGTAATATTTCCCTTCCTTTTTTTCTTCCTCCTGTGATAGAATATACTTTCAGCGTACTTATTCGAATTATTGACATTAATTAATAAACATTTAATACACGATGTATTTGAACTGTTTACCAATCGATGATCTGTTGCTGTTTTCATTATTTCTACACAGCGTTGAAGTAGATCAGGACCAGGAACACCAATCGATAAATTTATTACTTCTTCGTTATAAACGTTAAATATAGGATCATCGTCGAAAAGGTGTCTCAAATATGGATCATCTATTGTTTCCATATTGCTAATTACGTATTTACGATGTATAATATGTATTTGTATATTTCTTTATTCGGAAAGCAAGATTCGAGTCAAACTACGGCGAATACGTTCTACGATTGTCTTTTATTCTTATTTTAATCATTATAATGTATCGGAAGCGCAAAACATGACGTTTGTAAATATCACTACGTTGTATTTATGCCTGAGTAATTGATGATAAGAATGTAAAGAGCCAAGAAAGTGGGAAAAATTGTAATAAATTAGGCAATCTTTCGTGCTATTTTGTCGTTTATGTCAAGTTACATAAACGTATGTACGTATGTCGCGTGTGTTACATAACAAAACATTTTCCCCGTTGGTAAATGAAGAAACAATTTCGCTGCTGTAAACGATTAAACTATTAAGTCTTCTCATCTAGTAAAATAAATAAATATTATCTATTATTACAGTATAAATAATATCTATTATTTAGATGTAAATTTTAGTGCAAAACCTCAACATATCGAATAGCATAAAGAAAAAAAGGAAAAAAAAGGACAATTTATACCTTGCAAAGTTACATACATATATTAGCATATTTTTCTCTTTGCAGGTTTTTGTTAATTTGATACAAGTTTTATGCGTATAAGATATGAAATAAAATACGGTAATAGAAGAGCAGGGAATAAACAAAAAAAAAAAAAAAAAAAAAAAAAGAAACAAATCGTCAGCTTCGTAAGAATGATGATGGTTCTTTATTACAATAATTTCTTTACGATATATAATGATATTATAAAGTTTTATAAGTTCTATGTCCACAACCGAATGGCAAATGCAATTCCTCGCAGTTATTTTATCCCGGCTATCGAACAGTATTGTACAATTTCGAATTCACGCTCGCGGTTTTCTCTGCCGATTTTACACGGGATCGTAGAGACGGAAACAATGTGGGGAGAGGCATACGGAAAGACACGTTTTCTCATTTTTTTCTTATCCGACGAGGATGTCGTAGATAAACGTGTACACGTCTCTTGGGGTACACGCTCGGCAACGCAATCATCGATACGTGTATAATATATTACAGGAGAGAATTCAATAACGTAATCATTAATAACACTTAACGCAATGTACACGAATACGTATTGATTTAAACATTTCGAAGAGCAAGAGCATGCGTTCGGCGTGCAACGAGATTAAAAAAATTCGTTCAATTGTACTGTTGTCGGAAACGATAAATAATTTCTCAGTCTAAAACTTGGTCTCATCTTATCACAGAAGCTCGCGTATCGTTTAAAAATTTCATCTTCGTTATATTCGTCACGAACAAGGCCGCGAATCTCGTGCACGCTCGTGCAAGCCTTTCCTCTAATTGGACGCCTCGAATTCGATGCCTCGAAGGATTCGTGTTCCGGCCTTTCCTTCTTCTTCTTTTTTTTTTCTTTTTTCCTTTTTTTAATTTCAAGTGAACATGAACACGCGATACGATTTCCCTGACAACGAAACGTATCCGTCGTTATTTTCTTTCTCTGTTATCTTCTTGCGCGTTCCCTGTACAACATACATGGCACATCCTAAACCTATGATTACGCGACACAACGTAACCCCGTATAATTCGCATACCGACGCTGCGCTAAGTTACTTTCTTTACATCCGTTTCTTTCGTTTTTTGTTTTTTATCATTTTTTCTTTTTTCTGTTTTGTTCGTCTGTTTTAATCCTCAGGAAGAGGAACAAATACAGGTTACTTAGTTTACTCAAGTACTTTTCATTTTCTACATACGTAGAATATCTTACGCGCTAATCACTAATCTATGTACACAGACGCGTTCCTAAATATAAAAATCGTGATATTTTCGTGCGCTCTGGCCGAGGCCAATTTCATTGGTCCCATGTACAAAAAAAAAAAAAAAAAAGGCGATGGCATAAAAAAATATAGGGCATCGTTAACATTTAAGTAGAGCCGCGAGACAAGAATCCCGGGAAGCGGCAAGTGATCTATAAATCTTCCCTCGAGTTTCGTTTCGATGAATCCCCTGGATTCCGGTCGATCCCCGCGTTGCGACTCGGAAACACTTTACCGATTTAGGCAGTAAATTAGGACAATTGGCTGCATTGTCGTAGCTTACTGCGAACATTATAAAAGAAGAGAAAGCAAGGAAGGATCGATAAACAACTGAGATGTTTCGTTTAAGTGTCCTCGAGTAACAGTAGAACGTTTCTTATCACAGTCAAGGGCGAACCGCACGGATGTACTGTAACACGAGGCGGCATAAATTTTGCGTTTCAACGTCCGCAGATATTTTCCAACTGCCCCGTGTATAATTTTTCACATCTCATGATTCGTACTCGATCGCACGAAATAGCTATCGCCGCGATCTGAAGCGAGTTTACGGATATTTTAATTTTAACAAAGGGAACAAAGTCGAATGTTAAGAAAGTTCAGGTTCGCGCTTCTAAACGATTCTCTGTATTTTAACAGTTTTTACATAGGAATCTCTAATAGATAGGAAAAATAAACAAGATAAAAGAACACGACGAGTATGGATCATAAAAGATAGCGTGAAAAAGATCGAAGACAAAGATAAGAGGGAAACAATAGTTTATGCCATTTACTGCATGTCGTTCTCTAAACATTTAATAGCCTTATAGAAGCGGTAGACAGTACTTTCTTCTTTTTTTTTTTTTCTTTTATTTACAAGCCACGGTAAATGGCACATTAAGATTATCTTTGCACTACTTGTTTATTGCGCGCGCGGGCAGCAATAGTCCATGGTCGCGATAGTCAGAGCTTGCTGATAAGAGAAATTAGCACAGTTTTACACATTTTACGTCTAATCACAATCAAAACACGGCACTTTTGAGCGAAGTGTCCTTTCTAAGTACACTATGAAGTTTCCTCGAGTACGAGGAGCCGGACTCGTCTGCATTAAACGCCGGTTCATGTTCATGCTTATATACGTTGCGTTTGAGATCGTTCTTCGATCAACAGATGATCAGACGATACCGGCTACACGATTCCAACTTGGAACCACAATGTAAAAGTCCATATTCGATGTGCTGCTTCGGGAAATTAAAAATCAAACGGTAGTCTCGTTCTTCCTAAGTGGCTTTAGCGGCTGTAATTCTCGTTCCAAGCGATCGAAATCGTTGTAGTACTCGTGGTCAGATTCTTCCTCGGAACTCCTTTGTCTCACCTGAGATCCGAATGTTCCGTTCGTTAAAACCTTCTCCAAGTCAGGTGTCGGTATACCTAAAGTTTGCGGGGTTAATGGTCCTTCCTCTTGAGACATTATATACTCGGGATTATCCAGCGACGTTTTCGCTTGAATAGTCAAGAATTCGGGGTATTTTCGGTAACCGTTGTTCACTCGCTTTAGTTCCATTTCTAGAAATGATAAACGTATCGTGAGATTAAATACAATCGTTAGTGCAATCTATATGATACGAAACGATTTCGTAAACGTTTCACCGATGTTTACCAGTAGGTTTCGAGTCCCCTATGAGATCCATGTACTGCGTCGTGTTTGTCAGCAATTGCGGCGATGGCATCAAATAATCGTCTTCGTCTAATGGCAAGTCGAGCTTCAGATTACCTACTTGAGCCTGCTGGTGCGCAGAGTTCACTTCGCTGTCGAAACAATCGTCTGTCACGTCGCAATCTGTGCAAAAAGAACAACATATATCGTGCCGGTACAATGGTGGATCGTGGCTCGCGGAAAAATGAATATTTTCATTGGCGGAATAGCAACATATATTCCTACTTCCCTATTTGTTTTTAAACATACATTTATCTACATTATGAAATCAAGGAACGATTAAACATTCTGTATTCCGAGTGGTAGAATGAAAGACTTAAAAGAAGTTTTCTAAACTTGGAAAATTCGAGGTTTCGATCGAGTAATAGTAGTGAACTGACCTCTGACACCGATCATTTTTAAGGGATCCGAACAGTATCTCGAAGTGGTGGTATCGGATCCCACGACGTGTCCACAATGGCCATTCGGAGGTGCGTAATGGCCGTGTTGACCGGAATTCCCAGGCTCGTGCGACACATTTCCGTTCCTGTGATTCGCGCCGTACCTCAACAATTCTCTGTCCCAATTTTGTTGGTTCTGAGGTGTAGGAGAATCGGTAGCCAACGGCTTTCCATTTGGCCAGCAAGTTTTCACGGGTATATTCGGCGGGGAGCCGAAAGTACTCGATACCGAAAGTCCTGGTGGAATGGGAGCCCTAGATTTTGGCTGCAGATACTCGTCAGCGTCTACCAAAGCCTCGGGACCGTCCATGGTTGATGCAAGATTACGTATCATCTCCTTTTCGTCCTAAATACAATATTTTATATGTATGGGTTATCGTCATGATTTATCGTCATAGTTACAAACGAGTAGCGATTTATTAGAATATTAAGAAAAGAAACGCGATTATTACTCGGAAGAGAGTGTATAATACAATAGATATAATAAAATGTCAAGTCAGTTTCACCAACCGAAGGTAGCCTCATGTATTTGTCGCCCTTGATGGCAAGATATCGGCCAGGATCTCTAGACATATTCGCGAAGTCTTCAGCCAGTTCTTTGAAGCTAGGCCTGGATTCTACGTTCAACATCCAACACTTGATCATTATCATATAGACGTCGATCGTGCAGATGGCTGGTTGAGGTAATCTTTCGCCCTTCTCCAACAACTCTGGCACGTTTCGAGCAGGCACATTTTCGTACGGTCTACCACCGTAGGTGAGCACCTCCCAAATAGTCACGCCGAAAGCCCAAACGTCCGACTTGTGAGTGAATACTCGATGTTGAATGCACTCCAGAGCCAGCCACTTAATCGGCATTTTCCCACCGGCGGCCTTATACTGTTCCTCGTTGATATCCAAAAGTTTGGCTAAGCCAAAGTCGGTGATCTTAATGCAATTGGGTGTTTGTACAAGAACGTTTCGAGCCGCCAAGTCGCGATGAACTAGCCTTCTCTCTTCTAAGTAAGCCATCCCCTTGGCAATTTGCGTGCACCAATTAAGCAATGCTTTCGAGCCGATTTTATCCCTGAATCTACGCACAAAGTCGAGCAGACAGCCCAGAGGCATTAGCTGGGTCACCAGCATCATCTGCGAAGTCATGCAAACGGCTAGTAACTGAAGTAAATTCGGGTGTTCCACGCTGGCCATGATGTACGCCTCGCCAAGAAATTCCTTCGAGGTGTTCGCCCCTGTACCATCGTGCAAAACCTTGATAGCCACTGGAATCTTCACATCCTCTCCTTCCGGTTCCCAAACCCCTTTGTAAACGTTTCCGAATGCACCGTAACCGAGAATTCCGCCCTTCCTCATCTCTTCCTCCTTGATGATACGTAATTTCGCTAGATTCGGTTTCACGCCAGTCGGACGAAGAGGCTCGTTGTCGTCCAGCCCAGTCAAAGCCATTGTCATCTTCACGGTGTTCTCCTTGGCTTTGGCCCGTACACGCCAGAAATACATAGTCACCGACGCTACTACGAGGAATGCTAAAGCGAACACTGCAACACCCGCTAAGATGGCTGGTTGTAGCTCGTTCTCTACTTGAAATCCGAGACCCACCGTTTCCAACGAGCAGTACGGCTCGCTGTCCGGAGGGAAGATTTTGTGAGGATACTCTGGAGGGCACGTTTCCGTGCAGTTGAAAGACGTGGTGTTCCCGTCTACTTCTTCATCCTGAAACAAACGGATACACTTTAATTCTTGCCTTTAATTTTATTAGAATAATATTAGCAAAAATTTTGTTGCAGGTGCCAACGTATGAGTGACTATGTCACCGAATGTGGAACATTGAATGGTGGAATAATACTCGATCAATTGGATCTCCTTGCTATTGTAAGTACACATATGCAAGTATTGTTAGACTAGGCATACTCGAAGAGCAGGAATGTATCAGGTATGCGATAGATAATCGACGAAGCTTTCTGTAAATACTCACAGTATAGATTTTGTAGTTCCGACATTTGTAACATTGATTCGGACCCGGTCCAGAGCATCCTCGACACTCGCTGAAGCACGGTATACAAAGCTGGGTATCCGAGTCTGCGAAGTAATCTGCCGGGCACTCGTCTTCGCATTGTTCGCCCTTCTTGTATTTTGTACATTCTTGGCACACGTGCTCGTGAAAACCGTATCCCGTGCATTTCTTACACCGGGGATGACACTTGCGACAAACGCCCTTGCTTGTCAAAGGTTTCGGTGCTCCCTGCTCTTGAAGGCTCACCCATTCTAGGTAATATCCTTTAACAGAAAAATTGCCACGTTGTAATTTATCTGTCTTCTAACATTTCTTTATATCGCGTTATTCCAGGTACCGCCAAAACGGTTTGGATCCGAACACAAAAAATCGTTGTAGAAGAATTCTGAACAACGATAAAAGGCGAATAGTAAAATATTATTATTGATACTAGAATAGCTATTAGGAGTAGAGTTTGAATCGCATCGGAATTCTAGCATGATAAAAAGCTGCTGGTTGTTGAAACGTAACAAATGCCGGGAGACCTACCGTCAGGGCAGGGTTCCTTCTTTTGCAGACATCCCTCAGGTACATGACCGTTCATGATCGCCTTATCGCAGCTGTGGCATCCATTAGGGCCTATGTTGTTCTCAGGTCCATCGCAGCCACCCACGCAGTTCTCGTGACAGCTTTTACACTGACCGTTGTCATAATACTTGGAGGACGAGCACTCTGGCACGCAGTACGGGCCATCCCGGGCGTGTTTGCATTTCTTGCAATGCTCAGGGTTCGGTCCGGTGCAAGAACCATCGCACTCCTCGTGGCAGACCTTGCAGGTCTTCTCGTCCGCCTGATAGATTCTAGAAAATGCCGCAAGAACGATTATTCCCGTTTCGGTGAACGATGGCTGACGACGAGAGCGAGATAACGTGTGAAGATAGAGCGAAAGCGCGTGCACGCGAAGCGGAGGATTAAAGCCTTCTCAGGTGTTTGCAGTTTACCTTCGATCCACAATCTGAGGTAGGCAAATTTAACATACAGAAGTAACGTGTCGTTAATTACGATACGGTACAATCGTTCACGAGTTCGTGGAGTATTTCGCGTGAATCTGTTATCGTCCTTACCCTGGTGCCGTGCAGTCTTGGACACAGTCGTTCCCGAGAATGAAGTTCTTGCAGGATAAACATTGCGCTGGCCCGGGCCCCCAACAGCCCTCGTCGGAGCATTGCTCGTCGCACACGAGTCCATCTTTGACTGCGATTGTAGAAGGTGAAATATTTATTCGTTTGCTAGACTTTCGAATTTTTTAGATCGAGGCGAATTTACACCTCTTCGCTTTGCTCGATCGACTTTGCCGTTTGCTATCGATCTTCGTTCCAGATGAAACGCGGATGAAAGAATCTTTATTAGCCAAAGCGAAGAGCGTAAATTCGCGGAAGTAGAGGAACGCGTGGATGAAGGAGAAAAGAAAGATCGTCTTACTGCATTCGCTCTCGTTCCGATTATTCGACAGCAAGCTCTCGTGTTCCGACGACTTCTTGATCCTGGTCCAGTTGATGCTTTGCGCGTAACACAGGTTCTTGTTCTCCAAAATGGCTATCGATCCGGAGTAAATCATCTTCAGCGAGCTAAGACCGAACGAGACCAGCGACGTCTTGACGATGTACAACGAGGCAAAGTACTCCGTCAAGGTCCTTCCGCCTATCACCTCGAGATTCCGGAAGTACGATAAGTTCTTGAAATCCTTATGATCGCCCTGGATATTGAGAAACTCGGTGATCTCCTTCAGCGTGCTGAACACCTCCAGCTTGTCCGGGTGCATTTTCTCGTAGCGTTTGCCGAAACTGAAATTCCTGTACACGTGTTGGAAGCCCTGGAAGCTCTGATCCAGTATCGTGATCGAACCCTCGATGATAGTGCAGTCCTTGAAACTGTCGATATTGCCCGAGTGCACTTTCTCCACGCCTTTGCAGGTTTTCGGACAAGGGCCATCGCAGGGCACACATTCCCCGTTCAACGCCTTCTTCTTTGGCGGGCACGATCTTACGCAAGCACCGTTGTCTTTCAGAAGGTGCTCGGGACACCTTCTCACGCAGGTTGCACCATACGCGTACTTCCCGTCGGGATTAGCCTCCCACGAGTACGTCGTTGGATTGTACCTGAAACGATCGTCGTAATCCTTATAGCGGCCGAGTCGTAAAGCCAGGGTGGAGAGTCTCCGAGTTTTTAGCGCGTGTTCCTTACGTGACCCCGTACCGGGAAATCGATATCGGTAAGCGAGAAAGATTTATCGATGATCCAGGATACTGTTGTAAAACGCCTCTCGGCGCTGGAAACGCGTGGACATCAACGCGGTTTGATAGACCATTCTTGCGATTCCACTTTTTCATTACACGTCGCGGTATATTGTCCGTGAAATATTATATTATTGTCATTCGATATTACACACGAGTTGTCAAAAAGGAATACGCAACGCGTTTCTATACCTCTGTCTCGGTTTTTACGACTCACGTGGGTTTCACTCGACTTCGAAGTTCGTCGTTCTTAATCACGCCGGGTATAATTAAACCATTCAATCCGAACGTTTCGCGAATCAGCTATAACGGACATTCCGCTATCCAAGAAATAACGAATTCGTTCGTTTCGAGAGATTAATTGCGATGGAATAAAAAGGGTCGGTCGTTGCGGTAAGCTCGATGCAGCTATTTCCCAGCCACGCGGATCGGTTGATAAATATATACCGGGGGGATTATCAGCGATGTATCGATGAAAAGTCGCGACACGAACGCGACCCAGATTCGAGTCGGTTGGTCGAAGAGTACGCGACAAAGTAGCTTGCGACGAGATACGGATCGGTCCACTTACTTTTGCATGGGCGGACATTCCTGCGTGCATACACCGTCGTCGAAGAAGTTCTTGCAGGCGATGCAGTCGCTCTGTTTCGGTCCCGTGCAGCCACCGGCGCAAAAAAGATGGCAACACTCCCGCGGTTTGGGCCCGAAGCACCTGCCCTGCCAGCACTGAGGCGAACAGTTTGTCTTCGAGTACTTCTGACAGTTCTCAGGCCCCTCGCCCCAGCAGCCTTGCTCGCAGCTCTTATCGCACGGCGAACAGGCGCGTTCCGGCGACGTGAAATTGTACACGTAGGAGTACGTTGCATTCGGACCGGTGATTATTTCGTCCCAGTTGATCGTGCGGATGTGGCACAGGTTGTAGTTGTTGTATATGCCCACGCTGCCGTTGAGGATATCTGCCAACGACACGTGTGATTTAGTTACGGCTGAATCACTCTCCGCCGATTTTCTGCTAATAATAACACCGCGTTCTACCCTTCCGTTAATACTAATTCTTATTTTCTTTACAGGTTGTGCCGATCTACGCGGCCAGTGCTTTCAATCGTCGTTATCCGGGGACCACGGGTACAAGGAGAAGTAATGAAAATGGGTTTGAAGAACTGATTTAGAAGAAGGTAAGAACGAAAGAAGGATACCTCTGAGGGCCGGCATCTCCAGGTTGTGCATCTGACACATCGTGACGAACAGGGCAAACTCGATGTCGTGAATGGTGAGCTTGAAGAGAGTTCTGCCGCGTATGATCTGCAACCGTGGCAAGACGATCTTCTGCACGTCCACGTGGCTGATGAGCACGTAACCGGTAACCTCCCGTATGTATTGCAGGAAGCTGAGATCGAATGTCTCGTTCTGCAGCCACGTGATCTCCAGGTTCCCGTCGACATAAGTACAGTTGGTGTACCGGTCTCGAAGATTCCGGTAGTGGTGTTGCTTGTTGGACGGAACGGAGAGGCGGCCATTGGTACCGATGCAAACTGTAACAGAGCAAAAGGAAACGTTTAGCCCAAGGTAAACGTTTACCCCGTCATGAAGAAGCATATTTGGTAATCCTAATAAAGATACTCAGTCGATTCTTTGCGATTCACGGATTGTACACGATCGAAGGAGATAGTAGATTGATTATTGGCGTGTAGTCGAATGCAATAAAGCTTACATAGAGCCCGTACGGCAGGACTATTGATCCAACTGCGGTGACATTTGGTAAATGACTGAGATATAGAGACTAGTCGCACGACTTCCGTGCGTTGACGACCCTCGCCGTTCACGGGAGTGGAACGGGCTGAGGTCGCCACCCACATCGTCCGAAGAGCTTCTCCGGTCTATAGATAGCTTTCTAAGCTCTGAAAGCGTACCGTGCCAGTGGGCGAACCACTTCCATAACACGCGAGCACACGCGACTGATTTCGTTTTGCAACTACTGTACGTAACGTGGATCCTACGTTTAGGCCTACCTCGATACCAGACGCGTGACGCAGACAAACTGTTCTTGGATGATCAAACCTACATCCGTAATCTCGCGACAGGGATGTCATTGTTCAATTTCAACTTCCATTCGTTGGAATTTCATTCGAAAGTAGGGTGTCTACGCCTTTGATTGTCGTCGTTTCTACCTCTTAGGAAAAGCAAAATTCTTCATAGTTCAGGGGTACTTTTACTTTTCATTCTTTTTTAGTTTAGATCATAACTGTCGTTTATACTTCTCGGATAAGTAGAACAACCGAAAACGTGTCAGCCATCGGTGCTCATACGCAATAAAACCAGCCTGCGGTTATCGAATTATAACTTCTACGATTTTTATCTTTTTCACATGTGAAAATTTGCTAGTATAGTCCAAGGATGAAGGGAAAAAGTTACGAAACTTTGCCAACGAAAACTATTACGGTCTTCTGCTAACAAATTCCCGAAAACGAAGAAGAAGGCGCCCTAGATCTAAACGTTTCTTTAGTGCCTGAAATACCGCCCAACACCTTCTCCAGTAGTTCTCCAAATCCGACCGAATATTTTCCCAGCTGCCTGGTCCAAAAAACCTTAATAACCCCAATTATGATCCGCGCGAGCGATCGCACGGCCAATTTCTGCGCAATATCATTCATAAGTTCGTTAATAACCGGAACATGGATCGGCATCGGGCGAGGGCCCCTCGCGCCCCTTTGCAAAAACCGATGGCCGATGATCGACAGACGTCCGAACGCGGCCCGTGTCCTCCCTCTCGTACTTCTTCATCTGTTTACGTCTTCGTCCGGTGGTGGCCAAGATGGATCCTGGTCCCGGGCCGCCACGGAATCGCATCGTCGCCCGCGTCGCGGCGCATAGTCGCACGTACCGGCCCCGGTCTTGGGGAATTCGGTTTTGCTGCGTAACGCGGATCGCAAACGAACGCGACGCTGCGTTCCATCAGCGGTCTTAATCTGGCCGGCCGATCGGAATCATGCGAAAATAATTGCGCAACGACATCCTTCTTGCGCGCCGCGGTGGCCACCGTAGAGAGTGGAAGGAGCAGAGAGGT
The DNA here is from genome assembly GCA_002201625.1 of Euglossa dilemma. Classification (NCBI taxonomy): domain Eukaryota; kingdom Metazoa; phylum Arthropoda; class Insecta; order Hymenoptera; family Apidae; genus Euglossa; species Euglossa dilemma. Next base: position 1,964,968 of record NIJG01000010.1, read on the forward strand.
AGCGGCCGAGGGGGATCAGAAAGGGTCGGAGTCAGAGGGACGCTGGCAAAGGGAAGAAGCGTCGGAACGGCGGAACAACCGGGCTCTGGTATTTCGTACCGACCAGATGCTGCGTCCAGCCCGTGGAGAACGAATGCAGAACGCGCGGTACCGGCCCACGGCGCCACAATCTTTGAGAATGCGGATCGACCGTGGATCTGCATCGCTCCGGGATTCTTGTCGGCCAATAAGCCTCGCGGACCCCTCAGACGCGTTTTCTGCGCTTCGACCGCTTCGAAGATTAATGTCCTAATCGTTGCGGCAGATAAGAAACGACATGGCCGTTTTTGCCATCGAGACACGAGGCCTAGCCGCGCTGATTGCGACGTTCGCAGGAACGTTAGCTGCTGGCAAGAAGTTCATCAGGGTTATTAAATTTGTCGACGTTCGCCCGTGTCGCGTTTCGTTCTGCCGCTCGTTAGACAAGTCCCAAGATTGCCGACAATGCGTGCGATCGTCTTCCCTTCTCGTTTATAAACGCGACAATTCACCGGGTTTTCGCTGAAACCATTCGTCTCGCGATCTTTTTACCAGGTTTTCGAGTATCGATGTCACTATGAAGGCAACGTCTTCGAAACGAAATCTTTCATTCTCGAGGTTTTGCTTTCTTTCCAGATTTCGTAATTATCGAAGATACTTTATTCATTACTCATCCGTGTTACATTTAAATATTGTAGTTCATTTGTTCCATAAACATGGACCAAATTCCATTGCAGACGCATCAAATGGATCCTCTCGATCATGAAGGACGAACTAATGTAAGGTGGACCAAAAAATCTTCGTGGTTCACGACATTCTAATTAGCGACGTTGGCTCGCATGTAGCTTTATTGGCACCATTGTTAGTAGCGATACTGGTTAGCTTCGCTTAGCAGGAGGCTCACAATCAGTTGCGTGTAAAACTAGTCGGAGGGCGACTTCCGCTAACCGGAGGCGCCGTCGGCTTCCTTTTCAGGCAACGCCACGTTCTGAACTCTCGTACATCTCCGCGACTCGTCTGTTCCTCTGTTCGTTCGCTATTTTACAACAGAATCGTTCCTCTCTGTCCGTGTGTTTCCCTTTTATATTCCCTGCTCGACGTGCGCGCCTCTTCGTCCCACTTTGACGAGCGAAACGGCCGTGCGATGGAAATTCTTACGGCAGAAGGAATATAAGGAGCACTGGTCCCGAACCCTCCGGGGACGTGTCGATCCCGTTCCTCTTCTTCTCCCCGCGTTTCTTCGCAACTTTTCACCGGCGCCGTCAGCTCGCGTCCTCCCGCCAACCATGCGGCTCCACTCCATTTCCGAGAACCTTGCAAACCGTTCCACCGTTTAATCCTCTTCCAATTCGAATTTCCGAGCCAAACCTCGGGTATTTTGCTCGAAATTTTTCTAGAAATCCATGAGAGATATAGTAAGGATTTTTGGAGATGTACTTCTCGAGTTGTCGATATTCGTCACGATAATATTCACACAACGGTAAGAAATTTGGAGTAATTCCAAGTCTTGGAAAATAATTATTCGATTCAAAGAAAACTATCAGAGTCTATTAAATGGCGACGTGTGCTCGATTTCATTCACGTAAATGATATACATCGTTACAGGCATAGGTTCGAATATAATATTATCGCGATATAATATTGGAATACACTGAACAGACGAGAGGTTACGTACTCCCTAAATAACCCAGAAACGCTTTCACGGCGAAATGTACTCCGACATCCCACTCGTAGGATTCAAAGTAACTCCGAAAAGCCGCACGAGTCCTCGTAAAAATCGTAAAAATTCTACGACGCAAGCGCAGCTCTTCGCACTTTTGCCCACGCATCGGAAGCGTCGGAGGTTCCTCGAGGAGCGCGAGAGCTTTCACGAGGTTTCGAGGTAACTGAATTACGAGACAGCAGATGCAACCGCGTCGCGTCGGCGGTTCTCGTGGCCCGTCAAACGGAAAATTACGACGATGCCGTGATAAAAAAGAAAGACAGAGAGAAAAATAAAGTAAAATCGAGTAAAACAAAAGCAAAGAAATATACAACAACGCGTTCAACGAAAAAAGGAAAGGGGTGTCGAAGAACAGAGAGAGAGAAAGGATATAGGAAAGAAATGAAACGAAATCGAGGAGAAACGCAAGAATCGAAAGACGAGGAGGAGAAAAGGATATATATACAACGAAGGGAAGAAAGAGGGACGTGAAAAAAGAGGGGAAGGAAAATAAAAGGGTGGAGAAGTAGGGAAAAGAGAAGAGATAGGAGAGAAAGAGGAAAAAGGACGAAAGAGGAGGAAAAAAGGAAGGGATATGCGCGAGATAACCGAACGGAGTGGTCGGGGCCCGTTTAGTCGGGGGAGAAAAGTGGCAGTTGGAGCGGTGAAGAAGTGTCGGTCGAGGTCGGCCGGGCAACACGTTCTCCCTCGTTTTCGGTCTCGGGGCCCCGGCCCAAGAAATTCATCGGCGAATTTCGGGCCCCGTGGGGCTACGAAAACGTGGCAATTATCCTCGACAACGGGGTTACGAAAATTACCGGGCCAACTCCCTCGGTCGGGATTAAAATTCTCCTAAATTTACGACGCCTGCACGCTTCTGAAAGACAATGGCGACGTATCGATTATGGAGTAGGGGTCGCGCCAATTCCCCTGTAGTTCGCCAATTATCCTTCCTGGGTACTAGGAACTTGCCGGGGTGCCGGATTTCACGCGCCGAGGGTGTCTTTAAGTCGACGTTTATAGGAGTAGAACTCCTGAAATTGATAGTGGCTTCTTCTCCTTCTTTTCGACCTTGAATTTTCAACTCGTCAAACATTTCGATAGTGTATACGCGTGTGTATATGCTCATGAGGCCTCCCGGTAGTTTTCGCGAGTTCACGGGAACGCATTATTTGCGAAAAAGCGTTTATGAGGAGAAAGAAAATGATGTTGTTTTTAATACATTTAACAATATTTACAGTACGATATAATTTCCATCGTTGCTTATGACTTCTTGCCAGCGCGATGATAATTTCTAAACTCCATTCTCGAAGAAACGAAAGATACTTGAAACGAAATTACCGAACAGAACCTTGCGGTAGATCTGACACTTGGGCGATCGTTGAGACACATCTGCGCCGAGTTTAGTGCAATTTCGGGCCTGTCGAATTGCCGCGTATACGCGTAATGAGTTTTCCAATCCAAAATAAATTTCCTTAAAAAATTTCGGAAGCTAGGGCCGTGGACCGGTATTACGAATGTGATACACGCAAAACGACTAGTTCCGTCAGGAACAGCGACGCGTTTCCGGCACTCGCGCGATCAATCGGACCCGTACCCACTCGTCTGCCTATTTTCGCGTGTATTATTCTCCGATTAAAAATTTCGCCACACGCAACATTCTCCACCCTCCTTGCGTAGACGTCTCAGCTCACGCAAACGAGCGTGCGAGTCTCTGCGCGATGCATAATGTATCATCGGCGGATCACCGTGGACGTAGAGCGATCGCCGGCGAAGAAAGCCATCGCCACGTGGACTCGCCAATGAGTGAATCTGTGGGCAAAAAGCTTTCGGAGCTCGCCAGCGGCGCGTCGAGGAATAAGAGGACGCGATGGAATCGGGCGAACGAGCCGACGACGTCGAACGACCGCGAAACCGAAATCCCGCGGCGAGGAGGTTCTTTTGCGAGCCGGCGGAGCGGCGCGCTCGCAGTGGGCCCGGCGACCACCTTCTAGGAGGCGAGCGTCGATTTTTATGCGCCACTTTAGGACGCCATTAAAGGGCCAAAGTAATACGAAATAACCGCACGCCGATGGCAGCGGTGGCGGCGCCGTCGCCGCCGTTTATTTCGCCTCGTAAACATCGATACGCGCCGTGCAGCCTCTTCTTCTCGATCCCTGCCCGCCGATTCGGGGTATCCCGTGCGAGCCGGCCTTTAGGCCAACCTACTCCGTCGGGGTAAAGACCGGGTATCGTAAACGCGCGAAATAACCATCCGAGAGACAGAAAGAGAGAGAGAGAGAGAGAGTGCGCGAGAGCTTTGGTTCCTTCCGAGGCGGGTCGAAGAGGGAAAAAGGATCAGCGGCGAGCGGAGAGGACGAGCGTGACGAGGGTTGGGTGGGAGGCGACCAGGACTGGAAGCTCCGAGGGGAAACAATAATTTAGGAACAGCCGTCCGGGCGAGAGGCCGAACACCGAGGAACAATGGGCTCCTTCCACCTCGAAGGTGAAACTCGTCGTACGGCACCGTACACCGAGACACTGATTCTCTAATAAAAGTCACCGTGTAAACACGAGTTTGCCATCCTTCGTCCCTACCCGCCGAGCGTTACGAGCTCCTCGCACTGGGCCACGGGGGTTGGACGAGCAGTATCTCTGTCGCGCGTGAATTAATGCGTACGCCGGTGGCACTGCTGAGTTAGACGCCGCAATGGCGGCCCCCATCCGCGGTCCGTGGTTATTCCTGCGCTGGGAGTTATGGGTTATAGGTCGTGGGTTACGGATCTTTCGCTTTTAGCTAGGCGCGGTTTTTACGATGCGTTCCGGTTCGAGGTCGGAGGTACCGTGCAATCGGCGCGAATTTATTTCAATCGAAACTGGCGAGAATCCATATTTATAACACGGGCTGTTGCAAGGTTCGATAGTCCGCTTTTTCCGGTGGGGAGAAATATCGCCGATCTTAATGTAGACTTTGATTATAATTTGGAATACGATTTGACGTTAAATAAATTATATCCAACAGCGTTTAAGGTAGCTTATATTCATGTAAATTGCGATTCCGACCTGTAATCGAAACGTATATTAAAGATTTATTACGTACAGCGTGCTAAAACGAGGCATCAAGGCGAGAGATTCAATAAAACCGAGCGACCGGACCAGAAAATGAACACGTTAACGCTACGCCGGGTATACGATGTGTGTTCCGCGATGTTAATTATCGGGCTGTTAACCGAAAAAAGCTCGTTAGAATTTCCAACGTCGCGTCCAGCGTCGTATTAAAACAAAACGCGAGATTAAAAGAATCGTTCGGCTCCCGGGGTTTCTTTGCCGTTGACAAAAACGGGTTTGCTTAAGCGAAAAGCAATTAATCATCGATACGAGTTCCCGGTTCGCGTGTAATCCCCCGGTTCGCCGCGAGCACGCTCGAATCCGCTCGCAAAAAGCCGACGCTTTCGCCACGGAAAAACGACCGATATAAAACGGGAACAGAATGCACGCGCTCCCCGCTCTGACACATATTTATGTAGCCCGCAGCTCCATTACGGCGACGCGCTTCTGAATATCGCTTTTCGGACAAACACGCCATACCATGGGAACAAACGTAACACCTTCGGACACGCCGATCTCCTCCTCCATTTCGCGCGATCTCGCGCGCTTCCTGGAATAACTTTCGGCAAAGCAAACGCGATTGTTCGTTCGGCGATAAGGGAAATCCAGCGATCCCGTAAGAACCGGTTCGCGATATCCCGCGGTCCTTTTCTCCTTTGCCATTCCACCCGGCTACGTCACATCTCGCCGCAATAACCACGATTCCACCTTTTTTTTTCCGCGCGCGCGCGCGGCCTTCGATCGCAGCGGTGGATCTCTGCTACCCTTTTGCTCGTCTATCCGTCGGGCGTGCCGCGAAAACCAGATCTCGCACGTAACACGGAAAATTATGGCAAGCACGGCCCGAAAGAAGAACGAACCGCTTCGTCATCCCGATCGAGCCTGGAGTTACGGCCACGGCGGCCTTGCACGAGCCTCGATCCGCGTGCAGGGCAAAGAAGGCTGGAGCCGGCCAGCAGGATAGAGTACCGAGCTCTCCAGGGATGTGTAAGTGGCGCGTATACGTTATAAACCGTGGCATAACCATCCCAGGGCGTAACATTAATAGCTTTATGGTTTATTGCTTTCGAGTCTGCGGTTAAGCTGCTCTCCGCTCCCTGCGGGGCAGCTACGCACGGCCTGCGCTCGCGTCTCACGCATTCGAGTCTCCGTCAGAGACCCTTCGCCTTTATCCTCCCTTTCGTCGAGTTCCATAGATTTATCGCTGGCAGGATTGCAAAAGGGCTCATAGAGACGGGGTTAGCTTCGTGTCTTGACTAATTCGTCCGATGGGTCATCCGGTCGAACCGCGATCACTCGCGCGCTCTGTCATCCGAGGATTACAACACTAGGATGCTCGGTATAAATGTAAACAGTTCGATTCGAATCAAGAAACACGCGAGAAATGTTTAAGGAGAATTTGTAACAACTCCTTGGTCTAGCATAGCGGATGTTCGGTGGATAGTTGGTTGGAATATAGAACATAGGGTCAAGGGTGTTCACTGTATCTGTATCTTTTTGATTATTTAAAGTTTCGGGAATTTATCATCGAGGGATTCACAATAGTTTAATTAATTATTCGATTTACGTAAAAGAGTGGAAAAATTCGTGAATTCTTTTATCTCTAATTAATCCGAATAAGCGAAGTTCTACCGTAAATGGGTATCGGTAATAACAGGGATAAAACAAATTAGTAACGACTGATTTTAATTATCGTTTAGTCACGCGTTTGAATCGCATGAATTTCTTTCGCTATTCCGTGATTGGTCTTGCTTTTTGTTCCGATATAACCGAGAAAGAAACGGATATGTTTATTACCCGTTATCCGGACAGAGAATTTTAATGCCTCTTTTTCGGCCCGTTTTTTTTAATATCCATAGACTTACGTTTCTTCCCTCAGTGTCGTATATCCGAATTCGAGTTTCCTCGAAAAACGCGTCTCTAAGCGTGCAACGTTAATACCAGTCGCCGTGTAAAACACCACGAAGTACCAGCGTAGCGAAATTAATCGCGTTCCGCTCTGTTCTATTTAAATTTTTCGTTCAGCCGTGATAAATCTCGGGAATAAGTAGGGAAATATACGATATTCGATTTGACAAAGTAATTTCGAGCCGTGTCATTTCGAAATTCGATTGTATCCAATTACAATCGATCACGATTCGACGCCATTGCAGATTTTTCATCGTCACGGTCCCACGAGTCCGAATCTGGTTTGCAGTAAATCTGATACCCGAGAGACAACCTTTCCTGTTTTGCACCTCGCATTATCACAATTTCGACACACTCCGATTAATCGTGTCGCGCATTTTAATTGCCAGTTCCTCCTCCTATCTCCCCCTCGTTTTTCCCCATTTCCCCGCCATTCTAGTCTCGCCTAGACCACGCGAAATGGCCGACTCCTGCGCGTATCGTGCGCTCCGAGCGGATAATTCCGCGTTTAGCCTCAACGAAACGATTATCCCATTTTTATCCGGATTCACGCGGAGCGGAAAAGATCCGACAGGTGTTTCGCGTCGTGATCTCATGCTGTCATTACGTAAATTGCACGGATTGCGAGGCGGCAGCGTTTCGAGCCGATACACTCGAAAAATCCTCGCTTTGGAATCTTGCCGTGAACGCGATAGATAGGAATCGAAGGGAATGCTAAGTCAAGAGGCAAATTATCTCTAATGATACGGTTCGAGTGCCGGGGAGAGAATTGCACGACGCACGACGCTCGGTAATCGATTACGTAAACGATTTTTCCCACTGTTACGTAAACGTTCGGCACAGGTCGTGTTTGTGACACGGTGTTCACGCGAGATCGAGTTTTATCCGCGACCATGGATCTATCTCATGTCCTGCTTTATCAGCGCTGCTGTTCCTCGACGCGTGTAAACAAGTTAATTCGAAGGAACGCTTATGGCCTCGCGGAAATGAATTTGTTCCCTGCGTAGGTCCTCTCTTCTCGCGACAAAATTGCCAAAAAAGAATTAAAATTCGTAATAGATGCTAATTGACGGGTGCAAAAAACGTGTCATCCCACCGGTTTCTCGGTTTGTACCAAGCTTGCGCGTCGTCTCTTGTTGTTTCAGATCGCGCCCGCGATACCTATGCAAATGCACTCGCGAGGGAAAGGACGTGGTCTGACCTCTCGAATCTTCCTTGCACCTTTTTCGTATTTAGATTTTCGAAAATCCAGAGTCGTTCCAGGCGCGTAACGAACCTCGCATGGAACAGAGGCGGGAATTTCAGGCACAGTTTAAACTGCGAACGCATCTCGTATTAGTTTATCGTCGCACCGGGCAAACGTTGTTAAACGCATTTCAATTTGCCGACCGTAATTTAGTATTAACTCCGCTTCCGTATTAATTACATAGCTCGTGGCAGTTTGCGATATTTATTTATCGTTTACGGTAAACTCGGCCCGATAATATCGATCGAGAAGCCATTAATAACGATAGCACACGACTATCCGCAAACAAACGCAACAAGTTCCCGAAGAAATCGAGTAGCATCAGAGACAAAGAACGAAATCAGACGTAACATACTTTCTTACGCTCGTTTCACGCTTATCGGTTTCTCCGATCTTCCATATTGTCTATCCAAACCGATTCCTCTAAATTTATCTCCGAAGAAAAAGAGCAATTTCAAATATCGATCCTCGACAGATACCAAGATTCAACGATCAACGCGAAAATACGGCCCATTCCGGCTCGCAAAAGATCGCTTACTTTAGATCGAAGCGAAAAGCGCGGGAAATTTGAATCGTTCGGAAGACACGTCGGCCAGCGTTGCTCGGAAAGAGCGATTTTCTTCATTCGCTCGTAGTGGTTGGTGCAGGCTAATGCAGGCAGGGCAGAGGCGAGAAAGTAACGACGAATCGAAATGAAGTACGGAGGGCAGCAGCATGGACGAGGAACGAACGACGGCATGTGGAATGCGCTTTGTTCGGGCCTCTCTCTCCGGCCCGCGTCGTCCACCGTCTCCGCGTCTCGTTCTATCCTTCCTCTCCCTTACCTCGGGCGGTAAGGTTGTTTCTCGATCTTTCTCGTTCTCATCTCACCTCGGCAACCTCAGCAGCCGCCAGGCCGAACCTCGCGCGTTTGTCGAGGGCACGCGAACTCGCGTTTGCCCTCACAGAGGGTATTAACTCCCGGCCGCCGCTCGTACACATCATTTCTGCCGTTCCTGTCTTTCCTTCCCCGCTTCGCCCGGCTTTCGTTCCCGTCCACCGTCTTCGAGATCCTCGCGCCGCTACCTTTGCCCCTTTTTCATTTTTCACGTGTCAAGCAACAACCAGCTATATCGTATTTATTTATCGGTCTGTTCCATTTTTCCAAATCTGTCGCGAGGTTGTAAATCTGTCACAGGCCAAGTCCTTTTCAGTCGTTATTTGTAGCTTCGAATACAGTATTTAGTTATTACTTGTTTTACTTGTAGCCATTGTTGGGAATTTGCTTATCTGTCTCTCTCGATTTATCCTTTTTTAATTTTTTGGGTGTTTTCAGTATGTAATAACGAGTTATATGTATCTCGATAAGAAGAATGGGATTAAAAAGTTATACGAATGAAGTTAATCTTACGTGACAAAAAGTTGTTTTCTTTTACGTTGAAAATGGAAGCTAATTATTTGTATTTTCTCGGTTTTAGAGTATTATACGCTGTTGCGGTTCCCAGTAGCTAAAATGACTCGTCCTGTCGATCAATCGGATTCCCAGGTACGGAAACAATTGTATCGTTCGTTGTTTGTTTTGCAAATGACACGTTGGCTAAAAATACGCAACAGGTAAAGATTTGACGCAGTGATTTACGCGTAAAAATAACTGGGATTTCGAGTTCGAGGGAGGATGATGACTGAATTGCGTGATCGCTATTTCTCGCATTTCCATGGCGCTGAAAGACAAAGAAGAGATAACGCGAACTAGTTTGCGGTCAACATGTTGAAACGGTGACCCGTGTTAACAATAGAGGTAGATGCATATCTAACTCGGTTCCATGGTCGAAGGTCATGCGTGAACATACCGTCTGAAACGCTATGGTCAAGGCCGTCGCGTTCGACCTTCTCGAAATCGTCGAAAAACCAAGCGATTTCAGCGATAAGCGCCGCGATTTTTACGATCCAGGTAACATAAATAACAGAAAACTAAATTTATGCGATATCCTGTTCGTTGTGTCGGCGCGGAGGCCTTGTTTCGTCAAACACGATCCCACGCCATTGTGTTTCCGCAATTCGGCGCGATGTAGGTACGTAAATCGAGTTTACTCCAGAGTGGACATTGTAAAGTAATACTTGCTTACCTAACGATTAATCGAAGAATTCTTTCAGGTGGACCAGGGATGGAAACGTGGACAACGTGCAATTAAGAGAAGGAAAGTAAATCCTCGACCACCTTCAGAATTTCGATACATTATGTATGTCTCTTACACGACTAATCCATCAGCTAAACTATTCCAATCGCCCGTAGCTATTCATTAGCAGCGTAATACTGGCATTAATGAACTCGATAATAAGAACTCCCTTCACCGCGGAGTATTTCACAGTAGTTGCAAAAAATTTGTTAGATCGTGTCACTCGTCGTTCCCGATGAAACATGTCGCGTATACGTAGATCTTTCTTCGAATATCCCGCATAAGTACCGAAACGAAGAATTCGAGTTCGCGGAGCCATCTAGGTTAACCTAAACATAGGTTCCTGACCTCGAATCTTTAACCTAACACGTCGATCTCGATAAACAGCGTCGCATATACATAAATCTTCCTTCGAATGCTTCATCTAAATCAAGAATTCGAGTCCGCGAAGCATCTAGGTTAACCTAAACACGGTTTTCTAACCTTAAATGCTCAACGACGCTCGAACATAACCTGTCCGAGCACGGTTATCATTACTCAAGGCTAACGCTAATGGAACGCGATTAGGTGGAGCATCCGTCGTGCATCGGCCAGTGAAAGTGACTTTCACCCCTGCAAGGATTCTGGAATCCTGAGTTATCGATGCCCCCGAGTCGTAAATCATTTCGTTGGCGGTCTGAATCGGGGATTCGTAATGGCCGACGTATAACTCGCGCCTCGGATAACAATCTCTTTTCTCCCTTTCGTGCGGTTTCGCCAGCTGCGACGCGAGGGGAGATTTTAATATACGAGCGGGCCCGAGATCGGTGTAAACCGACCGACTCGTACCTATGGAATCCCTGAGCCGCAGATAAACACGCAGATACGAAAACTCGACACGTTTGCTCGGCAGTCCCTCTTGAAAAACGCGACCCCTTGCGCACGGATTTTCGTCGGGATATTTTAATTGCCGCGACGTACGTTGCCCGCGAAGTCCTTAGGTTTATTAATATCACCGCGTTGCTCGGTATTCGCCTTCCCTCCAATTATCCCCGATCGCAGTTTATCCTCGCACGGTTTTTCACGAAATATTACGCCTAACTATCCCTGAGAGCGTTATGCCGGCATCTGGATAACGACGGTATCAAATTTAATATTTTCCTCGTTATCTCTCGTTCATGCACAAGTGCGTCCACTATTTATGCGCGGTTTAAGTGGAAGGTGAGATAATTAAGCCTCGCTTAATGCATTAACACTGATATATCGAGGTTTAATGCATGTCTGGTTATTATATACGGGGATGATAGTAATTATAATGTTAGGATGAAAATTGATATGCATCGTCGCGTTTCTATCTTGACAGAAATCGGTATTAATTTCCCCGAAAGCAGGTGCGTGTGTTTAGTTTCAGTGTCGAGAAACAAGATCTTTAATTATAAATCGTGAAAAGTCCAACTGAAATCTGATTGTCTTGTGAAATATAACGCGTTGTTAATGAAAACGGATAATAAGTAACAAGCGCACTGTGCAAGAAAACGAAGGGCAATGTTCTGAATATTTTTACANAAAAAAAAGAGTAGATAGAATAAATTCAACATCGCGTCGGATACAAGCGGAAAAATGCAAAATTTTCACAATATAATATTCTCGCACCTTTATCAAAATAGTGATAATACTTATCGCCACAACTATTGGTCTTTAATGGATAAATAAACACAGCAACCATAAATAATAGTAATTTGAGTGGTGCGATAAAGATAAGCAGATATATTAATTACGGTTTTGTTTCGATACGAGCCGACACTAATTGCACTAATTGCGACTTTAAAAGCAGATATATATTTTTAGCAATTACGAAAAGGAAAATTCCTGGATTTTTTAACTGGAAATCTTTCGCTTTTTAAATGAATATTTTGAATCTTTCGATTCAATACTCACTTGTTACTACACCAATAACGGTACCAACTTCCTATGATCACCATACTCGTTTTATTCGGAACTTTGAACGCCAATAAATACAACCATCGCGAAATAAATAGTGCACTATTTATATTCCACATCTACGATAACTCGACATATTCCCAGAATAATTTAAATTTCATCGAGGCAGTCAACGCGTTAACGTTAACCGATTTGCATCATTGAGTGGAATAATTCGCACCCAATACCCGGTACTTACCTATTTTAAATTTCTTTATCGTGCGACTACCTACAAAAATAAACATTTATGTTACAACGTCATAAAAAATGATTTTATTTTCGAGTACGTATGATTTTTAGATTAAATACGAACAAGAGTTTTTTCTTTAATCTTGATTTTAATCAGAAGCTCGAAAGACTCTTTGGAGCGAATGTGTAAATGGGTTAAGTCTCCCAGAAGATTTTTTTTTCAGCAACAAAGAAGCGCGCCGCTGAATAATCGACCTATCGAACTTCATCCCTCGAATTACCAACGAAAAACACCGCGTCTTGGAGTAATCCAACGCGCACTCCATCCCGTTACATCGCCTTTTCTTCTGCGATCACGGAGTATCCGGTTGGTTGCCGGTCGAGGCGAACGTTTGACATTTAACACGCGGCGGATCGAGCCGAGGCGCCTACAAAGGGAATCGCTCTGCGGTGGATCCAGAACACGAGGCCCCGCGATCGATGGATCCCGCGCGAATCGCGTATCGGGCCCCGACCACCCTCGAAGAGACGTACATCTTCCTGCGCTTCTTTCTCTCTCTCTCTCTCTCTCTCTCTCTCTCCCTTCTCCTTTCCATCCCTCGAAGGCAAAGGACACCGAGGATCGCGCGTCAGGCGTCCCGACGCGCGTTCAGGTTAGCATCACATGCTAATTTCGCGGATCGTGGGAACCATCGGATCCCTTCTGCTCTTCTTCCGCGTGTCGATCCAAGTTCGTTCAAGGCTGTCGCGCTGTTTTTCCGCGATCATTCTTGCAACAACGATCGATGATCCCGAGGATCGTGCATACGCGTGGGCGAGCTCTAGGCTTCCCTCGAATAAGCAATAAACCTGACCTCGGACTGGTACAGTTTAATCAGTTAACCCCTCGACATACAAATTAAATACATTTCATGCGATTGAAAAATATTATTTTATTTCGCTGAGTTGAACTAGAGAATGGAAGCTGAAATGGAATATTTTTTTTCTTTAAATATTGCATTTTTATTGATAAGATTGGTTTATCTCTTGACATACAATGGAGAGAAATACTTACCAAAGTCAAAGAAGGAACTTGATATAAATGACGAGTCTAATTCGTCATTGTATGTTAAAGGGTTAACTGTATTTGAGTATACTCGTCATGCGTAAAAAGTAGTGGGCATTGGATATTTAAAATGTAACTTTGTGAAAAACGAAACGTATTCTCAAATTTCAAGATGTTTAGAATATTTCGAGGCCAGGCCGGAATAAAACAAACAAAAAATATGAATAATTTGAGATGAACTCACGCGTCTCTGTATGTACTGGCTGAAACAGCGTTTCAGTTCGCATAACGAATTTATTTAAGAGCGATGGTAACGTTTTTTAGATGTTAGCGTAAAAGGGGCAAAAGCAAAAGTCGGGAAGCAGATTTATGATAGGGTTCCTTCAGGAATGGTCGGTCATGGGACAAATGCGTGACGCTGACCAGGCGCTGAGCCCACTGATCGTTGCTGGCCCGAAGTTACCTAGCTATCGAGTGCTGTAAATGGCAATTTTTTGACGTTAGAACCATGTGCTGACATTAGACAAATGGCCCGAAGCCGTGTTGCCTAAAGAACAGTTATTCTATTGGCAATTTTAAAAAATAAACCCATCATTTTGATCCAAAATCTTAACAGCGGCACATAGTCTGTGATTGACGAGTATACTCGTCATTGCTCGATTTCCGCGACACATATAAGTGCGTTCTCTCAAAAAAGAGCGCAACAGTTAACTTTTTAACGTCTTCTTCTATCTCGAATCGGTAAGCCCAATCTCTATGACTGATGCTGCAGGATCGGGGACTCTAGGGATTTTCGCGCGCTTATGGCGGTGATCTAGTTTACGGGATTTGGTCTTTCAGGTCTGCCGAGTTCCATGATCGCATCGCCGTGGGAATGAGAATTGTAATACCGGTTCGGTTTAACCGTAAATTTTCCTCGGTACTTAATTGTATAATTTCGGGCTTCCGCAGTCAATCCCGATTCTGTATTTTTCTAACATTCTCTGACGAGATTTTTATACGTGGAATACACGTAAGATGTTCAAATTCAGAGTTGAAAGTAAGAGAATATTCGTTTGCATGGGCAATACCGATTATCTAATTTTGTAACATTTTTCCCCGATGAAATGAATTTCTTTGAGTTTCTAGGTTTGGAAATAAGAGAATACGCGTGCTTCCTTGTGTAATTTTATTACAGAGTTTGGTTATTCGTGTTCGAAGTCGATCGCGATTTTCCATGTATGTAACGTTTCATTCAGGCTTACTCCGTGGATTGTTTAATTCCAGAATGGGAGAATCGTGATTCATATAATCGCGTGTACGAAGTAGATTAGTTTGAAAGTGGGTAGGGAAGGCGGGGCAACGTTTAAAGATTCACAGATCCATCAGGATTGGTTCATTTGTCAAGGAGCTATCTTACGTAATCTCGGCGAAGCTTTCTCCATGGAATCAAACTAAACGGGAAACGTGCCTTCGCGCATTCATACTAAACACCCACGCTTGACACATTTGTTTCTCAGACCGGTCCGATGATAATTGCAACGTTACGAGAAGCCTATGATTTACCAGTTCAATCACTCGCATTCAAGCCGTATTTTCGACATTTGATAGATCGTGTGCGATCTAGATGCGCTTAGAGCTGTTGTCGATGATAGATGATGCTCGTTAAAAAGAAATTATGCGCCTATTCCATTAGTTTCTTATTCTCTTTGAAACTGTGTCCGATTCGATCTTTCACGTTCGGGATCATTATGCATTGCGCAACATTTTCTATAAAATATTCGTAAGATCTTCTTCCAAGCTCTTTTACGATTAAATAAAGGAAGATAGTTACGCGTGTAATAGAATTTCTTTGATTTACCCAGAATATCAATGATCATGATGATCTCTGCTTCTCGAATCGTTTCAACCTGATGCGATGCTGTTGGCATAAATATTGAAAACAAGTTACTCGTTAATAATTAAAAATATTCTTATATAGCCTAATCTGTAATATCCATCGGGTGATTCTCGAAGACTACTTTTCTGAATAAGAATCCGAAATTACTCTGTCATTCTCAGTTTCTTAATAATACGAATTAAAAGTCAGTTCAAGTCCTTAAAAGTCACGATTTTTGATTAAAATTAATTATTACGTAAAAAATAAGAATGTTCATCGTTGTTTTACAAGTTAGGAAAGAGTATCCTTACCTATTAATTATTATTATATTAATTAATTAGTTATATAAATATTAATTATCAAAGTTATTATTAACAACAAAATAATATCGATAACAACAAATTCTTCACAATGGAAATTTATAATAAAAGTGAGAAAATTAATGAATCTTCAACTATTAAGGCGAAAAAATAATAATTAAAAGTTAAAATATACGTATAATCTACAAAAGCTTAAAAATTATTACACCGATTGTTAATAACAAATTAACCTTGTTAATAACAAACTTTTCACAACGTAAATTTATAATGAAAACGAAAATATTAATAAATTATTGACTATTAAGGCGGAAAAATAACAGTTAAAAATTAAAATATACGTATAATCTACAAAAAGTTTCAAAATTATTACATTATTGTTAATAA